>MU551697.1:922674-984500 GCA_024362625.1 Silurus asotus | reverse complement strand
GGACGGGGACAGAGAGAACGAGAGGGACGGGGACAGAGAGAACGAGAGGGACGGGGACAGAGAGAACGAGAGGGACAGTGACCGAGAGAACGAGAGGGACAGTGACCGAGAGAACGAGAGGGACGGGGACAGAGAGAACGAGAGAGACGGGGACAGAGAGAACGAGAGAGACGGGGACAGAGAGAACGAGAGGGACAGTGACAGAGAGAACGAGAGGGACAGGGACAGTGAGAATGAGACCTGCTGAAAGCAGGTAATGCAGTGCAGTTGTACAGGACGTGTGTACGAGGTTACAGAGTGATGCTAAGTTACCATTCAGCAGGCACCATGCTGCCATCTACGTCCCACATCGTCCTCTTGCCGTTCATCTCTGTGGTGTAAATGACCCATCTGTGACGTCCTGCGAGACAGAGAGACGCCATGATACACACGCACAACCGACATTTACACAAAATGCTGATTCACACAGAACTACACCGAAAATAGAAAATTACTTACTCCAAACGTGTGTGCGAGCTACGAGGCTACTGTGTGACTACAGCACTTATTATACGTCTACGATATATCTCCCAGTTCAGGTTCCCATTTCTCCCAGTTCCTCAGGTCCCTTAATCAAACCTCGAGACACTTTTAATTAGGGCTGAAACGATTCCTTGAATACCTTGAGTAGCTTTGTTTAGTCTATTTAACTACACACGGAGCAATGGGTTTCCCCACGGACCGTTGTTACTGAAACACCACCCGCTAAATTCGGAATGGAAAATGGGATGGGCGAGGAGAAGATTCAGATGGAATATAAACTTTGCCTAATTTTTTTTTCTCACAATTCCGACTTTGTTGGAAGTTTTTACACATTGAAAATAAAATAGTCTACAATCAATAGAATCGCACGGCGTAAAACTGAGCCTCGGATCCCTGGAGAAAACTCTGTCCAACAATCAGCTCTGGAGGAGACGGAACGAGACACATGAAGCAGAGGAGCCTCGTTCATACACCAACATCTTCAAACTTCAAGCCGACAACACGGTTGAGATTGTGAGGAAAAAAGTCGGAATTGCAAGAAAAAAAACCCGGAATCGCCGAAGAGAAAATGTGCTTCTTATCCGATAACTCGATGGAATCATCATCTTTCGGCTGCTCCCATTAGGGGTCGCCACAGCAGATCATCCGTCTCCATCCCTTTTCTTTACTTCTCCAACAAACTCTACATTACTTTGCACTGTTGACCCCAGGTACCTTAACTCCTCCACCTTCTCCACCTCTTCTCCCTGCAACCTGTCCATCACCACTGCAAACAGGAAAGGGTTTAAACTCCTTGATGCAGTCCAACCTCACCTTGAACCAGTCTGTTGTACCTACTGCACACTTCACTGCTGTCACACTGTCCTCATACATGTCCTGCACCACCCTCACATTCTTCTCCGACACACCAGACTTCCTCATACAATACCACAACTCCTCTCTCGGCAACCTGTTGTACGCTTTCTCTAAATCCACAAACACACAATGCAACTCCTTCTGACCTTCTCTATACTCCTCCATCAACATTCTCAAAGCAAATAAAGCGTTTGTGGTGCTCTTCCTCAGCATAAAACCATACTGTTGCTCACAGATGGTCACCTCTTCTCTAACTTCATGGTGAGACTGATCAACTTAATTCCTCTGTAGTTACTGCAGGTCTGCACATCTCCATTATTCTTAAAGATCAGTACCAGCACACTCCTTCTCCATTCCTCCGGCATCTTCTCACCTTCCAAAATCTAGTTGAACATCCAGGTTAAAAACTCCACTGCCATCACTCCCAAACATCTCCATTCCTCTACCCGCCATCTGATCCAACCGACTTTCCACTCTTCATCCTCTTAATCGCTGCTCTCACTTCCTCCTTACTAATCCTTTCTACTTCCTGCTTCATGATCTCCACACAATCCAACCCTCTCTCTCTCTCATTTTCCTCATTCATCAGCTGCTCAAAATACTCCCTCCACCTTCTCAGCACACTCTCCTCACTAGTCAACACATTTCCATCTCTATCTTTTATTGCTCTAACTTGCAGCACATTCTTCCCAGCTCGGTCTCTCTGCCTGGCCAATCAGTACAAATCCTTTTCTCCTTCCTTGTGTCCAACTTCACATACAGCTCCTCATATGTTTCTCTTTCTTGATCCGCAGGTTTGATTTGGCACATGTTTTTATGCTGGATTCCCGTCCTAACGTAACCCTCCACATTTATCCAGGCTTGGGACCAGCACTAAGAGTGCACCGGCTTGTGCAACCCTAACGTCTGGGTTCGATTACTCGATGGAATAATAGGTAGAATACTCGATAGCTGCAGTCCAAGTATGCATGGTTTAAGAAATCGGATTATTTTGGCCTTTTGGGTGCACGTACAGTTTTAATAAAAATCTTTTTTCTAGGAAACAAATGGCTTGTCTTAATTAGTCTTTAATATTTAGCATTGCTCTTTAATAAAGAAAAAGTACTTCTGCATTAGACTTTGCATCTGAAAGTAATGATTTCAAATCCCAACCACATCAAGCTGCCCCTCCTGGGCCCCTGAGCAAGGCCCTTAACCCTATAGCTGCTCAATTGTATAAATGAGATCATTGTAAGTCACTCTGGATAAGAGGGTCAGCTAAATGACCATTTAACAGTTACATTTATTTTCCGAAATAAAAGATGTCAATAGAAGCACCAGGGACAAAGAGAGCTGTAAGGGATACATCAGGATACATCAGCACCAGTTATAAATGCTTATATATAAATATATATTCACCTATATACAAATTTCAATTCCAGTTTTTTTCCACATTACAAACCACAAGCAGGGTCAAAAAACAAAGGATGGGGGCAAATACTTACGCACAGTTCCTTAGACCTCCTCAGAACTTACCGAAGAAGTACATCTTGTCCTCGTAGTACTTGTTGCCGTATTTGTCGCAGCCGATCAGCGTTCCTGTCTTCACATCGTTTACCCTGTTCAACAAACAAACAAACAGAAGTCCACTAAGACACTGGTTTGACCACAAGTATTTGGACTTCCACTGCTCATCGAATCAGGGACATCGACATGCAACCTGCAGAGACTTTAAACAACACGATGCCATAGGAAACTTTTTCTAATCAGTTGGAGTTTGAAAAATTCTTAACTATTGAACTCTGAGTGCTAGTATTGTAAAGTGGAAGTGTCATTAAGCAGCAGAAAGAGCTTCGTGAGATGGGTTTCCATGGCCAAGCAGCTGGAAACGTTGCCTAGGACCATGTTACATTTATAGCACAAAGATCCCCTTACACAGAGCGACTTACAACAGTGGGTTACTGATTAAAAGGTTGGGGGGGTATCACCAATTTGCCACTCAGTGTCACCCAGATGATGATGATGATGGGTTCCCTCTTGAGTCTGGTTCCTCTCAAGGTTTCTCCCTTACACTATCTCAGGGAGTTTTTTTAAGACGATGTCCATTGAATTGCACAGATCACAGATCCTCAGCCACACTCCAATAAATACTTTAGCAATAGAGTAGAGGACGTTACAGATGAACATGGAGATCCGTATACATCTTTATGTACATGATTTTAGAAAGAAATATCTAACAGGTTGATGTAGGTGTGAAGCACAGGCACAATGTTTGGACATTTTCTCCAACTTGTAAATGGACCCTTTTTAACAGCATGCACAAAACTCAAAACCAAACACACACACACACACACACACACACACACACACACACACACGATCACTGCTCATTGTCACATTCATGTATGAATGAAGCTTTGACAATCATCTCTATAATTTCTGTAGACTACATGCTTCATATCAGACATCAGAATGGAAACCCAGAACAATAATAAACACGCACTCCATCTATTTAGAACGTAGCAGCTATGCTACACAGAGGTCATTACACTTTCTTATGTTGTTTTCCTTGTTTTTCGACTTTAAAACTCACACACACATTCATCACATGCTACAGTTTTTCTTTCCCACCTGAAAAACTGGACCATTAAGCCTTTAATCCCGCCATGACCTGTAATCTGGCCAAAGGCCCTCCGGACCAAGTTCACATACTGCGCCATATTTGAAGCGCTCCTGCACTAAACCCCGCCTTCTCTGCGCTGATTGGCTGATAAAATGCTGCTCACTGTGCGTGTTATTGGCTGGCACGAGTCTGTGTCCTGTGCGTTGATTGGCTATACTTACTGTCAGTCTGGCGATTTGTCAATGAAACGCACTAAACTGTTTATTTTATTTTACACATTTTATTAAAATAATTCATAGGTAATAAATTATGTAGTAAATCCAAAGTTCCAGTGTATTCTATGGATCTCTACTCAGATTCAAAAAACGTCCTACTTAAACCATTAGCAATGAGCGTACAGGAAGCGGGACTTGTCCTACACAAATATCATTCCGTATAGTACACGGTTGTTGTTTTGAGTTCCGCTTGTGTTTTTATTTCATGTTTAGCTCTTAAAACTCTTAGTTTGGCTGCTAACTAAAATAAGGAAAGTGCAACTTAAAACAATACAACAAAACATTACTAAGGATTACAAACACTAACATTTGTATTTCTGTTTATTATAATCCATACTCACTCCTGATACTGATTGATCTAAATGTGAACGTAATTCATTTTCTGTAGCAGCAGCAGCTCTGGCCTTGGTTCTAGAGCAGCTTATTAAACAAAGCAGTGTGTAATTGTTGACCTAAAGTTTACTAAATGTTAATGTAACATTCGTAGAGAATTGTGCGTCGGTGCTTCTCAGTATTTTCCCCACACTTTCTGGTTTCTCTTCAAAATAAGATTGTAGAATAGGATTTATCATTTTTTGAGAATTTTAGATTTTTCCTTATCTTCAATAAAGAAAGAAAAGAAGAGACTGGTGAATGTGGACCAGCTTCTCATAGCTTCTTAAACCTGAATGATAATAGGACTTTAGGCCATTAAATATAAATATGAACAGTTAAAAGCATGACAATGGATAAAAGCAACAACAGAACAAGATCTGTGCATTTGGAGTTGAAAATGAAATAGGTTTCGATGATTAAGCAGCTGGACAGGATGCCTATGATCATGTTTATATTTATAGAACATGAAAGGGTCAGGGGAAAGAATAGTGGTGAACCGGGCGAGAGGGTCGTGGGCGGCCATGGATTTCTGATGCACTTGGGGATCGAAAGCTGGCCCGTGTGGTCCGATTCAACAGACGAGCAAATGTAGCTCAAATTGCTGAAGAAGTTAATGCTGTTCATGCTTGATGCTTCAGGACTGTTCTGAGAGCAAAAAGGGGGCAAACACAATTAGGCAGGTAGTCATAATGTTTTGCCTGATCGGTGTAGAAGTGTAAAATTGTATAAAATTGTCCATCAGAGGTGGGAGAAGCAGTACCTGGAGTTTTAAAACACACTTCTTTATCTGGCAGGGTTATGAATGAATCTGGGTTTTGTGGATGCCAGGAGAACTCAACCTACTGGAATACATTGTGACAGAAGCAAAACTGGTGAAGAATAGATGCTGGTCCAACTTTGGGATCTTTATTTCCAGTCAAAGGTAACTGCAAAAGCGATTTTAGACAAGTATGAGTCCAGAATAAACAGAAATGTTGAATGTGAGTCAGAGGTTCTCAACAAATATCAGTACCTGATCTCACGACTGCTCTTTAAGCTGAATGATCACAAATCCCCTCACTTTTGCTCCAACATCTAGAAAAAAAAGGCTTCCCAGAAGAGTGGGCATTATTATCGGATCAAGATTCATATTTATGCCCATGGTGCTGGGACAAGATGTTTAAGAACAGAACTGATGTGTGATGAGCAGGTGTCCTCAAACTTCAACTGGATGTATAGCAGTGAAGCAAAATGAAACTATAGCAGGGAATTAATGATCACAGATCCCCAGCTACACTCCAACATCTAGAAAAGGGGTCACCAACGTGGTGCCGGCAAGGACCACATGAGTATCCCGTGGGCCTTTTCTAAAAATAGCTGTTTCCTACTTTGTTAAATCATTGAAGATAATTATTATATGAATTCATTAACACAATGAGTGTCTTCACATAGATGAATATCATTCATTATTAATTATAACATATGATCAAAGGTAAATTGAGAAAATGTGTTATTTCGGATCAAACTGACAACTGCGTGTATCAAACTGGTAGCCCTTCACATTAATTGGTACCCAAGAAGTAGCTCTCAGTTTCAAAAAGGATGGTGACCCCTGATCTAGAGGAAAGTCTTCCCAGAATAGAGAACACTGTTCTGGGATCAAATGGGGATCACGATTATTTTTATGAATAGGAATGTTAATTTCAAGCCAGATCTTCTCACCCAACTTTAGTACCCAGATCGTGTAAACACTTGTAATGAGTTATAGGAGGAACAAAACACTTTAAAAGATGTTGTTATTGGAAACCTGTTGGTTATTTCATCACGTTTTATTACTTACATGAATCTTTGATCCAGATGGACATATGATTCAGCAAACGTTCACTCAGTAACAGCACCATGCCATTGTTTTTAGGCACAATAATTTAAATCATTTCTCCAACATACAAAAGGGGTTTAATTCTTTATATTCTTATATTGTAGTACGATTATACTTCAATGACAGGAAAAGCGTAAATATCTCTGTATAAGAGGGAGATTTATTACACTTATATACACGATTCATGTACATCCAGCAAGATAAAGCTTTGATCAAGTCCTTGCAGAGTTCGCAAAATTTCCTGAACCTGTTTAAATTAAGCAAGCCGGTTCTCCAAATCCGACATCTGAAATAAAAAAAAAGTGCGGCTCAGTTTTCATCATGCACCAGCTTGTAAAACATCGACCTTCTACATCCATGCACAGTCTAAAGGCCATGTTTTATTTGCTGAGTCCAATACATCAGAGTCAAAAGGTCACTTTCAGGGTGGCGAGATGACGGTGTGGTCAGACAGCAGGCACTACGGCCCTGAGGCTGATGGGAGCGTTGGTATGGTGGGGATCGGGTCACTCCGTGCAGCTGGCTGATTGGCTGTTGTAGTCGGTGGAGTCCATTTTAAGGATGTAGGGAATGATGCTGTCGATTTGGACGTTCCCGATGAGGCCGGCGAAGAACAGCTCCTCGGTCACGGCGGCGCTCATCAGACGCAGAGCGGGCAAGCGTAGCAGCAACTTCGACAGACTGGGAGAGGGAGAGAGAGAGAGAGAGAGAGAGAGAGAGACTTTGTGATTAGAGACTCAAACCTCACATGGTATCATGCACTGCATAAGTATTCAGTGGTGGATGTAGACTCTTTGCTTAATCAATTCGGTTGATGTGAAAAGACTCTGATGTTACTCTCAGTACACCGATCTAATCATAGAATGATAATAATGAGTCGAACACTAATTGCAATCTTTTTAAATTATTATGAGCCCTAAACCTTTTCAACTGCTTTGAAGAAATTGCACACACAAGGTCACGGGTGTTGTGGTGAGTTCAAGTCAGGAGTTTCTTTTGTCATTTATTCCCCACAAAATGTTCTGCTTGCTAGTGAACTGATGCTGAACTGTATGAAGTCAATACCACCAAATAAAAGTAAAAAAAAATACAGTACACTGTATCACATCTATAGTGAGTACATGCTATCAGGTTGATTCAATGCAACTAATTCTGTGACTTCTGATGGCACCAGAACCACCTGAAATGAACCTGTACATTTTTATATTTGTACATAATTCATGCAAATGATAGAGATTTTCCGTCCGGTTCAGGCGATTTGTGCACATTCATAACACGTGATCCCTTTTCGGTTCCAGGTTATAACACTACAAATACGTGGGAGGTAAAAAATCCAAGAAAAGGGTGGACAAATATAAAAGGCCCCTGTACAAGTAGGGGGTATTGAATTACCGGTACGTGTCCTCTGGGTAGACCCTGCTGACGTAGTCCTGCAGCTCCATGTAAGCTTTCTCCTGGAAGCGCTCGATCTGGAGAGTGCTGTCCACTCCGGCATAATCTACCACACACACACACACACACACACACACACACACACACACACACACACACACACACACACACACACACACACCATTCACTATCCTATTAACTAACTTTACATTGTCGAAAATGTTTTAAAACAAGTGGAAAGTGTGAATGACATGAAGAAGAGCGAAAGCGTTTGAGCGTGTTGAGCTCCGTTACCTGGGCTGAAGAGGACGGTGGCTTTGAGGTAGGCGTACTCGTAGGAATCGGGGTTCACGCGACTCATGCTGTTACAAAACTCCTGCATTCGCCAGATGTGCTCCATCACTTGCTTTACTCTGTCTGCGGAGAGTTTCTCTAACCCACACAAACACACACACATTTATACATATTTCTATTTTTTACATTTACAGTAATGCCTCGTCAGTAATTGATTGAAACACACTCTTTATAAATATAGATATAAAATAGCCCACAGCACAGACACTGGCCATGTTCCAACACTATGTACTGTAGCTCTTAATAATAGTCCATTATAGACACTGTGGCAGGTTACTTTCTCTTTTCTTTCTATCACCAATTTCTTGTTTTCTGTAACATCTCTCAAATGATGTCTAATTATAGACGTCGAGTTAAAGCACTGCTCAGTCTCCACTATCGAACATTGTGAGGAATTCCAACATTAGTCCAGTAAGTTCTTACCTTCTTCCAGATTGCTCTGCAGGTGACTGACTATAGCACTGAGGATCATCTCCACATTCATGATCTGAGCACACTGAGCCAAGCCCAAAGCAAAGAGCTCATTCCAACATGCCTTTATCAGCGTGATCCCGTTCTCTGGCCTGTACACAGAGAGAGGGGGAGAGCGAGAGAGAGAGAGTGCAAGAGAGAGGGAGAGATATGGAAGGGGAAGAACGTATGTGAGCAAATAGTTGAACAGATAAAATCCAGTCATTCTTTGACTATCAAAGACGGGGGAAAAATAAACACATGGAGAGATACAGGACAGCAAAAGAAAGTGAGTGGAATCTGGAGAAAAGGAAGGTATACACTTTCTCCCTCTTTCTCTCTCACTCACCCGAGAGCCTGGAAAGCAGGAATGGATCGCGCCCAGTGCATGGAAAGGAACAGCAGGCGAGAGGCCGATTCACAGATGTAGTTTAAATTAAGGAACTCGGGCACAGGCAAGGGCATCATCAGCTACACACAAACACACACACACACAAACACACACACACCTTTCAATTAGTAATGATTAGAGGCATGGACTCTATTTTAAATTCTATCTCAGATTTTTTTTTTGCTTGTTATTGGTTTTCTTATCATTAATTGCTATTAGGTCATTTACACCATTCACAATCTCAAAAAAGCTATTTTTATATAGTTTATTTTATTACTTTACTATTGTTATACAACATGAGATTTATATTGCATTTAGTGGGCTGGATCCAGTGCCCTAAAATGTCCTTTTCCGAATCTTATATTCAGTACCTGTTTTGTCTTTTGTATAATGAGAGCATGTGTTGACATGTGGTGATCTTAATAGGCACCTTAAAAGGCACATGCATGTCAGAAAGCAGCGGGCCTTCCAGCTCCAATATGGTGGCACTCTGCTCCTCAGAAATGCTTCCCTCTATGGCGTAACTGTTCCCGTCCTCTGGCTGCAGAACTTTGGCCAAAGAATCGAAGGCTCTGTACAAAAACACACACACAATGTTATTACACTGCTCAGGATTTACCTTCTCTCAGTTATAACATAAGCCCCCTCTGTGCTCTTACTGAGTGATTTCGCTGGAATTCTGCTCGTCCGGGTGGACGTCGTTCACAGAGCCGCCTTCAGTGCTCATGCTCTCCAGTCCCGATTGATCGGCGCTGATGTCCGTCACCTCGCGGCTCTTGCTCATGTGGGCCAGAGACGTGACCACGTTCGCCAGCGTGCTGAGATCGCCCTGAGATTCATCATTCTGCACGATTACGCACAATAACTTCAGCTTGTACGTTCGAGACGCTACATACACCCGCTTTTATACATGATTCTATACGCAGGTTTCTATCACCTGAAAGAAGATCTACTCCAAATAAAATCGTTTAATTACTTTACACCCGGGGGGTGTGAAGCTGTTTTTGCTGTTTATTTACATGATTTTGCCCATTTCTTTAAACAAAAATTCTTCCTATTTGTTTATCGCAAAAATATTCTAATAATTGCAAGAACTATCCTTTACCCGTTTCACAATCATAACAAACACGGGATAATTTTTATATCAGATACATAATTTATATTAGAGGTCGACCGATTTAACTGTTTATTTATTAGGCACCAATAGCTGATTGATGGAACTATCTGCAAAAATCCATACCGATAGTTTTTCCAGGTAGCATCCTTTGCAGGAACGGCTGCAAAGGTCTGCTGTCATTATGAGAGCAACCTCTGGAGGCTAATCACTGATGCCATGTTTGTTTTTACATGAGACTGGATGCTGCACTATGGAAGGATGTTCTAGACAATATTCGAAAGGAATTGCAAATAGTATTTGCAATTGCGTTTTCCATGTGTGGTTTTTCAGATTTTGTGAACAAACGGTGACTGGCAAATTTTTATGGAAAGATTGTTTCAAGGCCAGAAACTCATTTAACCTGTCCAAAACTAAATGGCTTCTGGGTAAGAGGAACTCTGTTAAGTATGAACCATCATCAGCTTCGCCATTGTTTGAAACGTTCTGCAAAATCCTCCATTAATGGCATTCTCCTTTTGGCCGTCAACTGTGAGTGAGGTCACTTCCCAATACAAACGTGCACAATAATATAGTCCCACCCCTGACTCTTGATTTACAGCTTTCAATGCAAGGCTTTGGAAACTCGAATGCAAAAGAAGCTGCAATAATTTTGTATTGTGGCAGGATACATACACGACGCAGAGAAAAGCAAACGTAGTAATTAATATTCGTTACACTAATATATCCATTATTTATACATTTATTATTAGGTAATTAGAATAATCAATTCATATATTCATATTTATTTCATTTAGCATAAAGTTCAGTACTATATTACATGGAGTGTTAAGTTTTTGTTTTTTTAATTATCCATTTTAAAAACAACAGTTGATTAATCGGTTATCGGCGAGTACGATCTAATCTAGCTATCAGTAAAATCGGTCGACCGCTTATTTACATCTATATAGCCATTTATAAAAAGTAATTTACACCAGACACACTCACACAAAAGCCAGCAGTTAGAATAGGCGTTAGCTGTATTGTGAGGAATAAACTACTATTGCAAAAGCTATATATATATATGCAAAAAGCAAAAAAAACACACCTAAAACACACAGGTATGATTTGCGAGTGCTGTGTGTCAATCCAGGTTGATCACACTGTACAGGAGTGTGTGGGTGTGTGTTACCCGGTCTGGTGAGGAGGGGATGAGGATTGTGTTGTCTAGCTTGGACAGAGACTGCTGGATGTTGAGAAGCATGTTGGAGTTTAACACATTGGTAGACCTGTGCAGAGTAAATTTGTCGACTTGTGTTAAAAAAACACTATTACATACATGTGCTATTATTATGCTATTAAAATGCTACAAATGAGTATAAGTAGACAATGGGAACAAATGGTAAAATATAAGCATATATGTTCTCTAGCAAAGTGTCACGCACATGCGCTCTGTTACTAAAATATGGTTCTCTCCTCTTCTTTAGATAAAAACTCATTGATTGGGGCGCATGTGGAGGGTGTCGGTGCATGTCATACCAATTTTCAAGTGTTTCGGTAAGTATGTATATTTGTTGGACACAACAATATAGGGAATACAACGATATAGGGAATTTGGTACTAATAGTGGGTAAGGCTTCCATTTGCTGTCAAAGACAAAATAGTTTCCAGATTTAATGAAATGCAATCAAGAGGTCAGAAAAGTTCCTTTAAGATTGTGGCCCACGTTGTTATAACAGTTTAGCAGGATGTGTGTTCCTGCATCCTGTACTGCAGGTTTTTATGCTGTAAAATTCCCATCCAACCAGCTCATAAGTGTTCAACTGGATTCTAATCTGGTGACTGGGAAGACTAATGGAGTATTGGTAATGCTCATAAAACCAGCTTTGAGACTATAGTGTATATATTTGTTCAAATTTGGTAAATTTTTTCTTCCATACTATTCACTATATACAGCGTGGTGGAGGGAAACGGGACATTTTGGGGTGTTGGCAATTGTGTGGAACCAAACAACTTTTAGTCAGAAGTATAAATGAGGCCTTAAACACGAACCTGGCCGTCTCTTTCTCGTTGACGAACGTAGGCATGGCTGCCAGTGGGCTGCAGAGGTTCTTCCGAATGTAGATCTTCTCGATGGAGGGGGCACAGTTGGCCGGCTTTTCCCTCGTCACCTCCACCGGCTTCCTCTCGCACTGCACGGCTTCGATAACAATAATGAAAAACATTGAGATGTTCTTGTAAGACAGCTAAAATGGCATATATGTTATTATATTTTTTATACGTGTGTGTAAGTAAAAGCATATATTTATATATAAAATACAGCTGTTTCACTGTGTAAATTAATTCAAAAGGACTTTCCACAATGAAAGGAAGTTGCAGGACACGTAGACGTGTACACACTTCTGTGAGTGTATGTGCGTGTGACTCACAGTCCTGCTTCATGCCGAGGGCCATGCAGCGCTGCAGTCTGCAGTATTGGCAGCGGTTGCGGTGGTGCTTATTGATCACACATTCCCCAGAGCCACGACATGTGTACACGAGGTTCTTGCGGATGCTCCTTTTAAAAAAGCCTTTGCAGCCTTCGCAGCTCACCGCTCCGTAGTGACGACCTTTAGGACAAAACACACATAAACGCTACACTTTACTTCTACAGTCCCTGTACATATACACACACACACACACACCACACAATATATTTCCAAAAGTATTGGGGCACCTGGCTTTCCTGCTATATGTGGTTCTTCTCCAAACTGTTACTACAAAACCACTCAATTTTACAGGATGTCTTTAGCACGATGCACTATAATAAAATTTCACTTCAACTTTGGAAACCCAAACCTGCTCCAGCATGGCGATGCCCCTGTTCACAACGTGATCTCCTTGAAGATATAGTTTTCATGCTTTGGTGAGTAAGGTCTTGAGTGACCTGCTGTAGAGCTCTGATCTCATCCCTACTGAACACCTTTGAGATGAATGTGAATGCTGAGTGCACCCCAGGCCTCCTCACCTACATCACTACCTACCTTTCATAATACCCTTGTGGCTGATGAACACAAATTACCATAAGCACACTCCAAAATCTAGTGGAACATCTTCCCAGAAGATTAAAGGGAATTATAAGAGCAAATTAGGACTAAATGTGGAATGCAAAGCGCACATACCATACTTATGACCAGGTGACGCTTTACTCTTGGAAATACTGTTAAAACCAGATATTTACATACACTTCAGAAAAAAACACAAAAACTTTTATTTCTTTACTGTTATACATTAAATCAGAGTAAACTTGTTGTCCGTTTTAAATCAATAAATATTAACATGTTTTTTGCATTTGTTTAATGTCAGAATTGAGTGAGGGAGAATTTTTATGTATTTTTATTATCACTTTCATCAAAGTCAGAAGTACATACACTTCCTTAGTATTTGGTGGAATTGCCCTCAAACTGTTTCACTTGGGCCAAACGTTTTGGTTATCCTTCCACAAACGTCAGAGGAACCTCATCCATATTTATGATGTGGTGCGGCCCGATTCAGTGGGAGCGCATCTGATTTAATATAAAGAATTTCACTGGTTCACCTGAACCCGTTCGGCAATTTCATTGGTCTAATGTTATGGGGCTCAGTTTTATGGCTTGAAGTTTGTGAAACCGGGAAAAACCCAGGAAAAATCCATAAATTAGCTGCTTTGTTGTTTAAGCCGAGGGGGAAAAGTAGAGGCTTATAGTCTGGAAAATACAGTACCTAAAAAAGCTAAAGAAAACTTTTTAAACTGCTGTTACTGTGGAAATTGTGATGTATTAGAATGATCACATTAACCTATAAACTACACTATATGTGCAAAGGTTTTCAGACACCCTACTTTTCCAGACATAGGTGGTTCTTTCCAAAACTGTTGCAACAACATGGAGACCCACAATTGTAAATAATGTCTATGGATGTGGTCGACATTCAGGAAACCCAAACATGTTCCAGCATGGCAATGCCTCTGTACACAAAGCCAGCTCCAAAAAGATATTTCCCATGGGTTTGAGTGCGAGACCTCCTGCTACAGAGCTCTGACCTCAACCGTACAGAATATTTTTGTGACGAATTGGAACACTGACACTGGAATGATCACAGTGCTCCAGGCCTCCTCACCTCACCTACATCACTACCTGAATTTACTAATGCCATTGTGGCTGAATGAGCACACATCTCAACAAGCACTCTCCAACATCTAGTGAAACATCTTCCCTGAAGTGGGGGGGTTGTAAATGTGGAATTAGATGTTTAAAAAGTTTGTGCATGCTATGGTCAGGTGTCCACATAGTGTATCATTCATGTTATATCTTCTGACCAATCAGATCGTACCGTATTTGTGTGTGTGTGTGTGTGTGTATAGACACTTACCTGAAGCTTTGTCTCCACACACCACACAGTACTCTACAAGAGGCTTAAGAGAGCTCTGCTCTGTTCCCTCAGTGACAAACTGTGGAACACAGAGATACTGATAAAGCTTTATGAATGATGCATTAGGCAAATAATTGCAAATAATGATTTTTAAAGTTATATACACATACATATATACACACACACACACACACACACACACACACACTAATTAAAGTGCAAAGGATTGGACATTCCCTACCCCCCAACCCCCCCGGCACCTTGGTGAGTGCGTATGTGCATTACACATGGACATCTTACCTGTATCTGCTGACCTGCAAGCTCAGGTGAAGTAAAAAGTAATTGATTGACAGCTGATCCATCCGCTGAAGTCAGGATGACTTTCCCGGGGGAGCTCTCGTGCTTTAGGAGGACTTTGTCCTGATTGGGATAATCCACGTTGGCTAAAATGAATTGCTGCTTGCTGGCTCCCGTCTGATCGTACGCCGTTACTATCTGGAGCTTTTGGCCTAGCTGCTGATCCGTCACAATCTGACACACACACACACACACACACTCACGAGTGTTAGTGCTTTAGACGGCAGGAAGTGTGGCAGAAAAGTACAGTTTAACGATCATTACCTGCAGACCTCCATCTGCTGACACCAGCTGAATTCTGGGACTTTCTCCTGCCATGATGACCCCACACACCGCACAGGCTTAATTACAACTCCCCATCCCAAACACACACCAGATACACCCCTACGATGCACAACCTGTACAGAGACATAACATCGAAAATACTTTTAAAAAAATATGATGCAACACACACACACACACATCCTGTTACCTGTCTGGCTGTCTACTCCAAACCTCAGTACTTCAAAAACAACATGCCTCATTCATCAAGCTGCTTATAAACAAATGTATTAGTGTATTAGCCTTTAGGCGGAGCGTTTACACAAGCAATTCTGAATATTTATTACAAAAAAAAATTTTTTATCTGCATATTTTGGCCAATAAAGTGTACGAATAAACAAAATCTTAAATGAGGTAACCTCGTCTTGATTGCATTCTAATTAGTTCATAATTTACAAATAACTGTAAATTCACTTGTAGAGATTTTGCTGTATGCAAACGTAATGAAACACTGTCCATTCACACGAGTCTTCTTCTTTCAGCTGCTCCCGTTAGGATTCGGCACAGAGGATCGTCTGTCTCCATACCGCTCTGTCCTTTACATCTGCCTCCTTCAAACCAACTACCAGCATGTCTTCCTTCACCACATCCATAAACCTCCACCTTGTCCTCTTTCTTTTCCTTCTTTCCTGGCAGCTCCATCCTCAGCATTCTCCTAACGATATACCCCATGTGCCTTCCTCACCTTGTCTCCAAAACCTTCTACATGCGCTGTTCCTCTAATAAACTCATTTCTAATCCTGTCCACCGCCATCACTTCCAATGAAAATCTCAACATCTTCAGCTCTGCTACCTCCAGCTCCACCTTCTGTCTTTTACCCAATGCCACTGTCTCTAATCCATACATCATCTCAGGTCTCACCACAGCCCTATAAACTTTCCCTTTCACTCTTGCAGATACTCTTCTATCACAAATCACTCCTGCTATCACTCTTCTCCACCCACTCCACCTTGCCTGCAATCTTTTCTTCACTTCTTTAACACACTATTACTTTGCACTGTTGACCCCAGGTACCTGAACTCCACCACCTTCTCCCTGCAACCGCACCACTCCACTGCCCTCCCTCTCATTCACACACATGTACTCTGTCTTACTCCTACTGACTTTCATTCCCATTATCTCCAGCGTGTACCTCTACCTCTCCAGGCTCTTCTCCACCTGCTCCCTACTCTCACCACATATTACAATATCATCTGCAAACATCATAGTCCATGGAGACTCCTGTCTGACCTCGTCTGTCAACTTGTCCATCTCCACTGCAAACAGAAAAGGGCTCAGAGCCGATCCTTGATGCAATCCCACGATTTCTGTACAAGTAACCTAAATAATTCTTGCTGAGAAAAAAAGCTGAACAGAAAACTGACACCTGGCATGCACATTTGTGCTTTGAAGAGGAATTGCCTCTGTATTAAAGAAGAGTGGGTTGTATACACACTGGTAACCACAACATTCACTCTTTGCAAAAAACAAATACAAACACACACACACACACACACACACACAAACACACACACACACACACACACACAAACACACTCTCCTTCTTGTCTGACATGGAATCTGGGAGAACACAGATAATGCTTTAAAATAAAATAAAAGCAAACACACCCTGGTTTCTTTTGTATTTAGTTGCCAGGTGTCACCAGGGTGTATTTTCCTGAATACATAACATATACTTTTCCACGTCTTCTTTTACACTTTTTCGTTCCACTACACTCAATCCCTATCACTCGATTCGTCAACAGACGCTAGAGTACGAGAAAATTGACAAAGAGATTGTAAATTGTAACGCACGACTTTTACTGAAACACACATGCACAAGGTTTAATGGCAACTTGTGGCTACTCATAGATTCTGGAAAGTACAAAAAACAACAACACAAAAAACGACAATATTCAACCATGACCAATTGATGGATAGACGTCGTCTTTGAGTTGTGGGTTTTTTTTGCATGGTTTTCTTAAGGAACCTGGAATTTAAGTGTCCAGGAAGGAAGTATGGTAACAACAAATACTTTATACTGAGCTAAATCATAGAGTCGGTTTTGGGAGTAAATCAAATGAAAGAAACATTACTCAATAAAAAACAGCACTGCAGTCAGAATATTACTGTCTGTGTGAGAAAAATACTAAAATATCCTTCACCTGAAATATTCCCTACATTATATGCCTCCTTGCCATAACTACAATCAATCAATACTTGACTTTACTCACGTCCCTGTGGCTTCATTAAATCTCACAAATCTCCAAAAGCCTCATTCCCAGAAGAGTGAAGCTTATTATAACAACAATGAAGACTAAATGTGAATGGGAGAAGGGCCGGGGCTTCTTTATGTACCATGTTAGTTTTTTATTTATATGTTTTATAATAAAATTTAACATTACTTAATATACATTTACTCTGTACTTACAGCTCGGAAGAAGGCATTCAAGTGGGAAATGTACATGTAGGAAAAATACACCTAATGCTGAAATATCATCATTGACCTGCTCTTTTTTGTCAGTAGGGCATGAAACTTAATTGACAAGTTTTCAGGAATACATATGGTACTATCTAAAAGTTTTGGCCCCCCTTATTATTTATTTATTTATTTTTCATAGATGTTGAATTTGTTCGTAATTATTGCCTTCAATTGGTAATAAAACAAAGCCCGAGACTGCTGGATCTAAAATAAAATAAAAATAAAAAAGGAAAATGATGGTCACACAAAACATTACTGCTGTTTTACTGTATATTTTTTTCCATGCAGATTGTTTTCCATTACTTCTAAAGGCTACACAAATACTCCTGTTCGTGTTCAATAATAAACATTCACCCCAAAAGCAATGCTTTGATTATCAGTACTTTTAGATTACTTACATCTACAAGGGTAGTTTTGGTTTGGGGGGAAAAAAGGCTTTAAAAACCCTCCCATAACCCAAATTCTGGATGTTTTACACAACTGGACTACACTACATTTATTTTCTCTACTTTGTGCAATATGTTTTTTCTTTTTAAACATGGACAATCAATGCACCATAAGCTCACTCGCTCTCATTAAACAATTTCACCATGCTTCTGTAACTGACCGGACAATCACTGCACTCTTACATCACTTCCTCTCACAGCTCAATGTCTTCTCTGACTGGTCATGTAGTTGTGTTGTGTAATCATGTTTCTGTCTTGTTCAAGTCCAGCGTTGCCATGCAGGGCCTGTATATCAAACCATGCACTGGTCACATTTGGTGAAAACCTTTTGCAAAACAAGGAACAGGTTTGTGTCTCTAATTAGAGATCAATGAATAATAGGCACTGAACTCTACTGTACAATAATATCCACTCGTACTGAAGTAGAGTTTTAAAAGTGAAACTGCATTAGATTACAAAGGGATGATTCATGACGTCATAAATAAAAAAAAACATGGCAGCTTTCATTTTTATATATATATATAATATATATATATATATATAATGTTTGGTAGAATGCCTTCTTTTATTAAGCCCATGGCTTCAATCAAAGTCTGATTTTTGGTTCTTTATAGGAAAAAAAGCTTTTCTCAGGCCTGATCTACTGACTGGATCAGCACAGCTGACTCTGATCGGATCTTCCAGGTTGTCCAGAATTGGTCAGTGGTGACCTTCGATTTTGCCATGGCATATATAAGGTGGTTTTAAAAAGTTTTTAAACTAGCTCTGTTTACAAGAAAGTACTTTATTAATCCAAGTTTATACACTATCATCTTCAAAATAATACGTTTGCAGAGCCCAGCGCGCTGGATATGAATTTACAGTCAGAGGGGTGAAGTCCGCAGGAGCCAATCTGGCGATTAGGGTGGGTGCGGAAGTGAGATCACGTTGTGTTTCCGATGAGAAACTCACGTGTGAGAGGTCTATGACAGAGTGCACACATGGTCAGAATAGCAGAAGTGGCAACGCACGTAGCCAAAATAGCACCAGCTGCACAGCTCCAGATGTGGTGGTGCTCCCTGCGACTGTGCATGCAGCCTTGTGCTGCCATCTGTTGGTGGGTTACAAAACTAATCTCGAAACTTTTTCATACCAAAAACAAACAGGTGAAATAAATGACATTTGGGAAAACCTTATGAAAAAATAAGGAGCAGCTTCATGTTTCTCATTACAGCTCACTGAAATCTATTGTACAAGAAATCAGAATGTACTACAAGTTTTTACTGAACAGAAAGTTTAGCTGATGACGTTGGCATTGTTGCCATTCATTTGTTTACATTATGACGTCACAAACCAGAGGACCCAATGCAGCTTTATCCTTTTGTTTATTTAAAGTTGAAGGAAAACATTTATAAAAAAAAAAAAAAAAGGTTTAAGCAGCACTGATCTAATGACTCTGGTCTGATCTTCTATGCTGTCCAACCAACCATGATTAGCATGCTGGGATATTAGCTTAGCATCGAATTACTATGTTTAAATAAAGAACCATCTTTACTTTCCTGTCCGTGGCAGTGATCTGGATTGGGTGTGTATTGTTGAGGACTACAGATCAGAAACATGAGACGGAAGATAAAGCAGGCGCTTTTCCTGCAAGGTTAAAGGTCAACATTGAAGGGTTAAAGGACTATGAGCCGCTTCCTTCCACTGGGATTAGAATGCACGACAGGAGAGTCGTGCCTTCGTACAGTATAAAACTCTGTGAAACGCCGTAGACTGGTTAGATTTTGTATATATTGCATTATCGCGCGAATGCGCACTGACTGACGGCGCGCCACTGAACACCGGAAACGCGCAGGAAGCTAGCATGGAGCTATGCTATGCTAAGCTGCAATGGGCGCCACAAGCGCACTGGGCTCCATTAACAGGCCCCGGAGAGTACAAGCTTTCGAAACAAAACACTTAGTCACCCTAAAAATGAAATAAAATGCTGAAATCACTGAAACGAAAACGGCCAGTTACAGTCGCCGCCATGCTAACGACTTCCAGCAGGCCAGCTAGCCACCGAGCGCTTCTCTATTCAAAGGAAACGCTGCACACATTCCAGCGCCTCGCTAACGCGCACCCGAGCCTATGAGTCTTGTAATAAATATCCGCTGCTCTTACCGTGCCGCTCGAGATTTTAGTACCAAAAAATCCAACGTTTTTCATCAATATTTGCCCAAAACACTTCGCCACGGGGAGGTCAGAGTTCGCGACCCTGCAGCGCAAAAATGGTAACTGCGCATGCGCAGGAAATCGGGGACCGCGGTGTATAGGCGCGCGATGAGGAAGTGTGTGTGTGTGTGTTCAGGAACTTGTGCTCACGAACATTGGTTACTGAAGTGGCCAGGTTTCCTCACTTCATGTATTTTAACCAACATTTACCTTTATAACACACTCTCGCATACAGGCTCTTTTATATCTCATACACACTCATTCTTACATTTGAAACTGAAAGTCTGTGTGGCTTACATTTACTTCTACAGATTTATAAACATATACTTACATTCTCATACACGTACAAACCTACAGATTCATTCATACATATACACACATTTACTCACTCATATAGATTAATTGATACAAATGCAGACTCACTCTAATACACAAAGACTCACAGACTCACTCACAATCATACACACAGACTTACAGACTCACTCACACTCACACAGACTTACAGACTCACTCACACTCATACACACAGACTTACAGACTCACTCACACACAGACTTACAGACTCACTTACACTCATACACACAGACTTACAGACTCACTCACTCTCATACACACACTCATTTACACAGACTTACAGACTCACACTCACTCACACAGACTTACAGACTCACTCTAATACACACAGACTTACAGACTCACTCACACTCATACATACAGACTTACAGACTCAATCACACTCATACACACACTCATTTACACAGACTTACAGACTCACACTCATACACACAGACTTACAGACTCACTCACACTCACACAGACTTACAGACTCACTCTAATACACACAGACTTACAGACTCACTCACACTCATACATACAGACTTACAGACTCACTCACTCTCATACACACACTCATTTACACAGACTTACTCTCATACACACAGACTTACAGACTCACTCTCATACACAGACTTACAGACTCACTCGCACTCATACACACAGACTTACAGACTCACTCACACTCAGACTCACTCTCATACACAGACTTACAGACTCACTCTCATACACAGACTTACAGACTCACTCACACTCAGACTCACTCTCATACACAGACTCACTCGCACTCATACACACAGACTTACAGACTCACTCGCACTCATACACACAGACTCACTCTCATACACACAGACTTACAGACTCACTCACTCACACACACAGACTTACAGACTCGTACACAGACTTACACTCACTCACTTTCATACACACAGACTAACAGACTCTCTCACACTCATACACAGACTTACAGACTCACTCACACACACAGACCTACAGACTCACCCAAATAGACACAGACTCACTCACATACACACAGACTTACACTCACTCACACTCATACACACAGACTTACAGACTCACTCTCATACACACAGACTTACTCACACATATACACACAGACCTACAGACTCACCCACATACACAGACTTACAGACTCACACACTCGTACACAAAGACCTACAGACTCACCCAAATAGACACAGACTCACTCACATACACACAGACTTACACTCACTCACACTCATACACACAGACTTACAGACTCACTCTCATACACACAGACTTACTCACACATATACACACAGACCTACAGACTCACACACTCGTACACACAGACTTACAGACTCACTCTCATACACACAGACTTACAGACTCACTCTCATACACACAGACTTACAGATTCACTCGCACTCACACACAGACTTACAGACTCACTCACACTCATACACACAGACTAACAGACTCTCTCACACTCATACACAGACTTACAGACTCACTCACACACACAGACCTACAGACTCACCCAAATAGACACAGACTTACAGACTCACACACTCGTACACAAAGACTTACAGACTCACTCTCATACACAGACTTACAGACACTCTCATACACACACTTACAGACTCACACTCATACACAAAGACTTACAGACTCACTCTCATACACACAGACTTACAGACTCACTCACACTCATACACAGACTTACAGACTCACTCACACTCATACACAGACTCACACTCATACACAGACTCACACTCATACAGACTCAGACTCACTTACACTCACAGACTCACACTCATACACAGACTCACTCACTCATACAGACTTACAGATTCACTCACACTCATACAGACTCACTCTACTACACACATACAGACTCACACTCATACACACAGACTTACATATTAATCCATATATACACTCACTCTTAGATTTATTTATACACACAGACTTAGACTCACACACTTTCATGCAGACTTACAGACTCACTCACTTACTCTCATACACAAATACTTACAGACTCACTCACTCTCATACACAGACTTACTCATTTACTCTAATACACACAGACTCACTCTCATACACAGACTTGCTTTCATTTAGACTCTCAGACTCACACACAGACATGCACACGGAAATTCCTGTTTAAAATGATTTATTACCTCTGGCAGTTTACATCTATATCTGAACACAGTACTTCCCTGGAGTGATTTCAAATGGTTGCTTAAGTGTTACAACACAATCAAAAGTCAGTTCTGAGAAAAAAAAAAATAAAGCAACCCTGACCAGTTAGCTTAGATGTGAGTGAATGAAACAGCAGGTTTAATCATAAAAAGAAAGGAAAAAAAAAATAATCAGTGTGCAGTGCTCTTGTGCATTTTGTCCTATCAAACAAAAACCTCTTCTCGCTGTGACGTCATAACACCAGCAATATTATCCTTTATTTACGGAACCCTTTTCCAACTAAATTGTAAGAGAAAGAAGTGCAGAATGGTAAGAATGAAATCACAACCACAGCTTGATTGTAACGAGTAGCACAGAGGTGCCGGACATTTTTCCCAAGTGTGTACAGTCATCTGAAAACTCCACGCTCGGTTATTATGTGGTGACTTTACACGGTTCTTAACTGGCTGGAAACCTGACAATGTTAAATTACAAAATCATTAAAATAATCAGGAGACTAACAATCCTAGATTGTTATAAATAACCCTGCATTATATTACCATATACAGCCTATTTACATGTACATCCAGTTATTCCCAGTATCAAATTGTCATTTGTTTAGACAGTCCTATACAAAACAATGATTAAAAAGTTGTTTAAAAAGGCTAAACGTCAAATAAAAGTGTTGTGGCTATTATTAAAAAAAAAAAAAAAAAAAAAAAAAAAAAAAAAACTGGCTTTTACAGTGGTATCCTACATCTCCCATGATGCACCATTGCAGAAACATTTTTTGTTCTTCAACCAGAATCTAGAGGCCCTGAAGATTCAAACTTGCACGTCCATATTTGATCAAACGTGATTTTTTTTGTTGTTGTTTTTTTTTAATCTGTTCCGACACTTTTCACACATACAGCGTTTATATAACATCATTAGAACTTCACACTGGATGTGGCTGGACGTTAAACGGAGCTTTGCTGGAAGTCACAGAATCGGGCTAAATCCTGGTATTTTTAATGTCTCATTTAATCCCTTGACCTACATTATGATTCATTAGCACGCAAACACACACACACACACACACCACACACACACATATCCAATGTGAGGCAGAATCCAACTTGATCCGTGTAACAGAAGATTTCTGATCTTGCTTTCTGACAGTCCTGCTGTTTCTGGTCACTAGTGCACAACCTCAGACACCTGTTTCCTGATTCTTGTGTTGAGGACGAACTCTGAGGAAGACAGTTGAAAGACACGCTTCTTTCCTAGGCTCCTTCTTATGCATCCTTTGTCCCATAATTATTTTAATGCTTGAAAAGGTGTCTTCTGAACTCAGGCATAGTTCCTCAGTTTACTATTGCAGGCCAGAAATATATCTAGTTCTAATAAACTATTTGATCCACATAAGTCAAAGAATCATGGCTTCCTGAAACGCCTCAATCCATCTGAAATGAAAAACAAACAGATATGAGAAACAGATGCTTCTGTGCTGTAAGTGATTTTTTTAAATGTATGAATATTAGATCTGTTAGAGAAGTGACATTCTGCAATACCACTGGTCAAACAGATCAGTATATAAGATATCATGCAGAAACGAACGGCTTAACTGAACACTGCGAGAAAGGAAGCAGCAACACGAGCAAACGAAGAGGAAGTGGATGAATTGTGTTCCTGAATACGAACTGATGGGTGAAAAGGTGCTTTATTTTCTTTATGAGTAAAACTGAGATCTCACTGTACTTTTCATCGTAAATCTGCAATAATGGTTCATTGTTGGAATTATTGGCAATCGGCAGAAATCCATACTGATGTTTTTTCCGGCTTCCGGTCCGCTGTCTTTACAAGAGCGACCTCTTTAGGCGCATCACTGATGCCATGTGCTGTTTGTTTTTTTCATGTGAAACTGCGTGCTGCACGGAGAGCGCTACATTATATTGATTATTAATTTATGAATTATTTATTTTTTATGAATAAAATTTATATATTTATTTTCTTTAGCAGATTTTCATTATTCATGATTTTTTTATTTTTTATTCGTGTAATAAACTTCAGTACTATTTTACATGTTGTGTTATGTTTTTTTTTTATTTTTTTTATTATCAGTAGATTAATCGGTTATCGACAAGTACAATCCGACCCAGCTATTGGTATTGGTAAAATCGGTTGACCTCTACTACTACTACTATTCAATTCTCCTCCATTCCAGACCTGGAGATGAAGGATCTGTGACATTATTTTCTAAAAAAAAAATCTTGGCTTGTTGTCTATTGGCTCAAAATAATGAAATTGGCAAGTGATAGTTATGACAAAAAAAAAAAACATTGATAAGATTACATTTTGTTTGTAAATTGTTTCTTTTTAGTTATAGATTGTTAAGTACCTTTGAGCTGTAGGAATATCCTCTGCTCTAAAGATATAATACAGTATGTTCTTGTGATAGAGTTTAAACTGCAGCTTCTCTGCTGGTCCAGACTTCTCTTCCCTCAGGAAAAAGCCCAGCAGCGGCTGGCTCTCCAGTGCTGCAACATCCTGGGTACACACACACACACACACACACACACACACACACAGCACACCTGACAAATCCATCTCCATGATCGACACTCAAATCCAAAACAAAATCAGACAAACAGATGCACAAACACAACGTGATATACCTCACTAGCAGCGTAAGTGTAAAGGACTTTGTTCTTGATAACGAACCACAGCCGCTTCCACGGCTTCTTGTAGCCTTTAGCTCTCTGTAGATAGCCACTCATAGAGGAATTCTCAGTGTTTGCAGAAACCTGCCAGAAAAACGACAGGGTCATGGTTTGCCAAGATGAAAATTTACAAGTACAGTGGGGGAAATTATTTTTTGATCCCCTGCTGATTTTGTGAGTTTACCCCCTTACAAAGAATTGAACACTAGAATTTTATGGTTAGGTTTATTTTAACATAAATTTGTGTATTTGACCGACTGAAATAAGTTACATTTATTTGATCCCGTACCAACCAGCAAAAAATTCCCACACACCAAAACTAATCCTGTACCTATGAGAAAGTACTCCTAATATCAACTCGTGACGTGTATAAAAGACACCTGTTACAGAATCACCCTCTTCCATTCCATTCTCGGTCAAGTTAAACATGCTCCTGAGGTGCCAATGACCACTGTTCCTGCCTCTCCTCTCCTCGGATCTGCCCGCTATGTCCCGGCCTGCCTCTGGATGGTGTTCTCTTCGATTGGAGGCCACTCTATGCAGCTGGGTATGGTTTCTCATCAAAGCCCTGGGAATCCATGAAATTACGGAGTAAGAACAGGAGCTTTGAGGATGGATTTGGATTGTCAACAGTCTGCTACACTGACTCAGGACTACAGTTTGCATCTGATCACCATCACTACACACGTCAATATCGTTTAGTTGTAATAAATGGACATTCGGTGCAACCCAGATTAGGCTGGGTTCCCTCTTGAGTCTGGTTCCTCTCAGGGTTTAATCCTTATGCCATCTTGGGGAGTTTTTCCTTGCCACAGTCACTACCGGCTCCCTCATACGGGGAACAACTTCTACTTATTAAGAACATCTTATTCATTCTTTATCACTGCATTATCTGTGTAAAGCTGCTTTGAGACAATATTCATTGTTAAAAGCGCTAAACAAAAGAAAATGTATTAAATTGAATTGAATTACCTCTCCACCACCATGGGCAAGACCAAAGAGCTGTCAAAGGATGTCAGGGACAAGATTGTAGACCTGCACAAGGCTGTAATGGTCTACCAGACCATCAGATTGTCGCCTTGTGCATATGTTTTGGGTCATTGTCATGTTGGAAGACCCGTCCACCACCCATCTTCACTGTTCAAAGTTTCTCATTCAAGATTCTACAGTGCATGGCCCTGTTCATGTGGTGAAGTCTTCCTGTACCCTTAGCAGAGAAAAAGCTGAATGTTTCCACCTCCATGTCTGACAGTGGGGATGGTGTTCTTGGGGTCATATTCAGCATTTCTCTGCCTCCAAACACGTCGAGTTCAAAAGAGCTCAATTTTGTTTTCATGTGACCACATCACATTCTTCCAAGTCTTCTCTGAATCATTCAGGTCTTCATTGGCAAACTTCAGACAGGCCTGTTCATGTGCATTCTTAAACAGAAGGACCTTTGTGTGTTACCAATGGTTTTCTTGGTGACTGTGGTCCCAGCTCTGTTGAGATAATCAAGTTCCCCCCGTGTAATTCTGGGCTGATTCCTCACCTTTCTCAGAATCATCCTCACCCCATGAGGTGAGATTTTGCATGGAGCTCCAGAGCGAGGGCAATTGACTTATCTTGTATTTCTTTCATTCTCAAATTATCCTGCTAACAGTGGTCTCTTTCTCACCAAGTTTCTTGCTAATGGTCTTGTTGCCCATTTTAGACTTCTGCAGGTCTACAATCAACTTATATACACGTCACAAGTTGATAATAGGAGTACTTTCTTAAAAGGACGTGACTACCGTAATTGCCGGACTATTAAGCGCACCCACTGAATTTTACAAAGATTTTTATTTTAAACATAAATAAGCCACACCTGTCTATAAGCCGCTTATAGTCTACACTGAAACTAATGAACTTTACACAGACTTTAAGGAAAGACAGTGTCTGTTACATGGTGTAACGGGTGAAATATGTTGTGGCTCCTTTAAGAGCAGAGCCTTTTTTTTGTGAATAGCCTGTCGCTGCATTTTCCCGGCATTACTGCATGTGTGCAAGACCGAGGAATATGTCCCTATTATTTTCTGATGCTTATTTCTAAGTTTCTTTGACTAACCCGTAACGCTGTTGCCAAGAAAAATAAAAAAGCACGAGTTTTGGAAACCTGTCTGTTCTTATATGATTTCTGTTGGAACTGGAGCTAGCGAGCTCTCCCTTAACCCAGACTCAACGCATAACAACGGCTTGTATCTAAACAGTAGCCTACCAAGAAAGTCATTGTTCACTGTCTTCCTCCTTCCTTTCACAACAATTTCTCTCGAGAGTTTTTCTTTTGGCATCGTCGTGCGTTTAAAAATCACCACCGGTGAAAGTTTTTTCTCCCGATGCCGTGCAGCTCAGAACACAGGCGAGGTGTTTGTTTCCGTTCGGAAATTTAATTGGTCTAATGTTATGTAGCTCAGTTTTTTGGCTTGAAGTTTGTGAAACCAGAAAAAACCCAGGAAAAATCAATAAATTAGCCACTTCCTTGTTTAAACCGCAGGGTTCAAAACGTGGGAAAAAAGTAGCGGCTTATAGTCTGAAAATACGGTAATTTGGGTGTGTGGGGGTCCGAATTCTTGCTGATTGTTACGGGATCAAATACGTATTTCACTCAATCAATTACAAATTAATTTATAACATTTCTTAAATGTATTTTTTTTTTTATATTTTTTTTTAGATTCTGTCTCTCCCTTAAAATAAACCTGCTATACAATTCTAGACTGTTCAATTCTTTGTAAGAGGTGTAAACTCACAAAATCAGCAGGGGATCAAATAATCATTTCTCCCACTGTATCAGCATCAGTATCAGTATCAGATTCTCTATTGGAAATCACTGCATTGGCTCATGAACACCTCCAGAAATCACTGTCTGTGAAGACTGCCGAGTCATCCAAAAATGCAGGTTAAAGCTCTATTGTGTATTGGCTTCTCTGGGCCAAAGCTAATTTTAAATGGACTGAAGCAATGTGGAAAACTCTTATGTGTTTAGACGAATTAAAAATTGAAATTATTTTTGGAAACCATAGACGCCACGTCCTCCAGACTAAAGAGGAGGGGGACCATCTGGCTTGTTATCAGCTCTCTGTTTAAAAGGCTGCATTTCTGTAGGTACGGGAGTGCGTTAGTGCCTGTGGATTTGGTAGCTTACACATTTGCAAAGGCTCAATCGATGCAGAATGGCATACACAGATCTTAGAAACCAAATGCTTCCATCTAGAAAACATCCTTTTCAAGGAAAGCCGTTCAATATTCTAATACAATGTTAACTGCAAACTGCATCTATTATAACAGCATGGCCTTGCAGTAGAAGAGTCCAGGTGTTAAACTGGCCTGCCTGCAGTCAAGACCTTTCACCAATTGAAAATATTTGGTGCATCATGGAAAAAACACAACAAAGAACACCCAGATTTGTTAAGCAGCTACAATCCTGTATAAGACACATAACTCCGATGCTCTTCCATAACCTCAGCAACTGGTCTCCTAAGTTCCCAGTTGTATACAGACAGAAGAAGTGATGCGACACAGTGGTTAACATTGCCCTGTCCAAACTTCGAGCCTTGTTGCAGCCATAAAATACAAAATTATATAATTTTTTTCCTTAAAATAGTATATATATATTTTCTCAGATTAAACATCTGATATGTTTTGTTTTATTGTGAATGGAATATGTATGGAATATTGAATTATGAGATTTGCAAATCATTGCATTCTGTTTCTATTTACATTTTGCACAGTGTACCAACTTCTTTTGGAATTGGGTTTGAAATATATTTAATGTAATGAATTACTCTTAAATGTTACCTCTTTTAATGCAGAGGGAATCTTCTTTTGTTTTCTAGAGAAAGCAAACGTTGAGCTGCGGCCAATGGGTGAAACGGCCACATCGGACTGCTCACCTGAGAGAGTTAACCACACAACAGTCATTCGGATGAGACATCACTCAGACTTTCAGGGACACAATCTTTAAACTCAGAAGAGAAAGCTGAAACCTTTGTCCTTCTGCTGTAGTTTGATGTAACACTGATCACACACTCGTGCCAGTTGGTTCTTCAGGTACTCCAGATAAAATTTGTTTGACGAACATGCCTGGCACACGACCTGCAAAAAAAACCCACCAAACAAACACAAAAACAGATGTACTTCCTTTTCATTAGGAATTTTAAACTTAGATTATCAATTACGTCTGCATGTTGTGTGTTCCAGACTCAGGCGGACTTCTGACCTTGCCACAGGCCCGGCAGTGGTGGCGCCTCCAGGTGAGAGTGAACTCGCAGGTACAGATCATACACATGGTGGTGCGGAGGTCTGGGATCCAGATTGGAGCTTTAGAACCCAGTGGAGAACCATCAGAGGGAGCTTCTTCCGACTGTATGCAATATAAAAACACACAAATATATTAATAATAGAAAATATGTCAGCTATATCTCAGTTTGAGTGGAATATACTGCCACCCCTTTTAGATTCAAGCTTCAAGTGTTTTGATTGAAAGGGCAAGTATGCAACTTTAAAAACCTTTCCCTCTGTCCCAAAATACATTTGCATTAAAAACAAAAAGAAACAGGCTTTTATATTAAATACAGCACAATAAAATTATATCTTCACATATCCTAGCTGGTTAGGAAGCTGGGGGCAAAGCAAAAATTGAGCTGTTATAAAGTGCCCCTAGAGAAGAGAGCGTTAAAAGTTTTGCTCAAGGGCAGTTTGGTGATGTTGGAGTTGAAACAGCATGTAACCCTAACTATTGAGCTACCACTTTCAAAAACATCAATGGCATACAGGGGTGCAACTGCACATTTGCTGCAGGTTATGCAAGATCATGGTTGGTTTTGCCCACTCAAGTCGATTACGACAATTAACTGCAGTCAGGTCGAGACCCCGATAAGGACGACGAGCATGCAGATGAGCTTCCCTGAGACAGTTTCTGACAGTTTGAGCAGGAAGTCTTTGCTTGTGCAAACCGATTGTTGCAGCAGCTGTCTCAGACAATCTTGGAGGTGAAAATGCTGCATGTGGAGGTAGGTCCTGATCTAGTGTGGTGGCACGTGGTCTGCCATTGGATGTACAGCCAAATTCTCCAAAATGCTTTTGGAGACAGCTTATGGTAGAGAAATAAACATTAAATTCACGTGCAACAGTTTTGGTGGACATTCCTGCAGTCAGCATGCCAATTGCACGCTCCCTCAAAACTTGCGACATCTGTGGAATTGTGCTGTGAGATAAAACTGCACATTCTAGAGTCGCCTTTTATTGTAGCCAGCCTAAGGCACACCTGTGCAATGTGCTGTCTAATCAGCATCTCGATACGGCACACCTGTGAGGTGGATGGATTATCTCGGCAAAGAAAAAGTGCTCACTAACAGATTTGACAGATCTTTTGTGTACATAGAAAAAGTCTTAGACCTTTGAGTTCAGCTCATGAAAAATGGGGGCAAAAACAAGTGTTGCGTTGCAGTGTAATACATGAAACGTTCTTCCTTCGATCCTCGACCTGCAGTCCAGTAATGGAGGATATATACACACACACACACACACACACACACACACACACGTGTGAGGTGGAGCTAGAAGATGGGTTAGAAAAGTGTAAAAAAAAAAAAAACTAAAACATATTTTCATGAAGCAGGTCGAATTTCCTTGTCAACCGCGTTCATATTTAATCCAGTATTAGGAAATTGTATTATTGTGTGTGTGTGTGTGTGTGTATATGTCCTCCATTACTGGACTGCAGGTCGAGGATCGAAGGAAGAACGTTTCATGTATTACACTGCAAATGTAAGTGTGAAGCATTACTGGGAGATTGGCCACTGTCGTTTCATTCCTCTATGTTAGCGGCCCCCAACCTTTTTGCACAACGGACCGTTTTAATGTCAACGGACATTATTTTTCACAGACGGGCCTTTAAGCTGTGGTGCATAAATGCAACAAAAGAAAATTATACGACCGGCTTAAAAACTGGTATTTTTTTACATATAATAATAAACGTGAATCCACTGTGGTGTTGTTTGTTTATTTGCTAGCATAAGGGTTTCAATTTAGCGTTAATGAATTATGAGTTAGCGGCTGGAGCAGCCCCTTTAAGAAGGTAGCAGATGTTGGTAAGACATGTGACCAAGGCAAGTATCTTGACATGCATCAAGAGTGAGTCATAGATGGAGGAGAAAGACATGTGTCATAGACATGTGGCGGAGAAAAGCCGTTAATTTTCCAAAATAAAACATCGATCAGTATCAGTTAATAAATAAAACAGAAATAATGTAAGTTATGTAGTCTTTCTGTGCGGGACGGTACCAATTGACCTACGGACTGGTGCCAGTCCACGGCCCGGGGGTTGGGGACCACTGCTCTATGTCTAGATGTGTAAAAGTAATGTATAAAGTGTGGACAAAACGCTACTTTGCCATGTTTCCACACGGACGGTTTTAATTGCCGGATGTGTACAGTGGCGAATTTTAGGTGCTTGATTTAAAACTTGGAGGATCAGTAAAACAAATATTTAGTAATTAAAAAAGATTTTTGGGTAAGGTTAATTTATTTATTTTTTATATCCAAGTAAAGAAAAGACGTCATGAATACATGTGTGTTGTGATAAAGGTTTTAATTTTGCCTCTTCTATATATTTATTTTTTTAATAAAAAATGGTCAAACAGAACTGTGTGCTCCATTAATTGCGTGTTAATAAAATAAGTGAGGTTTAAATTAATAATTATAATTATTTTGAATTATAACAGCCCTAATATATACAGTGCATCCGGAAAGTATTCACAGCGCTTTACTTTTTCCACATTTTGTTATGGCACAGACTCGTTACAAAATGGATTAACTTCATTATTCTCCTCAAAATTCTACAAAAAATACCCCAAAATGACAATAGGAAAGTGGGTTTAAAATCTCTGCAAATTTATAAAATAAATAAATAAAAATCCCATGTAGATCAGTAATCACAGCTTTTGCTCAATACTTTGTTGAAGCTCCTTTTGTACCAATTACAGTTTTACCTCAAGTCTTTTTCATTATAATGCTACAAGCTTGATACACCTATTTTTGGGCAGTTGCTTGGCCACTCAAGGTCATTCAAAGAGTCGTCCCGCAGCCATTACTTTGTTATCATGGCTGTGTGCTTAGGGCTGTTGTTCTGTTGGAAGAAGAACCGTGGCCCTAGTTTGATCCGTCTGACCACTCTACCATACAGGCCTGATTGGTGGAGTGCTGCTGAGAAGGTTGTTGTTCTGGAAAGTTCCTTCGGGTTCTTGGTCACCTCCCTGACTAAGGCCCTTCTCTAAATGTGGGACCTCATACAGACAGTTGTGTGCCTTTACAAATCATGTCCAATCAACTGAATTGACCACAGGTGGACTTCAATCAAGTTGTTATGGCAAAGGCTGGGAATATTTATGTACGTGATTTTTTTAATTTTTTATTTGTAATAAATTTACAAAGATTTCAAACAAACTTTTCATGTTGTCATGATGGGGTATTGTTTGTAGAATTATGAGAAAAATAATTAATTAAATCGATTCAGAGTAAATACACACACCCACCAAAAATATGAAGTCAAACATTTCAGTAAACTCGTATCCAGTTGGGCTACATTTTTTCGCTTTCTTCTTTCTTCCTGTACCTGGAAGTGTTTATCTGTTGTCTCTGTTTCTCGGGGGGTGAGGGGTAGGGGGTAGAAAGTATATACAACAACTGTAACACCCCCCGCATCTCAACACACACACACACACACACACACACACACACACACACACACACACACACACACACACACCTCTTGGCTCCGGCTGGATATGAATGAGATCTTCTTCCTTGTGTAGTCGTCTATTGCTGTAGCGATGGCTTCTAGCCACTCGTCCCTCTCTGTGGCTGAGCTGTACATGCATATCAAAGTCATTAAACTAGCTCAGGCATGTATTTAATATCATTCCATTATGTATGCAGGTTTGTGTGTGTGTGGTTGTGTGTTTTACCTGGCAGACAGGATGAAAGAACGTTCCACACTCTCAATGTTCAGCTCATTCTGATAAGCCTCCTGACTGGGCTTGCTTACCTGCAGGATATGGAGTCATTAATTATCCTGTGTATGTGTAGGTGTGTGTGTGTGTGTGTGTGTGTGTGTGTGTAGGAGGATCGGTGTGCTTGAGCAAAATGCAGGATAGCTGACCTTCATACCAGCCAGAGACAGCATGCTGTTTACTTTATACTGGCCAGATTGTACAGGAGTGGTGTAGAGCAGGATGTCATTAAACTGCACAGGAAGAGAGAGAGAGAGAGAAAAAAAGAAAGGATTATGGAAAGTTTTTTACTTTATTTATCAGCTTCTTAATCAAATTGCAAACAAATTACATTATGTTAGTTATGACCACTATTTAAGCTGCAAATGATAAAATTGTACCAGTGAAAAAGTATAGATTTTTGATAATTGGTACCATTCCTCATTCCGCAACTGTACAAAGAAACAGAGTGAATTAGGGGGTGGTATCAAAAAGTTTCGAGACTAGCGGTCGCTTTTTATCATGACTTCTCCCTTCCTTGTTGTTGTATGTAGCACCAGGGTTCAGGAGGAACGTTGTTTCATGTTACTGTGTACTGCGTCAGCTATATGTGGTTGAAATGACAATAAAAGCTTCTTGACTTGACTTAAACTTAGCAGCAACATGATGCATGTTCAAATCACACGTGATGATCATATGAAACACAGACGATAGCAACAATCTTGCGGATTGTTCTCCGATGATCATCATGTGCAAGTTGCGAATAGTTTCGACATTTTCAGGGGTTCAGCTTGTTAAAAGTCTTCCTGATCTCTCGTCGTCTTCCGGTGATGTTCTTTTGCTCTTAAAGCATACGTGCCACTCAAAACACATCGATCGCTTCATCGCATCATCGTAAACTTGCTGAATGATTTCGAACAGCTCTGTGGCAGATATGTACAGTTTCGGGTAGAATTTCACGTTTGCTTTTTTGTTCTAACTTGCTGTCCATGATGACCTTTTTGATACACTGGTTTATAAAGGTTGGTGCTCCCTGTGACTGTGCGTGCAGCCTTGAGCTGCCATCAGTTGGCGAGTTACAAAACTAGTCTAGAAATCCAACTTTCATTCTTGGTCACGAATCTTTTAGCGACTCAGGATTAATAAAAAAATGATCAAAACACCTCATAAAAAGGTGACACCTTTTCTCGAGAATAAAAAAAAATTCATAAATTGGGGCATGATGTTAGAAGAAAGTAATAAATGACAGAATGGACGGATGCAACCTGTGAAGTTAAAAAACACTAAATTTCTTGTTACTTTTATGTTTATAGTAATAAAATGTTATAAAATTGTGTTTCTGGGTAAATTAAGCATGTGTATGGCTAATGAATTGATTTTTAATACCCTTCTTGTATTTATAAATAATATCATAAATAAAAAAATAAAAAAATAAAAGCAAAGTTTTTTCTCACCAGGAAGAACATTCTGGGCTGCATAACTTTCCGGGAAAGTTTCATCAGTGTGCCTTCCTTGAGAAACACCTGCATGAGCAACACAAAAGAAAATCCACTATAATTAAATAATTAATTTATTTACAAGAATCATTGCAGAGAGAAAGAAAGAAAGAAAGAGAAATAGAAATAGAAAGAGAGATAGAGGATTATAAGGAATGTCATCAGACAGTTTAACACAAACCCTTCCAGGCTGCACAATTTCATGATGCCCGTTCAAACTGCACTGAACCTGCATCAACTTCTGGAAGTTGTCCTGAAAAAAATTGAATAAATAAACAGTGAAAACTGTGAAGCTGCTGAATCCTGGAGAACAAAAAAAACAAAAAACAAACAAACATAAAGCCAGATGAGATTATTAAGCCTCCATAATACTGGCAGATTTCTTAAGTCTGTAATTGTTTCAATGACGAAACACTTCATTTCGTGTTACATGTCGTAATATTGAAAAAACACTGGCAATGAGATTAAAGAAGCTTCAGAGGTTGTCAAATTTCCCTCCAACGCCCAATACATTTAAATCAAGAATAACAAGGCTGATTAAATCTTTTCTGGAGGAAATACAATTATTTTTAAATCTATTTTTTTTACATGTTGGCATTCCTTATGAAACAGTAAATGCAGACTATTTCTATTATGTATATATAAAAAAGATTTTTCCATCACATGTAAATTCAAAACTGCAGTAATAGTTATACATCTATACAGACAAAAGCATTAGGACACCTTGGTTCTTTCCCGAACTGTTACCATAAATTTGGAAGTACAGAATTGTATAAATGTCTTTGGGTACAGTAGTTTTACATTTTCCCTTCACTTGAACTAGGAGACCTGTTCCAGCATGACACTATGCACAAGTTAAGCTCCATGTAGAGATGATTTGGGTTAAAGTGAAAGATCTACTGCTATAAAGCCCTGAATCTTAACCCTATTGAACATCTTTGGGATGAATTGGAACACTGCACCCCAGGCCTCCTCACCTCACCTACATCAGTACCTGACTTTATTATCATCCTCGTGGCTACATTTCCACAAATCTCCACAAGCACACTCCAAAATCCAGTGTCCAAAGTCTATTATTATAACAGGAAATGGGGACTAAATGTGGAATGGGATGTTCAAAAAGCACACAATCAGGTGTCCACAAACTTTTGTCCATATGGTTGTGTTTATACTTTAGATGCAACGAGAGCATGAAGTTCGCAGTGGATTAAACATTGCTTGAGCAAATCTGTGTTTGTGTGTTACGTTTTACCCCTTGTTTCATGATGTCATTGGCGTGATTTGCAACTTCCTTCACCACCCCAAGAGCGGCTGAGGAAACACAGAAATATATATTTATATATATAAATTTTTTTTTTATTTAACACCATAAATACTTATAATGCAGGACATTTCTTTAGAAATCTATGAAGTGAAAATCTACGAAAAATCGAACCAGAAAGAAAAATAATGTCATTCTGACCGGATTGGAATTTATGAATGTGATTAGTTGGATAGTGTGGATTAATTTTTGAATTTGAATTTTTTGGTGAGCGTGATCTAATCAGTTTAAGTCTCTATAGCTTTAGCTTATACAAGAGAAATGTACAATGGTACATAAAATAAGAAATAATAGAAATGTTTCTGTCATTAAACACACATTTAGCATTCAAGGAAAGAGTTCCAGTTGTTTCTTAGCTGCTATACCATGAGTAAGACCTTGTCATTAAAAATGATAATAAATGTCTAAAAGAAAATCAATAAATCACTTGTTCATTAAGAATTAAAATAAGGTCTCAACTCTCCACTTCACCTCAAGATTGCTTTCGATGTCAATTCAGTAAAATTTTATTTCTATAGTGCTTTTAATAGTGGACATTGTCCCAAATCAAGTTTATAGAAATAAATAATCTACAAATACACATTTAAAATGTATAAATTGGACTGTAAATCACCCAACTATAGACTATAAATTAATCCCTAATGAGTTAGTCTGTGACAACAGTTACAAGAAAAATTCCCTAAGGTGGTATGAGGAAGATACCTCGAGATGAACCAGACTAAAAAAAAACCCATCCTCATATGTTTTTCTCTAACAGCACAAACAGGCAAAAAACCCTCAGAAATATTAGACAGATACATAGATGCACTGATTAATAAATACACTTCATTAAAACTATTATCACACATTATATATATATATATATATAGTAAATATATCAGTTGTGTATGGTGTCATTACTTTGAGTGTCCTTGTAATCCGACGAGTCTTCAGAAGATTTTTCAAATAATCTAAAAAAAAAAAAGGCAGAAAAACAATTGTGTGCGCACCGGGACTTTCATCATGTTGTAAACCTTTAAGTTAGTTATATGCAGTCATAAGAAAAAGAAAGTACACCCCATCTGTCAAGTGTATGTTTTTAAATTTCATGGCCTAAATAACAATTGTGTGGTCCTCAACATCTATAAGTAACCCAAAAACCTCAGGTGACTAAGAAACCCTATAATTGAGTAAGAATAAGCAATTAGCAAAGCACTGGCTGATTCTTCATTACAATACTGTATTTACATTTTTTGATGTCTGATGGCATTAGTCTATGCACAGCTCAAAATCTCTCCACAGCATCTCAGTTTGGATATGGATTAAGGTCTTCTACTTGGTCATTCCAACATAATGATTTTCTTTAGCCATTCAGAAGTCCATTTGCTGCTGGTGGCTGGGGTTATTACATGACCTAGTTTCACTCCAGATTCAACTGCTGACAGATGGTATTTGCCATGACAGATTTGTCACAAGAATATTTTGGTATGGAGTGAAGTTCATCGTTGTGTTAATAAATCCATGTTACCCAGATCCTGTGGCTGCAGAACAATCTCATATCATCACACGCTTACCATTGTGCTTCAAGAGCTGGTATAAGGTTCAATTCAATTCCTTTTTAATTTGTATAGCGCTTTTAACAATAAACACATGAACACAGATAATGTGGTGATAAAAAAATGTATATGTTCTTTATATGTGTAAGTTTGTCCTTGATCAGCGAGCCGGTGGCGACTGTGGCAAGAAAAAACTCCCCGAAATGGCATAATTAAGAAACCTTGAGAGAAACCAGACTCAAGAGGGAACCCATCCTCATCTGGGTTGCACCGAATGTCCATTTATAGCAGATATACGATGCTGCAGGGTTACAGTGATGGTGATCAGAAGCAAACTGTAGTCCTGAGTCAATGTAGCAGACTGCTGACATTAACTATAGTCCAAATCCATCCTTAAAGCTCCCGTTCTCACTCCGGAAAGGTGTGTGGTGATGCACTGTTTTGGGTTTTCGCACTGTGCATGATGACCAAACGTCTCCACCTTAGTTTCATTAGTGCAAAGAATATTGTTCCAGAACTTTAGTGGTTTGCTGCACAATCTTAAATATGCTCCACATTTATTTATTTTTTTGTAGAGAAGGGATTTTTTCCTAGATACCCATTAAATAAGGCTACACCGTAATTTCCGGACTATAAAGCACTGAATTTGACAAAGATTTTTATTTCAAACATAAATAAGCCGCAGGTGTCTATAAGAAACTAATGAACTTTACACAGGCTTTAACGAATGACAGTGTCTGTTACACGGTGTAACAGGTGAAATATGTTGCGCTTTCTTTAGGAGCATAGCGGTATTTTGGGAATAGACTGCCGGCGCATTTTTCCGCTATTACTGCATGTGTGCAAGACTGAGGAATATGTCCTTATTATTTTCTGATGCTTAGTTCTAAGTTTCTTTGACTGACCCGTAAAGCTGTGAATAATAAAAAAGCACGAGTTTTGGAAAACTGTCAGTGCTTATATGAATTATGTTGTTGGAGTTAGTGAGCTCTCCCTTCACCCAGACTCAACGCGTTACAACGGCTTGTATCTAAACAGTAGCCTACCAAGAAAGTCATTGTTCGCTGTCTTCCTTAATCCTTTCACAACTATTTCTTTTGGGAGTTTGGCATCGCCGTGCGTTTGAGAGAAAAATATTTTCTCTCGATGCCGTGCAGCTCAGAACACAGGTGAGGTGCGCTTTTAAGTTTCCGTTCAGAAATTTAATTGGTCTAATGTTATGTCGCTCAGTTTTTTTGGCTTAAAGTTTGTGAAACCAGGAAAAACCCAGGGAAAATTCATAAATAAACCGCTTCGTTGTTTAAGCCGCGGGGTTCAAAACGTGGGAAAAAAGTAGCGGCTTATAATCCGAAAAATACGGTACTTGTTCTGATTGTCTGATTGGAAAGTGGTAGCTTAGCGGTTAAGGCTCTGGGTTACTAAAGCTAAAAGCCTCAGCACCGCCAAGCTGCCACTGTATGGCCCTTGAGCAAGGCCCTTAATGCTCTATGCTCCAATGGCTCAGTATCATGGCCGACACTGCGCTCTGAACAAGTATACTAAAAATCTGAGGACAGAATTTCACTATGCTGCAATGTAGATGACATATAAAAGCCTGCTTCTTTCTTTTCTTTTTTATTGACTTTAACAACACCTGTACATGACCTAAAGATAAAAACAAGAACATTTAATGGTCTGTACATGGATTGATTGACAACTGCAATAAAAGGGTCTCCATTAGTTAAAAGTCTTTCTCACTGTAGAATCGTGGAGTTTATATTGTCTGGAGATGACCTTATAACCCCTTGCAGATTGATGGGCAGCAACATTTATTTTTCATGGCTGAAGTCTTTCCTTCTTGGCATGATGTAGACACACAGCCTCTTTTAAAGACTGTGAAAATAGCAATTTTCCCCCCCCACCTAGTTTCTGAGTATTGGCTTACAAACAAAAAAATTATTATTTTTTTTTTTCGCCAACTGAGGTTATTTGTTGAATTAGTATTTAGGTCCTGATAAAAAAAAAAAAAGGTAAATAAAGTAATATGTAATATAATTAGGAACAAGTGAACAGTGTTTGAGAGGTAATCTGCTTGATGGTTTAATGTAAGAGCAGTAACATGTCGTGTACCTGTCAGCAGGAGCCGGTACTGTGGAATCCTCTGCACAGGTTTTAGTAGGTAATGCTTCAAAGCCAGACTGGCACAACGAGGACTCTTCTAACACCACACAGAGAGGAGAAGAAAAAAACATGCAGCATTTAGATAATGTTTGGGATCAGTTTTCCTGCTCTAACATGCCTGACATTAAAACGAAAGCGTTAGCATATGAAGTTGATAACGTTGACTGAGAACCACTGCATTTAAAAATCAGTAATTAGTTACAGTGCATCTGGAAACTATTTACAGCGCTTCACTTTTTCCACATTTTATGCTTCGTTACCACCTTATTCCAAAATGGATTCAATTATTTAATGAATTTACTCAAAATTTTTACAAACAATACCTGTCATGACAACAGAAAGAGTTCACCTGTGGTCAATTCAGTTGATTGGACATGATTTGGGAAGGCACACACATGTTAATATGAGGTCCCAAACAAAACAGTGCATGTCTGAGCACAAACCAAGCCTTGAAGTCCAAGAAATTGTTTGTAAACTGCTGAGACAGAATTGTATTAAAGCACAGATCTGGGGAAGGATACAGAAATATTTCTGCAGCATTGAAGGTCCCAATGAGCACAGTGGCCTCCATCATCCTTAAATGGAAGAAGTTTAAAACCCTGGAGTTTACCAAAAGGCACCTGAAGGACTCTCAGACCATGAGAAACAAACTTCTCTGGTCTGAGTAGACAAAGATTAAACTCTTTGACCTGAATGCCAAGCGTTATGTCTGGAGGAAACCAGGCACTGCTCACTGCTTCACCTATAGTAAAGAATAGTGGGGGCAGCATCATGCTTTGGGGATGTTTTTGAGCAGCAGGAACTGGGACTAGTCTGGATCGATCGAGGAAAAGATGAATGCAGCAATGTACAGAGACATCCATGATGAAAACCTGCTCCAGAGCGCTCTGGACCCCAGACTGGGGCAACTGTTCATCTTCTAACAGGACAACAACACAAAAAAACAAACAAAAAAAAAAAAAAAACGCAAAAAGCAAATGAGCTATAAGTGCTTTCTGATATCTACCAGGACATATTAGGTCCCACCTCTATCCGAGATAAAAGAAAGTTTACAAATGTAACATTCGAGGGCCGTTAGGACCACTGAGTGACGAGAATGTAGACGCTAGAAGATATGGATCAATGTGACGTAGCATGGACTATTTACAGACTACTCATGTGAGGTCACGGTCATGAGGTGATGACTGTGCTATTAGTACTCGGCAAAGTGGTACATCACTAGTTTGGTAAATTAATCTAAATTGCGTCATAATCAGCGTATAACCTCAAACCCAATGTTTGATGTGATGGACTCCAGATCCACCACAACCCTGACCAGGATAAAGCAGTTACTGAAGATGAAAGAATGGACATCTGTGAAAACACGCATGTCTCCAGAATTTTATCCTATTAGGCGAAGATCAGTTAAGAAGAAAAAGGCACAGTTTGAGCAGAAACGGACCCAAAGTACCCCCTTACCTCAAACTGACGTACGACCGTGGCGAAAGAAGGGTTCTTGCGGCACTGTTCGTCCAACAGAGCCACGTTGCGATCGAACTCTCGGATGTACGTCGAGTACATCTTCAGATACGGTCCCTTCTGCACAAAGATGTCTGCCAGTCTCTGGTGATCCGACCTGTGTGTTTAAAATCACAAAGAAAGAAAAATAATACTGAAGCATAATGGAAGGGGTAGCTCAGTAGTTACGGCTCTGGTTTACTGTTCAAAAGGTCCAGCAAAGCTGTTAACTCTCTGTACTCCAGGGCTGTATCACTGCTGATCCTACACACTTTCCCCAACTTTCCTAATGTTGCAGATATGCGAAGAAATTCACCGTGCTGTAGTTTACATTTGACAAGTAGAATTGCTCTTTTGCACTTATCAACAACCACAATAAACAGGAAGGGGAATGGAAGAAACATTTTTTTAGAAGGCGTTACGGACTTATTTGTGAAAGACCTTTATTGTTGCTCATTGATTTATCGAGTTTCCAATCAGGAAGTACTGTTAGCATATTTGCTGAAAAAGTTTCTTAAACACTACTTTGTTAGACCAACTCAAATTCAGCCCATTTATATATATATATATATATATATATATAAAAAGAGAACAATCAAGAAATATTAATTTAGATAGGTTTCATTTCTAAAAGAATCATCGGAATACTTTAGCAGTCCCACAGGTAAATAGTTAGATTGCAGTCACTCACAGTACAATTAAAGTAAAATAAAGTAAAAAAAAATTAATATAAAAAAAAATTAGTCAGATATTAAGTCTAGAAATGCACTCGAACAGTCACAAATAGATATAACCAACCAGTGTCAATATTATATTGTGCTAGCTACATGATGCAAAGCGAGGGTTACAAAAAGATTCCTGTAGTTTTGAAGACTGGAAAATTATTATATATACTGGAATTAACAGGAACCATTCATGGAAATAAACTAGAAATTTCCAATATTGCTTTACAATATAACAAATATAGTTGGAAAAAAAAATCTGGCAGGATATTCTTGGTTACAATTTGGTTAAAAGGATTTAATGCAATTTCAGTAGAATTTCAACCCTATACATTCATCAAATCACATGCACGCAGCACACTTACCAGTAGGCCATACCCCCTACATGCACTGTGTATTTCTACACAAACCACAGATAATTTTTTGAATCTTGCACAAAAATGTCAAAAAACGTCCATATTGGCGAGTATTAACGTAAATTACATAAATAGTACATCAAATTTTTAGTTTGCATGCATGTCATCTTATTACAAAATGAAATGTTTATATTGTATATAATACAGTTTATATTCATTTCAAATGATTTCTGTAATATTCTGTAAATATAAACAAATTGCTGGTAAATTTCCAACTTGGAATATGTCCAAAATCCCCCAGATAAAGTTCCCATGGAACGTTTCTGGAAATTTTCTAAAAATCTTCCGCCCCTTTGCAACCCTATGCATAGCTACTATAAATGTGTACTAGGAAGGTGTGTGTTTACCAGTGTGCGACTCTCTCCTCCAGCTCTCTCAGCAGGTCCTTGTTGAGCTCGTAAAGCTGAGGAAGGTAGTACAGGATCTGATTCAGCACCCGCTCCTCCACCACAGGTTTACCACTGGCGCGGTTCGCTTTGGCAACCGCATCCCGGAAGTCCTGTCGAGAAAACGGAGATGCTACAGGCAAGTGCATCGCTGTATGACAATCGACGGTCCAAGATATTTGTGCGCTATAACGTCTGTACGTACACATTAATTAAAAAAATGCTACAGCTAGCATTTGACAAACAATCGCAGTCAGGCATCAATTCAACATGTCGATAAATACCACCACCCAAATACACGATCAGAAAACGCAGAAACACCATATGCTTTGGCTTCCGGTGTTTTTCCACTGCACGTTTAAAAACAACAGCGGCCCTAGACTTGAAACTGGAGCTGTAGCTCTGACAGTAAAAATAATTCTGAGATGCTTAAGACTGGATATTTTAACATTTTAAATATATAAAATCACAATTACAACACTCACTGCAGAACCAAAACTCCAAAGGGTTGTGCAGGACCTGATCCAACTCTTCCTATAATCCTATAAGTCTGACTTTTGAACTTGAGACAGCGTACAGAACAAATTCACACACTAGGATGTCTCCACCAACATTTATTTTGAACCATGAAAGAGAGTTTGAATCAGGTCCGACTCCACCCACTACACATTCGGTTCTACAGTGATAGGCTCAAGGGCCCAGCTCGGTGGCAGCTCGGTGGAGGTGGGATTTGTACTTGTGACCTTCCGATCCAAAGCCCAATGCCTTAACCACTGAGCTACCACCTTCTCATAGAAAATACAGAAATGTTAAGAGTCACATTTTTTTTTAATAATAGAAATCTCTGGTGCTTGACCTTTTCCTTGAACCTTAGACAACAATTTGGAATTGCCCTTCATTTGGAAATGGTGTAATACTGCGTTTTTGACCTGGCCTAGATTGACTATGATGTGCGAGGCAGCATGTGTAACAAATCAGCAACAACCATGCCTTAAACCCCGCCCCAGTCTTCTGCAGGTACCAAAATCGGTTGGTTTTTGGATTAGTAACCATTTAAAAAAAGATTTCTGGTGCCAAAAGTTTCAGTACTTTGTGCAGTGAAAACATTTTTTTCCAAATCAGTTCACACAGGAAAAGTCCAGAGGAGTTTTGGTATGAAGATAATCTCTTGCTTACTCCCTCTCTCTCACACATACACACACACGACCTTCTTAAAGGCAGCTGTTAGGGATCATGGCCAACTGCGTGGGCACCAGAGGGGGTGGGTGTGACCTCTTTCCTAAAAATCTCTCCGTTTCTCCCTCCTTTGTCTCGCCACGTCTTGCCTTCTGTTCCTTCCTTCTCTATTTCGGTGACTGTTTTCTTGCTACACTATACACTCTCTTTTATTCTGTGTTCTTTTAATTCATTGCCCCCCCACCCCTTTGATCTCTGATCATGTTTAAACCCAGTTCACTGCTTCACACACTCATTACAAGCATAAATAAAGCCACAGGTGTGTATCAGTGTTTATACTGGGCTGCGGAGTTTCCTGTCATCCGGTAAAGAAAAAAAGATCATAAATCCCAGCAGCGTTTTTTAAATATTTTTTTTTAGAAATGATTTTTATTTACTTACGATGTGCAGCAACTTTAAAACGTCCACAAACCTGCAACATACATGTTTTCATAACTATTAGATCCAGTCTCTATACAGTGTAAGCATATGCAGTGTAATATTCACAAAGATTCATGAACAGTTTAAATCACTACATATAGTTTTGCTAACAAAGTACATAAAGTGTATGAGGTTAACATTTATTGGGCATAAACTCACACGAAATCTAAAAATAAATGTGTAAATCTGCATCATTTCTTCCTATTTTCTTCAGACAACATTACACAATATTTTGTCGAAGAATTTAGAAAAGTTAAAAACCTCATAATGTACAGCACTTCCTGCTTTTCCCACAGTCTGAGTGTGTATGTTTTTGTGTGGGGAAGTGAATTGAAACAACTCTTATCCCTAAACGGAGTGATATGGAATTGTGCTAAAGACAAAAGCTGCTTCTGAAACCGCTCCTTATCGCCTATATAGTGCACTATTTTGGGTGTCTGGCATTTTGTAATGGTGCCCGACAACAACTTCATTCCCTGCGTTCGTTCGCTAGTTCGAATCCACAATGCACACCGTTTTTGGGTGTACGTGCGCTGACAAACTGCAACGTGATACAATGCAATAGAAAATCGCCCCCTTTAGAAAATACATCTTGCTAAATCCAAAATTAGCAATTAGCAAGACATTTTACAGATTAGCAAAGCAGAGTATTTAGCTGTTTAGCCCTGAAGTCAGCTCGAGGACACTGACAGGAAATCCACCGAAAATGTTTTGTATATTATGCATGTTCATATAAGGGGTGACCCCAAAAAGTTTTCGTTGCTTTTATTAAAATGTCTGTGTTTAATGTCTGATTGCACATAGAACTATGATTACGTTGTAAATAAAAATGTAAAAAGAAAGAAGTTTTTAATAAATATTTTTAACAGAAGTGAATAAAACCCAACCACCCCTGTGACATTTTCCTTTTCCATGATTTGTGACTGACACAAAAGCATGTAAGCAACATGGATGTAAATATCTAACAATGTCTGGAAAATTCTGTAAAGGTATATTCTCTTCTGATTTAATTCTGTAAATGAATTTTTGAGAGCCTGTTTGAACTGGTAAACACGTGTTCTCTCGATCAGTCGACTATTGGCAAGACTCGACAACTCTGATTTGACTATGTAAATCACCCCTAGTTCATATACTTGTGTGTATATATTGTGACACAGTAGTGAGATTTGTTATCTTTTTTTCTTTCAATCTTTATATTAATGTATTTTTAAATAATAAACATAATGGTGAATAAACATGACCAAAATCAGGAGGGTCCTAAAGCAGGATATTTACGTCAGTGTTTGAATTCGCTCATTTTGTTCCCTTCTTTCTATACAGTGAACTCAACTGCCATTCACTATATAGTGGCTTAGTGAATGAGTGAATAAGTGAATGAGCGAGTGATCTCAGCAAAGGTGTTTCCAGTACTCCAAAATGAGGGCCCCTCATAATTTAACCCTAACACATACACTTCCAGAATAAAAGGTACAAAATTGTGGTATGATCAAAGGACTTTATTTTTATATTGCACATTTTACTTGTAAACCTTCATTAACTTCTGTATACAGCATAATTAGACCTTAAGAACAAATTCATCTAATATAATATTAATCAAACTAATCAAAAACCGTAATTTCCGGACTATTAAGCCGCACCCACTGAATTTTACAAAGATTTTTATTTTTAACATAAATAAGCCGTCTACACTAAAACTAATGAACTTTACACAGGCTTTAACGACAGACACTGTGTAACGGGTAAAATATGTTGTGGCTCCTTTAAGAGCAAAGCGACATTTTTCCGTTATTGCTGCATGTGTGCAAGGCCGAGGAATATGTCCTTATTATTTTCCGATTCTCAGTTCTAAGTTTCTTACTAACCCGTAACGCTGTTGCAAAGAGAAAAATAAAAAAGCACAAGTTTTGGAAACCTGTCTGTGCTTATATGATTTCTGTTGTAAATGTAGTTAGCGAGCTCTCCCTTCACCTAGACTCAACACGTTACAACGGCTTGTATCTAAACAGTAGCCTACCAAGAAAGTCATTGTTCACTGTCTTCCTCCTTCCTTTAATAACTATTTCTCTCAAGAGTTTTTCTTTTGTCATCGCCGTGTGTTTAAAAATCACCATCGGTAAAGTTTTTCTCCCAATGCCATGCAGCTCAGAACACAGGTGAAGTGCGTTTTTTCGTTTCCGTTCGGAAATTTCATTGGTCTAATGTTATGTCGCTCAGTTTTTTGGCTTGTAGTTTGTGAAACCAGAAAAACCCCAGAAAAAATCCATAAATTAGCCGCTTCGTTGTTTAAGCCGAGGGGTTCAAAGCGTGAGAAAAAAGTAGCGGCTTATAGTCCGGAAAATACGGTATATATTTTTTAACGTCTTTAAAACAATTTAAGAAAACAACTTTTGTACGTTAAGGATACAAACTCAGTGTGTACAGAAACACGTTCCCTCTGACTAAACCATCATGATGAGACATTTTGCTCAATTATTTACTAAAATGTAATGTGTAATACGTTGCATGATTTGCATTGCAGAGTACGTGTGAGACTGATGTTAGACATTACATACTTCTCGGCTGATTTGTAGTAAGCCGGAAATGATGTGAAGCCATCAGCTACTGATTAGCCCAGAAAAAATCCATAAATTAGCCGCTTCGTTGTTTAAGCCGAGAGGTTCAAAGCGTGAGAAAAAAGTAGCGGCTTATAGTCCAGAAAATACGGTATATATTTTTTAACGTCTTTAAAACAATTTAAGAAAACAACTTTTGTACGTTAAGGTACAAAACTCAGTGTGTACCGAAACACGTTCCCTCTGACTAAACCATCATGATGAGACATTTTGCTCAATTATTTACTAAAATGTAATGTGTAATACGTTGCATGATTTGCATTGCAGAGTACGTGTGAGACTGATGTTAGACATTACATACTTCTCGGCTGATTTGTAGTAAGCCGGAAATGATGTGAAGCCATCAGCTACTGATTAGTGATTAGTGACACACACACACACACACACACACACACAATACACACAGAAGCACACAAAATACTATGGTTGTACTCACACTTTCTCTGAGCTCATGATCTCCATGGCAATGTGGACCACTTTATTCCTTTTTGCTTTCTCGACCTCCTAATGACACACACACAATCAAAATCATAGCAGTCATACATACAGCATTAAAATATCGTAACACTTACACTCTGAGTGAATCCAACCATCTCAGGTAAGTTAAAACACATAGCTTCATATCAGTGCAGACTCACTGACTTCACCCTTACATTTGTGTGTGTGTGTCTGTGTCTGTGTGTGTGTGTGTGTGTGTGTGTGTGTGGGTTTGGGGAGGGTAGATGGCCATGGTTCTTTATTTGGACCCAGGATCTGTCACAATATAAGCACAGTTTGACTGAGTAGACCTCCTGTTTCTCAATGTGTGTATGTGTGTGTGTGTGTGTGTGTGTGTGTGTGTGTGTGTTGAATTGTTAACAAAGAGAGTGTGAGTACAAAGACAGGAGGTATGTTAAAAACATGCAGCAACTTATAACGTTTTTATACCAAATGCATTCATCTACCAACACGCAACTATTTTCAAACCGCTTTGATCAGACTGAGAATTTAATAAATTGTGTATTTATTTGGTGCTTTGATATCAAAACTCTAGCCTTCATGTTTACGTATAAAATCACGTACCTAAATATCAAAAGTTTATCAATTTATTTATTGAAGATTTAAAAAAATCCAGAATAAAAACGTATGTGCCAAATCTGGAAGAGCAGAAAATCTGCTGTATAACATAAAAACCCTATATTTACATTTGCAGCATTTGGCAGACGCCATTATCCAGACGGACTTACAATTTCTGCATTCATACAACTTGAGATTTGAACTCCCTTCTGATCAGAAGTCCAGTTTATATGCAACAGAATTGGACAGTGAATAAGTGGATAAAAGCTCTGGACAAATGAAGTCCAAATTGCAAATGTTTGGCTTTAACAGAACTTAAGTAAGATAGAGAACAGGAGAGAAGATGTTAACAAACTGCCTCACCCCCACAATCAAACGTGGAGGTAAGAGTTTAATGGTTTGGGGTTGTTTTGAAGCAGGGAAGGTTGAAGACAAGACAGCGACCCAAAGCAAACGTCCAAGGGTTATTTAGCGAGCGAACAGATGGCTGGAGTTTTCTCTCTCATGGAATGGCCTGCCCAGTCATTACACCTACATCTTATTAAACAAAATCTCCAAAACAGTGAAGAACACCTTTGGTAAGTATTTCAGCTAAATGTTTGGAGAACAGAACTGTCTGGATGCCAAGAGTGTGTAAAGCTGTTGCTAAGGGATGATTTTTCAATATAAAGGAAGTTGAACATCTATAAATCTATATACAGTGGAACCTGCTTATCCCGACCTCGGTTATCTCAACAACTCTATTTTTTATAAGCATTTTTTATCGGTTATGTCGATTCTTTATGTCGACGAACCCTGTGGCAGGTGGATTCCTGACAGATAAACATGTACTGTATGTATTTTTATAGCATGCCTTCATCAAACAAATCGCGGCAACACTGTTGTGTAAAAAACCCTTCAAAAACACATGCATGCACATTCTCATTTATTAACGCACATCATGTACATAAAGAAATTTCAAGCACGTTAATATATTGCCGCCATTTTGATTTTCGTTTATCTCGATCATCGGTTACCTCGATGCTTTTTGGCGACCCCCTACGACATCGACATAACCGGGTTCCACTGTATTTGTTTAATCAAAGTAAATCTTGATATTGTTAAATTATCTAGTTTGTCTCATATCAGCAAAAAGAACATACACATGCCTCGTAATAACCAGAAAAAATACTTGTTTCCAAAATAACAAGCCAATTGTTACATTATAAAAAAATTAAAAATAAATTAAAAACAAGTGCCATCACCCATCTGTAATAAGGATATTGGAATTCGTTACATTTTGAGCTTCAGTGTTGTAAAAATATATATCATTTATAAATATTTTAAGAACTACAGGGTTTTAAAAATATCTCAGAAGAGATAAAGGGAGTAAGACCTCACTTTCAGAGTAGTATGAATGCTTAGCTGAGCTTTTATAACATTTTGACTACAGTTTGCAACATCGATTATCTGTAATAAATGGACATTCGGTGCCACCCAGGAACCCAGGAACCCAAGGAACCTTGGTTCCTCTCAAGGTTTCTTCCTTTTGCCATCTCAGGAAGTTTTTCCTTGCCACGGTTGCCACTGGATCGCTCATAAGGGACAAACGTATACTTTTAAAGAACATCTAATGTATTCGTTATCACTGCATTATCTGTGTAAAGCTGCTTTGAGACGATGTTCACTGTAAAAAGCGCTATACAAATAAAAATGAATTGAATTTCTGTAGTGTGTAGCATTGACACACAGGTACACTGTATCAACATCATCAAAGATTTCAGAAGCCACTAATGATTCATGTAGGTCAGTGGGTGAAATTTAAATGTCAAACAAATGATATCTAGTCTGAATTTTTTCAACTACTGTGTTCGTTTACTAAATACATTTAAAGGGCCTGGTTTTAGAGCTGAAATACATCTATGGCACATAACTAGATCTGAAGGACCCCACTGAAGGTACATTTATAGACTTATAATACTGTAAACTGTGAATTCCCAACAACTCCCTGATTATTATTCGACACTGTAACTCTATATCCAGGTTAGTTTGGCTGCCATTCAAAATTTGCTGTGCGTGTTGTGTAAAGATCAGAAGATTTGTGAGTGATCCCAGTCTCACCTCTTTGTCTCTCGATTGGTCCATTTCATCTTTGCTGGAGGTGGAGCTGTTATCGTCATCCTCGTTCGAGCTTAGCCCCTCCTCTTCCTCAGACACGTCGTCGCCCAAATGAGGCCTGTTAGCAAATCAAATTTATCAAAACATTTATTAACTCGTATATGCACTCTGTTGATTTACACACACACACACACACACACACACACACACACACACACACACATATGGCAAGCATGTGTGGAAATGAAATCTGATCCCAAACATTTTTCTTCAGAGAAAGTCGGCATTTTATTCGTTATTTTCAAACTTTCAGTGAATATGGTATTTTCTTTTAGGATGATTGTATTAGCAGCATAAATCAGGAGGTTTTATGGATTTATTTGGATTTATCCTGCCAATTCCTACTCACCAAGCAATTAATACAAAAGGTTAAAACGTGGTTCCTCCAAGACACATAAAGTCAGATAGAGGTCAAACAATATGGGGTTTTCTCTGGCCAGTGCCTATTTTTAAAAACCAAGGCAGGCAATTTCGCTCAAACTAAAGATTTATTAAAAAACAAAAGCCTCTTAAATCAGTGCACTTTATACCCGATTTGTACCTGTAGCCAAAACTACAGCTTGCCTTTCTAACAATACAGTTCCAAAAAGTTACTCTCATTCGCTCCCCAATAGTTATTTTCATTCTCTCCGCAAAAGCAGTACATATAAAATATATATTGCATTCGATTAAGAACGAATGATAAAAACTTAAAGCCCGGGACACACCAAGCTGATGGTCGGCCGTTGGGCGACAGCAGGGGTTTTTTAAGTGTTGGTCAGCTTAGTGAATAAACACATGAGAAAAAAGGAACATGCTTGTTGTCATTCTTGCTCTTTTCTTCGTAATTTAGCAGACATGATTGAAAAAAGCTTCACAGTTTGGTGTACCAGATGCTTAATAATTGGTCTAATTTGCCGCATAATTGACCTCTAAATTCAGACAGCACGACTGCTGCTCATGCTGCATCACAGGGCAGTGGATCAAATGCACCACCTTCAACATAAATGAGCTCACAGATGCCACAATTGGGCACCACCACTGTGATTAACAGGAGACAGCTTAAAGCACTGGCATGCCCACTGAATCATCTGCAATCGAATTTGCAACCTCCCAGCAATAGGGAAAATGTTTTTTGGTTGCGCCACTCCAGAGCCCCTCGTGTGATGTAATTTTGAAAGGAACCTATTGCTTCAGTGAACTTGTTGTTTTTTGTTTTTTTACACATCTTGCAATAAGCAATTCCCATTTCCAAACCAGACCCCAAAACACAAACTAATTCCAAATAAAAGTCAACTAATTGTTCATATTTAGGAGGTCCTTTATAAATTAAACTGATTAGTCAGTACTGCATTAAACAGTGCGGTCCTACAGGTGATGGTGTCTTCCTCTTCCAAACGATATACAGGACATTTTAAAAAAACAATCAAAAACACCATGTCAAAATGTGAGCCAAAGCTTATTTAAAATGGTCTAAGGCAAAGTTGAAAACTGTTTTGTGATCAGACAATCAAGTTGTATTTTTTTTGGAAACCATGGACTCCACGTTCTCTAGACTAAATGGTAGAGGGACCACCTGGCTTTTCATCAGTGCTTACTTCAAAGGCCTACAACTCTGATGATAGTGGCGGGAGCATTTGTCTGACAAAATAGGCATATTTATGTTTTAGGGCAACAAATGCAAAAAGAAGCCTTGATTATATAAGCAAGTCAATGCTAATCTAGTAAAACAGCATGACTGAGTGCTGAACTGGTCTGCCTATAGTCCAGACCATTCAACAATTACAAATATTTGGTGCATCATGAAATGAAAAATATTGCAAAGAAGACCCTGGACGAATGAGCAGCTCGATTCCTGTATCAGACACAAACGGGACAACTTTCATCTCCCAAACTGGTCACTTTTGTTCCTAGATGTATATGGACTGTTCCCAGATGTATGTATGCTACACAGTGGTAAACATGGCCTTTACCTAACATGTTTTGAGATTTGTTGCATCCATCAAATTATATTGAGCTTATTATTCTTTAAAATGGTACATTTACTAAGTTTAAACCGTTATGTTTTCCAAATGGGTTTATGAGATTTGCCAATCAGTGCAGTTTTTATGTGAATTTTTACACAGTGTCCCGAATCTTTTTAGAATTGGGATGCAGCGGATAAAAGAAAATATAATGATGTTATCCTTGAAGGTATTTCCAAAATACATGGAAATGTATAATGTATAATGATAGACAAGCTTACTAACAAACAGGCAGTATTAATTTGAAAATAGTGTGTGAGGCTGCATATCTAATATCTGAAATTTATATTTCTAGTCTGTTTAAAATCATACTTATTTAAAATATTATCAACATATCCATAAAATGTCTCAAAAAAAAACATTGTGGAAATATCCATATATCACCATATCAGCCAGACCTTTACTGTAACCCATTCAAAAGAAAAGCATGGGGAAAAAATGACCCACTTTTTATTAACAGCAATGGTTTGTAAATGGTTAAGTAAAAGGAAGTGAAACTGAGAGGAAATTGTACTTTACACTTTACTTCTACTGAATGCTACGATCTACTGAACAGCGTAATGTACAGCTGAGTTTCAAAAACATCCAGTCATCTATTCTAGTAGTTTGTATTTTTGTTTAGTAAACCGGGTTGCCAGGTTTAAGCACAATTTCCATCCCCCACTTCTTTTTAAAATCCAACTGCAACTAACCAAGCATTTTCTTTACCAGAATTTCAGTCCAAGAAATATTTGTTTACAACATAGTGTGTTAAGTGCAGCATTATCCTCACGACAACCATTGGCTCTTGCAAACTTTGCAAAAAAAAACCCCAAAAACCGAACAACAGTGATTTTTGACATTTGCTATAAAACAAGATACTGATGATTGTACAGAAATGTAATCTAATCTGGCAACCCTGTCTATTAACCCAGTCTACTCCTCCACCAATGGAACTGGGAAAAGGGTTTTGGGCAGAGGGTTTACTTGCCACAAATGGATGTCAATTTGTGAATCGTCTTTATTATCACACCGCTACAGTGTAATACCAACACATGCTTGTAAACCAAACAGAATATCATCAAAATTAAATAGCAAAATGTTTTGATTTGCTGGACCCTCATAAAAGGTAGATAGTACTTAACAGAATTGTGATTTTTTGTATTTATAAATACACAGTATGGAGTATTGGGAAAGTATTGGGAGACGTGACTTTTTAGTCATATGTGGTTCTCCCCCTAACCGTAATCACAAAGTTGCTATAGGATGTATTTAAATGTGTAGCATTAAATTTTCTCCTTATTTGAACTGCCCCTGTGCACAAAGTAAGCTCCATGAAGATATATTTTACATGGGTTGGAGTGGAAGATCTTGAGTGGCCTGCTCTAGAGCTCTGACCTCATCCCTACTGAACACCTTTGGGATGAATTGGAATGTTGACTGCATCCCAGGCCTCCTCACCTACATCAGTACCTGACTTTACTAACACCCTTGTTTCTGAATGATCACAAATCTCCACAAGCACACTTCAAAATCTTTGTCTTATAATCAGGTGTCCACAAACTTTTGTCCATATATGGCGTCTTTTGGAAAAGGGCTGAGGCTGCCTATAAATCAGCTGCCAGTGTGAAAAATGCAAACCTCATGGTTTTTTGATTGATGTCAGCGACATTGATGTTACTACCTATTCACTTCAAAAAGTGGTCAAAACACAAGTGGCCTCATACACACTTGTCTGTGGACCCAGTAACCACTGGAAATTCAGATATATATCGATTGTAATATGTAAATGCAGAAATTCTGCACTGCAACACAGCCTGAAACATTATTATATGATTTTATAACAGTAGAAGCATAAACAAAGGATCGATAAATACAGTGAATATACAAATCAATCAGAAAGAAAAAAAAAATACTACCTGTTACCAGATTAAGTCGTTTCAACACACTGTATTTCCGTCAAATATGAAACAAAGGCTAGAGGACGAAAAAAAAATCGAATTCTTCGTAGTTTACCACAAAAATGTATAACCCCAAAACACACAAAACATTGCTGATGTAACCTTTCCTCATGATAATTGTATTAAGTTCTAGTCCTGTATTGGAAACTCGCATCCAGAATACAAACCCTGTCTGAAAACTCATCACTGTAGTCACTTTATATTGCGAATATATTCCCGTTTCAAACTCACACGGCCATGATGTGAATGTTTTGTGAGAAACCTCGCTGTGGGGTTTTCTTTCGGATAAGAATAAGCGGTCCGTTTTTTTTTCTTCAAGGGTGAAGAACTGATTTCTCACACTCACACAAACCCCGTTCTCCTTTTACACCTCTCCACCACCTCTCCACCCCTTCTCTACCCCTCTCCCCTTTTCTTTTACTCGCTCTTTCTCTCGTTTTCTCCTTCTGTCTCCTGCTGCAGGCGGACAGAGCGCCTCTTGTTTACTGCCTGGGGTAGCTTATATAAACTCAGCCTGTAAAGGGATGCCAAAGAGACAACACACACTCACACACACACAGAGTTCAAATAAATCGTCTAACATAACTGGCATACAAGACGTTAAAGACAAACTAAAACTCCTGTCAGTATGATAAAGGTGGGGCGGAGCCTGATCTCAGGTCGACCTGTCTGTCAAGACAGACGTGGTGTCATTAGAGCTTCCGTAGTTGGTCACGCCCAAAGCGATTCCCATAGTGAAACACCGAGCGAAGTTAGAAAAAGAACTCCTGTCAGTATGTAATGCCCATTTCTTTCAGAAGACATATGAAAGAGTTTCATTGCATGATTTGTATTACATAAAGACTTGAACAATTTCAAATTAAGGAATTCTAGACTCCAAAAAACAAAATATTTAATATTTTAGTTTTATTTGTTCAACCTCAGAAGGCAAGTTTAAAAAATAAAAAAAAAGTAATAATAATAATTTCACAGGCTTTAAATTAGTGTTTCTATTCAGAAGTAGGTTTGATCATGACCTCTATTTAAAGTGATGATTCCAGTCACCTTAAACAACCCTATGAGAAAAATCAGATACTTCTAGAAGGGTGTAAAAAGGTCAAGAGAAAATATTGCTGCTAAAATATTTTTACTAGATCACAACACAAAGGAGGAGTTGCTGCGTCATAAAATCCGAGAGCCAATCACGTTTCAGTGCAAGTACAGGCCATGCAGCTGTGCAACACTCAGCGCTTGAGAATGTAATTATTCCATACAGCAATTGTTTTTATCCAATTCAAAGTTGTTGACACAAGAATGATAACTCAGGGTTTGAGAAAGTACAGTGATTATACATACTCAGGATTAGAAGTGTACGATATATATTTTTTCAACGATAATATCGTAATTGTTGTTTTAATTATGTGCGATTTGACATTATCGTGTAAATCACACACCTACAGAGTAAACGGATAAATTACGTGATGAAGTCTGGTAGATGAAATATCAATAAGATCAATATCACACAAAATAAGTGCCTTTTTTTTCTCCAAAATTCGGTTATTGAAATAGATTTTATTATTACATTTATATTACATCACATTTAGATTAGGGCTAAAACGATTCCTCGCGTAACTTGAGTAATACAAATACAAAAAATTATCGAGGCAAATATATTTTTTGTGCTCCGTTTATTCCATTTAAATAACGAGAAGAAGATTCATATGGAATACCGTTTCCGGCACATAAAATTTAATTTTTTCGCCTAATTACGACTTCTTTTCTGCCAATTCGGAGTTTATTTTTACCAATGCAGATATTTTTTATTTTTTATTTTTTAGCCAGTCGGGCAGCGTCACCACCTCTGTAGTGCCAGAAAGTTTTACATATTTAAAATGAAATAGTCTACAACCAATAGAATCGCATGATATCAAACTGAGCCTCAGATCCCTGGAGGAAAATCTGTCTAACAATCACGGAACAAGACAGATGAAGCAGAGAAGCCTGGTTCATACACCAACAGCTTCAAACTTCAGGCCCAAATCATGGTTATTGGTGGATGCAGCAGAAATGTCGAATGTTTACCAGAAATAAAGCCGCAATTCCAAGAGAAAAAGTTGGAATATTAATTATATATATATATATATATATATATTATTTTTTTTGTATTTGCATATAAATTATGGCAAATAAATGCACTAAAATGGTTTAGTTTAAACTGATATTCTTTCACACAAGATCATTTGTATATTTAGTAATACTCTATAATTAAAAAAAGTACTTATCCAATTACTCGATTAATCGATGGAATAATCAGAAGTATACTCATTTACTAAAATAATCGATAGCTGCAGCATTAATTTAGATTATAATATAATATTATGAAATATTGATTTCATTTGCTTGAAACAGCCAAAATGTCTAATTGTTCTAATTGACTGATTAAATGTAAGAATTTGAATCAATGATGAAGATGCATATATGAAGATGCAGACTTTATATATGAAGAATGAAAATAATGGCCATAAAAGGGTAAAAATCAATTGAAGAATATCAAAAGTTGTTGGAGTCCGCTGTCCATGGTAGTCCTTAAAGTACAAGCACAATGACACACTCAGTCTAATTATCATTACCAATAAACTCTGAAAAAATATTGAGATATGATTTGTTGTCAATATCACACACGCCTAACCAGGATCGATTGTTAACCTCGCGGGATATCGTACGAGCAGAGTGAAACGTGAAAGGTGGTATCCCAGGATTCCATTTACATGAGGTTTAGAATCACCTTAAACCTTCAATACAAATGAGTGTTGTGACTGGTCATGTTATGAGACAAGCAAACACAAAATCCTCATCTACTTCAACTAAAATCTCCACGATTCATGATGTCACAGAGCGACTATTGAATTGGCTGATGTGGCTATTGCACTGATAAGGGAAACGAGAAAAAATGGCTAAATGGCTGCGATGAAGGAGGACGAGAGCGAGACAGAGTGTGTGTGTGTGTGTGAGAGAGAGAGAGAGAGAGCAAGAGAGATTATTTTCCAGAGGCTCTGCCCTCTCTCTTCTCCAGATATTTCCTGCTCTGGCCACTGAAAATAACCCACAGGAAAGCGACTCAGCCTGAACTCCAAGAGTGGACCATTAAAGTGGCAGTTTCAGCTCTATGCCTTCTGTATTAAACAAACTGACTCGTTTTGTTTCTGTAGTGGTTCTGGCTGTGCAGGTTACTGAAGATAAAAGCTGATTGCTTACACGTATTAGAGATCAAGTCCAAGAGAACTAAACGTAATTTCAGTAAACAAATAAATAAATAAAAAGTGAGGCAAAACAGCTCAGGAAATGCCATAACATGATACGTTTTAGATCATATTTTAAAGTGTTACATTCACAATATGTGCACACTTAGTTAGAGGCTGCAGTCATAAAAATTCCAAAGAGTTTCTTCTAACCACAGTGTGTATTTTTCAAATGTGGGAGTCACCCTGCTCGTCCCTTGCAGCAGAACCAAGGTAAGCTTGAACACACGTGTAAGATTCTACTATATACAACTGTTCTATCAATTCTATCGAGGAAAAGCTGCATGAGCCCTGATTTCTGATTTGGACATCAATAAACATCTAAAATAATCCAATCTGATTGTCATTGTGTTCTATGGCAGTATATGTAGCTCTTTGCTGACACCATTGAAATTAAAAAGAATCCCCATCAACATCCCAAAACATACAAATGTTTTTTTCTTTTATTCTTATGACACGTTACATAAAACATATTCTGTCAACGGATATCATGTTACTCGGATGAAATTCCATGTTGTTATAGGAATTACCGCATACGAGATAAATGTGCTAAAAGCAACTTTACCGAGCTCAGGTTCAGGTTCTGGCAAAACGATTTGATTACATTCTTAATTTTAGACCTTGTTACTATTAATAGTCCTTTTCTTTCTAAGCTGATCAACTTAAATTACTTGGGAAACGTACAGAATATTGTCCTACCAGCTTTGGTTACAAAAAAGGCGGTCCATTGAGTTGAGGAATTCACGGAAATCATGTTAAATGCAAGTCCTGTTTCTCTTATTAATTATATTACACTACGTTCTCCTAGCAGCATGATATTCGGCGTTAGGTAATATTTTTTCATTTCCTGCTTTCATTCCAGGCATCACAGAGCCTCCATCAGCATAACAGCAATAACTTCAACAATTTCTGCTACAGGAGTTTGTCTGTTGGATCAGACCACACCGGCCAGCCTTCGCTCCCCATGTGCATCTATAAGCCTCGACCGCCCATGACCCTGTTACTGGTTCACCACTGTTCCACCCTTGGACCACTTTTAAAAGATACTGACTACTGCAGAATGGAAAACACCCCACAAGAGCTGCAGTTTTGGATATGCTCAGACCCAGTGGTCTAGACATCACATTTTAGCCCTCGTCAAACTCGTTCACATCCCTGTGCTCGCCCATTTTTCCTGCTTCTAACACCTCAACTTTGAGGAGAAAAATTTAACTTGCTGTCGAATATATCCCACCCACTAACAGGCGCCATGATGTTAATCACTGCTAATAATGTTAACATGTCTTAATGCTATGCTATGTCATAATGCTATGCCTGATCGGTGTATGTGCTTCGGTCAAAAGGTGCAGGTTGTTTTGGAGTACCTAGAACAACATTCTCAAGCTATGGAACTTCCAATTAGAACTTAGAAGGCTAATTATCTTGTTTGATAGTGTCAAATGATGTTATTACATTAGAGCTCCTCTCTAATGTAAAAGTGCAGATCTGGCTCGCTATGAACAGTCTGCTTTCTCTCAGGATTTCTACCGAATGCTGTCCCAGGCAGTTTCCCTTGTTCCTGCCTCCTTTGTCTGAGCGCTATACAAATAAATAGAAATTGGAAATCAACTGGAACATGCCACCCTTTGATTCTTGGGAGTTTAATCTTCCCTCAGATGGATACAGACGAATTGTTGTCACTGGTTTGTTTGTTTGTCTGGGCTCTACCTCATTCGACTTCTAAATATTAGATTGACGCACAACCAGAGTCTTTCAAAGGTCAAAAGAATGCAGATTTTTTTTTAACAAGGAAAATATATTTTACGTACATCATGTAAAGCTCCTTACCTGCTCATTTCATAAGGTTCCTGCACTTCATACACTCCACTATCCGTATTCTGATTCGAATAGACCCAGGGCAGGTTCATGTACTCAGGAATCTCCTCATAGAGGGGCACATTTTCATATTCGACGCCACAGTCCTCTTCTCCATCCTGTTGAGAGACGTCCTCACTGGTGGCTGTGACCTCAGTGTTGGCCACGTTGTGTGCGTCACACTCTGTATCTGTGCTACTGCAGTCCAAAGACGTCCCACTACGTAGCAGCTTCGGAATCAGCTTCACACGTACTTCGAGAAGTTTCTTCAGACTGCGGTGTTTCTGCACACCGCCGCCCGAGTCCACACGTAGAAGATCAGCGGAAGAGAACGACCTTGCCCTCTGCTTGACCAGCACTGACCCCGTCCTCTTTCCATCTCTGGTCTGTGATTGGTTAGCGCTCTGAGATAGCTGTTTACCAAATAGAGGGATTCCTGAGAAAGTGATGCGCCATGATGAGGGTTTTTCGTTAGGAGGGGCAGGAAGTGCTCCAAAAATAGGCGGTGGGGCCGGAACGGGTGTTTGTGGTGGCGTGTTTTGTTTCCTTAACTGTGCGGACGCAGGTAGACTGTGTCTCTGTGGCTTTTTGGGGACAATTTTTGGCGAGCTTTCCTCTGCTGAAGACGCCTTTGATACAGTCACCAGCTGAGGGCTACGGTTGAGTCTAATTTGTTTCGGTAAACTCCTAGTGAACGGACAACGAGCAAAATCGCCATATGCGCCATCTTCATCGTCGTCCTCTTCCACCTCTTCTCTGTGGAGCTTCTCATCGAACCGATCGGAGTTTGCATGCTCCGTAAGAAGCAGGTTATCCAGAGAAGACGACATGTGATTGTTACTGTCTTTTTGTAGAAGGGACTTTTGTCGAGGGGGTGGGGCAGGTGGCTGTTGCTCCTCCTCTTCTATCGATACGGACATTTCACTAGTGACTGGTTCGGAATAGCAGACAGTTTCTGTATGGGTCACGCTACCATCATTGTGTGCGTCACAGCTTAAGTCTTTATTGTTGGTAGAGTCTGTAATGTTGGCAGAGCCTGCGTCTAAGTCTGGAGAGGTGTTTGCAGGACAAGTGTCTTCTGGTACAGAATACTGGTTTTCGAAATGCGTTTGAAGGGTCACAGGGAGTTGTGTCTCTGTTTCATTCGAACATTCCACCACTGGCTTTTGGCGAAGAAGCAAATTTCTTCTTGGACGCCGAGGCTGAGGTACAGGAAGTGGTTTACTAGGGGGTGAAGGCATAGTATTGGTATTAGTATGTATATCCTCAGTGGTTATACACCGCTTGTGTGAAGATTCCTTAGCAAGTTGCTGTTGTTTCTGAAAGGGTTCCACTGTTGGAGATTGTAACTCTGGTTGTGTGAGTATCTCATCCTTGACAAGCACAGCTGTGTGTGTATCATCCTTTGCATCTGGAGTAGTGTTTGGGGAGTGTGTGGGAATGTGGTTTTGCACATCTTGTCGGAGTAAAGTCACTTGGTCCTTTCCACTGTTGCAGCCAAACTCCTCGACTGGACTGCCTCGCTTTTTTCCCGATTCATAATCGGTCGCTTCGCTCGTTTCTTCGGATCCCCTCGTTTTGCCCATATGGTGACTCTTGGGTGGTATGATGTAACACGAAAGGCCTCCATTTTTGGATGCGGGGATTCCCTCGGATTTGCCACTGCTGTTTGAGACAGCTTTGGGACAGATTTTATCCAGGCATGGTTTAGGGGCTAGAGCAGGTTTCCCTCTTTTTGGTGCAGAAGGAGATGGAGAGGGAAGAAGGATCTCGGGTTTAGGTGCGATCGGAGGGGGGACTGGCTTCTGAGATGCCACCAGCCTGGGTTTGGGGGCGACTGGCGGCTTCTTCATACCTGCAATACATGGAATACAGTTAGAACATTTTAAAAGACTTTTTGACAATGTGATTCCATATTTTGTATATATCAATGCTGAAACACACACTACATTTTTCTATGCAAAGAAATTTGAGGAAAAAAAGTCTGCAGTTAGCAGAGGTGAAAAAAGTAATAAAATATTCTACTCAAGTGAAAGTACTGTAAATTTTGTGATATTTTATTCAAATACAAGTTGGCGATCTAAAAATCTACTAAAAGTAATAAAAAAAAAGCTACTTTGAAATGTACCTTTTATTTGATAAAAAAAAAATACTAATAATTTAGTCTTGTGTTATGCACATGCACCAAAAAAAAA
>MU551697.1:875527-922133 GCA_024362625.1 Silurus asotus | reverse complement strand
GGCTAAAAATCTACTAAAGTAATAAAAAAAAGTAGCTACTTTGAAATGTACCTTTTATTTAAAAAAAAAAAATACTAATAATCAGTCCGAGACTTGAGTCTTGTGTTATGCACATGCACCAAAAAAAAATAAAAAATCTCCTGTTATAATTTCATTTATGATATTGTATTGAATGTAGGAAATTGCAAATACAGATTGAAAAATTAGACAATGAGCGCACGCACTGAACAGATTTCCATTTGCTGGCATTTCGCTTTCAGCTGCATTACTGCGTATGTCTTGTCTGTCCCCATCTGTCCCCATCTGTCTTTCCTGGAGTTTAGAGCGTTTGTTCGCCACCCATCAATCAATCAGTGCTGTAGTGCTGAAACCCTATTGTTATTGTAGGGGTTTTTATTTGTATTATTATTCCACCCTAAAACTGATGCAGGCCAAAACGCAAAGCCTACGTGAAACTAGGCCAGATTGTAGAGCTTTTGGCAGAGGTTACCTTTTAACCCAGTTGGCCAAAGAGGGGACAACAGTCAAAAGAAACTGATCAAAAATGCACACATTTTTGGCCATAGCTCGTATACCGTTGTCCAAAAACTACTTTTACTAACTAGTCCTAAGTTTTTCTCCCCATCGGAACCAAACCAGTTCAGAAAATTTCCCTGGATAGTAAATATCAATAATTATTAAACTTTCGACTCATCGTTGCAAAGGGTCCCCAAAATGTGCGACCTCGGCTTGATTAAACGCGGTTTGAATCTCATGGTCCCACTTTACTGCAATTTTTTATTTGGCGCATAACTATTTTGTTTCGTAAATCGTCCCGATTTATCACGGAAATAATCTAAACTTATAGTGAATTGTTTTGAGTTTGAAATAAGGTACTAATAAAGTAAAAGTAAACCTAAAATACTGTACAGTGTGTATCGTACATTTAAACGATCGGAATGGTCCATTCATTTAATCTGGGTTGTGATTGGCTCTGACGTAAAAAAAAATAAAGGGTGGAGTTAAAGACATACATCACCAGATTTAGCCATTGAAAATAAAGAATGCAGTGACGTGTATCTTTAACTCAGCCCCTTTTTTGACGTCAAAGAACAATTCAACCAATAAACAAGCGGAGAAACTATGCATAGGCTACGCTACAGTACTACAGTATTTACTATGAATGATATATTTTAAAGAATTTACACAAAATTCATCTCGCTATGTTTTTGCAAATGATTTCGGTGTGTGTTTAAAGAGTGTGGGAGAATGATTTATGGCTAAAACAATAAAAAAAAACCAAAAAAATAAAAACATTGTGGGGCTTGACCACTTGTGGTGCAATAGGCAAGAAAACAGCAACAACGTAAAAACATCTATAGCTACGCAACCGTCCGACCTAAAAATTGGCATGCAGTGTCTCCAATGTGCCACAAGGGGGGTTTACATCTTAAGTGCTTGAACCCCAATAATTGCTGCTTGCAGCTATATTATTATTATTGTATTTTTTTTCACTCAGTAATAAGTATGATTTCAAATTTAGTTAAGTATAATACTTCAAACAAAACATACATTATATGGACAAAAGTATTGGGACACCTGACCTTTCCTACCATACGTGGTTCTTTGCCAAACTGTTACCACAAAGCTGAAGGCACACAATTGTATAGGACGTCTTTGGATGCGGTATAATAGAATCTGGAGTTCACTTGAACTTAAAAATCCAAACCTGAGCACAATTGGGATGAACTGGAATGCTGACTGCACCCCAGGCCTCACCCTACATCAGCACCTGACTTTTCTATCGCACTTGCGGTTGATAAACACAAATGTCTACAAGCACACGCCACAAAATCTAGTGGAACATCTTCCCAGAAGAGTGGAGGGGATTATAAGAGCGAATTGGGACTAAATGTGGAATGCGATGCTCAAGAAAAACAAACCGTACACTTACGCCCGGGTGTCCACAGACTTTTAGCATTATAGTGAACTTAATGAAAAGTCAAATTACAGATTTTCCAAATTACTTTAAAAAGTGGAAGTACACAAAAAATAAAAATAAAAAAACACACAGTAACTAAACAGTAATGTGTTCCTGTCCACCGCTGGGTTTTGGGAATCATTTGTATTGAGCAGATTAATTGACCTGCTGCACAACCTTTCAAAAATCAGAAGCATACAAAGATCAGTGAAAATAAACAGTAAAGTCCAGCACTGTCTTTTTTTTAATGCATTCCTTGTACAAGGTGTGTACATGGTGTTACTTTGCCAATGAACATCACATGCTTTCCAGCCATGCTTATAAAAGATCAGCAGATCATATCAGGTAAAAAAAACTTGTTCAGTCCCATTCAATTCCATTCCAGTACCGTATTTCTAATCCAAGACAATACAGAATATTTACAGTCAGGTAATTGTATCCTTAATAATAAAAGAAAGTGTCACGAGTGTATGTGTACGTGTGAAATGTAGGCGTGTGTTAACGGGCAAGTATCAAATCACAAGAATTGTTTGAGCGCTGTGTAAGATTTTTATATCACCACAATCTTCTGTTAAGGAATTTGCTGGGGGTGTTTTTTTTTTGTCCTATACCTTCGAGCACAACTGGGTACTGCACTAAATCTCAATGTTGCACGTGATGCTGATAGATGAGGTCGAAGGTAGAGCGGTCTGAGAAACACCACCATTATTACACTCGACAGACCTGGATATTTTTTAAATTATGACATTTCTGAATTCGGAATTCTTGGAAAAATGCCAGGAAATGATATATTTTTGATGGCGAGTATGAAGAGCTGGTCTAAAAAACTGTATGAACAAAAGCTAGCAGACATTTTCTTAAGTAAGTGTGAGCACTTAGGGTTATAACTGATCTTCATGAACTTGTGACCTGCCACAGTAGTGTAGTGGGTAATTAAAAAAAAAAAAATTCTCACCGATTTGGTTTCCTCCTATGTTTCCCCCCATTTTCATCCCACCTTTCAAAACATTTCAGTTGGTGATCTGGTTACTTTTAATGTTCCCTGTATATGAATGAGTGTGTGAATGTGTGTGATTTGTGCTCTACAATGGACAGACATCACTTCCAGGGTGTATTCCTTCCTTGGTGCACAGTGCTACAGATCTACTGTAACCATGACCTTCATGTCGGTCAGGTAATTTTTTTCCCCCATTATAAAGATCAGGTGCAATTCCATAAAACATTGATTGGGAATTTTGCTGAAGCGTGAGGTGGTATCAAAAAGTTTCAAGACAGGCTCTATTTACAAGAAAGTACTTTATGTTTACACACCATCACCTTTAAAATAGTTCCCTTACACAGCGATACAGCTGGGTGACACTGTCAGAATCGCACATTGTCAGAATCGCAAATTATAAAGGTCGGTGCTCCCTGTGACTGTGCGTGCAGCCTTGTGCTGCCATCTGTTGGCGTGTTACAAAAGTAGTCACGAAACCTCTTTAAAACCACCTCGTATCGCGCCCAATTCACCAGTTAATGATCAAATTCTTTTGACGATTTTAATATCGATTTTTAATATGTAAAACATATTCCAGACATACAAAACCTCGTTCATAGCTCATTTCAGCCCACATTTAAATCACTTTACACTTCAAGTCAGAAGAAGTAATGAAAGATTATCGCACCTAAAACATCTTTACTGTAACACTCTGTCTCTGATATTATCCTTCTGGAATGTCACATTCCAACTTGTGGTTTAAGACACGGTGACACTGAACATGACTTTCTTTAAACAGCAATCGAACCAAACTATGAACAAAACTTGATAATACACCTGATCAGGATCATGTTATGGAAGCAGCCATCTTGGAAATGCTAAACCATTTCCTAAAGCTAAACCATAGCTTAAGGCTGGTAGAAAAATTGAAGACATGATTTTGATCACTGCCTGTTAGTCTGATATCTCCAAACATTGAAAACACATCTTGGAAAACGAAGAAACTTGGGTCAAACTGAATTTTTTTTCCCCTTTCCACAAAGCAGCGATCAGGACCAGCACACTCCGAAGACAAAATACAAACCCATGTAATTTCTCAGGAAACTCGGACAACAATCCCAAACCCGTCCCTTCTCGGGTGAGTGAGGACATGATCAGAACCTCATAAACCCGGTTTTTATTTCCGGAATTTACTTGGCTTTGCTTGTTTATGCTCCGTTGAGGAAGGGAAGCGATCCAAGAAAAATGTAAGGCCAGTTGGGTTTGTCACTTTAGATTCAGAGGGAAAAAAATAATAATTTCCCCTCACATTTCAGTGGGAAAAGATTCTTGAACTATACAGAGGATGAACTAAATGAGTCGTTGGATTGACGAAGCAAAAAATGTATATAAGAGGACAAGAATGGTGTGGGGGAGCTAAACTTTTCCAAGTGTGTGAGTGTACACTAAATCCTGTCCCTAAGTCTCAGTGTGTGTGTGTGTGTGTGTGTGTGTGTGTGTGTGTGTGCGCGTGTGCGGGCGCGATTCTTGAACTATACAGAGGATGAACTAAATGAGTCGTTGGATTGACGAAGCAAAAAATGTATATAAGAGGACAAGAATGGTGTGGGGGAGCTAAACTTTTCCAAGTGTGTGAGTGTACACTAAATCCTGTCCCTATGTCTCAGTGTGTGTGTGTGTGTGTGTGTGTGTGTGTGTGTGTGTGTGTGTGTGTGTGTGCGTGCGCGTGTGCGGGCGCGCGCATGTGTATGTGTGTGTAGTCATCAGGCGGATGTGCTGAGATGGCCAAACTTGTAGGCTATGGAAAATGATCATGAGACTCCTTTGGCTGCTTTATCTCATTCATAAAGTCAGTGCACACAACCCAAGGACCCAGGGATCAACCCAGGGTTTAACCAAGGGATCAACCCAGGGTTTAACCAAGGGATCAACCCAGGGTTTAACCAAGGGATCAACCCAGGGATCAACCCAGGGATCAACCCAGGGATCAACCCAAGGATCAACCCAGGGTTTAACCAAGGGATCAACCCCAGGGATCAACTCATGGATCAATTTAGGGATCAACCCATGGATCAACAAAGGGATCAACCCAGGGATCATCTAAGGGATCATCCAAGGGATCAACCCAGGGATCAACTCAGGGATCAGCTCTATACAGAGTGACCGGAACACAGCCTGGGATTAATGTGCATACAAAAAAGTGAAAAAAACCTGAAACAAAAGATACAAAATAATTTCTGTTTCAACTCATTCTAATCATTACATAAGGAAAAAGATGTTTGGTCTGTTATTACTCTTTGTCCTGCACTGATTTTCCATCACCGGGTTTATTTTATTAAAATAATACTTAGAAGAAGAAGAAAAAGAGCTCTGGGTTGTTATCTCCAAAACATCCGACAAATAAGCTCTCGTGCCCTCTTATTGGCAAACAAACAAACAATCAAAAACAACCAAACAAATGTTATTCTCGTTTTTTTTTCTTTTTGTTGTAAATATCAGGTTTTGTTCACTTTCCCAGGAAGGAAACTGACCTGTACTCATGATCCTTCACTCCTTCGGCTCCATGAATGAGTCGCTTTTTTAAGGAAAATCCTTCAAAAGTGGCTCCATGAGATCTCCCATAATAACTCCATCACAAAAGTGGAAAAAAATGACACTAAAACACACTACACACAAAGCGCCATGTGGCCGGTTACAGTTTAACTAACTTTTTTTTCTCCCATAGAAAAAAAATCTCTTCGTCTCCATTGAGTGTCCTGCCCCCACTCACACCGTACGCCTGCAGTTTTTCTGACAGCCGCTAGGGGCGCTCTCGGGGTGCTTGCACATGTGTGCGCGTGTGCGCGCAGGTTACGTTGTGGGTTTGTAGCGGTTTTTAGTAAAGCATCATGGGAAATGTAGTGTGCACGCGCCGCTCTGCTTTGCGCAGGTCGCCCATAAGTGAAGTCCCTCCGGTTGTTTAATCGCCTACAATCCCAGCATGCGCGCGCTTGTGCCAGGAGGCTGATGGCGGAGAGCGATGACTGAGGATCTGGATGAAGAGGTCGTGTTCGAGGTGAGTGTGTGTGAGTGTGTATTAGTGTGTATTAGTGTGTATCAGTGTTAGTGTGAGTGTGTGTAAGTGTGTGCATATGCACGCGCTTGTTTGGTGTTTTTGGCCTTGCTGGGATTGAGCTGCTCGGGCTGTGAAGGCGTGGAAGCGTTAGGCGGAGTTCGGTCTGATATACACACACATACACTCACACGCGCGCGCACGTTGAGATCGGACCGGCCCTGATGGTGATTCCGTAGAGTCAATCAGCGATCATAGGTTATAAAGATCATTCTGATCACTGATGGTCTCCATGCAAAACGAATCATGTGTAGATCAGTCAGTGTTTTTCACCCAAATCATTCTGCTTGTCTGTCTCTCTCTCTCTCTCTCTCTCTCTCTCTGTCTGTCTGTCTGTCTCTCTCTCTCTCTCTCTCTCTGTCTGTCTGTCTGTCTCTCTCTTTCTCTCTCTCTCGGTCTTTCTCTCTCTCTCGGTCTTTCTCTCTCTTTCTCTATCTCTCTGTCTGTCTCTCTCTATCTCTCTCTCTCTCTCTCTCTGTCTGTCTGTCATTCAGTCTGTCTGTCATTCAGTCTGTCATTTTCTGTCTGTCATTTTGTCTCTGTCTGTTAGGCAGTCTGTCATTTTGTCTCTCTGTCTGTCATTTTGTCTGTCTGTCTGTCAGTCACTCTGTCATTTTGTCTCTCTCTGTCTGTGTCAGTCTGTCAGTCTGTATCTCTCTGTCAGTCAGTCTGTCATTTTGTCAGTGTCATTTGCCTGTCTCTCACTCTCTCTGTCTGTCATTCTGTTATTTAGTCTGTTTCCTGTCTCTCTTTTTGTCCGTCTTTCTGTCCATCTATCTCTGTCTGTCATTCAGTCTGTCAGTCAGTGTCTGTTTGTCTGTCTTTCTCTGTCTCTCTCTCTCGGTCAGTTTGACCGTGTTTGTTTGTCTCTCTGTGTTACTCTGTCGGTCATTCTGTTGGTCTGTTTTTTATATTAAAAATAAATAAATAAAATAGGAACTCACACACACACACACACACACACACACACACACACTTCAGTTTCATGAAAGAGTCAGCAAATTAGAGACTAGGTTTATTTAACAGAAGTAACACACAATAAACATCTTGCATATTTACCTTAATGTAATTCTGTGACATTAGTAAATGCAATACTGATCCAATTGTGTATCACGTGATACGAGTCACATGACTGATAAAACACTGCACTGTCGTGATGTTACAGGGAAATGGTCCTTGCTGGACTGCTGTGATGTAACCACAGACCCTGAACAGGTGTCCAAGCGTTGTTCATTGTTTATAAGGTCTTCGAGACCCTCGAATATTTTTATTCCCTAAATAAAAGATAATTCTCATAAATGATATAAATAAATAAATACGGGCTGTCAAAATTAATGTGTTAATTACTTGTTTACGTAATTTAAAACCCCAAAGTATTGCTGTAAATGTTATAAATTAATTACGGTGTTTTAAATGACGTACTGTACATCATCAGGAGACTAAAAGGGACCTTTGGTATGTTTCCCCACGGTCGGTTAATGAGGTGATACCGAAGATCTGCTAACTTTCATATGGATTACATCATCAGAGAATAATTGTATCTGATTGGTTTATTTAAATGTAGGCATTTTAAGTTTATTTTTTTATATATTTATCATGTCCGTGAGGCGAGTTTTCACTGAGATTTGGGTTATTTTATTTATGTGTCTCTGAAGAGAAATGACGGACAAAGAGGGAAGAAAACGTTGCATTGAGAAGAAAAAAAATTATCATGTCACCAAACAGATTAAAACTAAAGTCTGGTTTGAAATTGTAAGAAGTAGGAAGTACAAATATTTGTGTAAAAATGTAATGAGTGAAAGTAAAAAGTTAAATAAATAAAAATAAATAGTAAAATACCGATACAGTGGAACCCCGTTGTACGAGCAAACGGATATACGAGCAACCTCGCTCGCAAAATTTTACCCTGTTTCACGAGTAAATTTCGAAGATACGAGTGAACTCACGCTGCGGGTATACAGTACCACATTCGGCCGAGGAAAGCGCCATTCGCTTAGTTGATCTCGTGTCGCTCAGTGGCTCTCCGCAAAAGAGTTCTTTAGTGTTATTTTTATTTCACTAGAAATCTGAAAATGTCTCCTAAGAAAATCAGTGATGGTGCAGAATTGGTGGTAAACAGAATTACAATTGAAACAAAGAAGGAAATAGTGGAAAAGTATAAGCATATGGTGTGCGTACTCGTGACCTGTGTCAGCATTATGGGATGTCTAGCTCTACCATTAACACATTAACACCATAGTGAAAAATAAAGAGTAGGTCAAAGAAGCAAATTTGTCCAAAGGTATGACGATTATTGGAAACAAGAAAAGATCCCAGACTATTGAAGATATGGAGAAGTTGCTTTTGACCTGGATGAAGAAAAGGCAGATTGCAGGTGACGGTATAAATGAGCTCATATAAGAGAAAGCTAGACGCATTTATGCCGATTTAGTAAAAGATGCTCCTGGTACAAGTAATGAAACTGTCCAGTTTACCAGTAGCAGAGGCCGGTTTGATCGATTTAAGAAAAGGACTGGCATCCACAACGTGACAAGACATGGCGAAGCTTCTAGTGTGTTCCACAGCAAATTTTTAATGTAGATGAAACTGGACTATTTTGGAAAAAAATAACAAATAGAACATACATAACGAAGGAGAAAAAGTCTTTGCCTGGTCATAAGCCTATGAAAGACAGACTTACTCTCATGTTTTGCGCTAATGCCAGTGGTGACTGCAGAATTAAGCCCATTCTGATCTACCATTCAGGAAAACACTAGAACATTTAAACAACTTAAGGTCGTCAAAGAAAATTTGCCTGTTATGTGGAGATGTGGAGATGTTCCAAAAATGTTTTGAGGTAACATCAAGCTTGACTTTGAAAGATTTTTGGAAAGATGTGTGCTTAATAGCCAGAGCATGGAAACATCTGAGTTAAAGGGTTTTTAACTCGTCATGGAGAAAAATGTTGCCTGAACCGGAGCGAGATGTCGAAGGAAACGAAGATGCCGATGAAGAAGCGCTGATCGATGACATAGTTAAAATAGGCATTGCGCTCTGCTTAGAAGTTAATGAAGATGATGTGGTTGAATTATTAGATTCCCACAAGAAAAACTCTTTACGGAAGATTTGAAACGGCTAAAAGAGGAGCAAGATAAGTTGCAGAAAAAAGAAGAGGAAGAGAAAGTAGTTGAGGAGAATCTTTCGACGGCAGAAATAAAAAGAATTTGTGGCATGTTGAAGGAGGTGCAAAATTTTATTGAACGTCATCATCCAAATAAAATGGCATCTGTTTATTCTATTGACCATTTAAATGACACCGTATCCCAAAAAAAAAATCGACTCCTTCTTCACTAAAAGATCGAGAAGTGCCGATCAAGAAGCAGGACTGAGTGGCATTGACACTAAAAGACAGAGAATAGAGAACATTTCAGAAGATGAGCTACCCTCATGTCAGGAGATTCTCCTTCCAAAAACTAACATCCTTCCGCTCTCACCATCCACCACCTTCTCGCAATCAAACACTATCACATGGGTAAGTGTTAAATTATGTCTATACAGGGAGTGCAGAATTATTAGGCAAGTTGTATTTTTGAGGATTAATTTTATTTGAGGATTTAATTTGAACAACAACCATGTTCTCAATGAACACAAAAAACTCATTGATATCAAAGCTGAATATTTTTGGAAGTAGTTTTTAGTTTTAGCTATTTTAGGGGGATATCTGTGTGTGCAGGTGACTATTACTGTGCATAATTATTAGGCAACTTAACAAAAAACAAATGTATACCCATTTCAATTATTTATTTTTACCAGTGAAACCAATATAACATCTCAACATTCACAAATATACATTTCTGACATTCAAAAACCAAACAAAAACAAATCAGTGACCAATATAGCCACCTTTCTTTGCAAGGACACTCAAAAGCCTGCCATCCATGGATTCTGTCAGTGTTTTGATCTGTTCACCATCAACATTGCGTGCAGCAGCAACCACAGCCTCCCAGACACTGTTCAGAGAGGTGTACTGTTTTCCCTCCTTGTAAATCGCACATTTGATGATGGACCACAGGTTCTCAATGGGGTTCAGATCAGGTGAACAAGGAGGCCATATCATTAGATTTTCTTCTTTTATACCCTTTCTTGCCAGCCACGCTGTGGAGTACTTGGATGTGTGTGATGGAGCATTGTCCTGCATGAAAATCATGTTTTTCTTGAAGGATGCAGACTTCTTCCTGTACCACTGCTTGAAGAAGGTGTCTTCCAGAAACTGGCAGTAGGACTGGGAGTTCAGCTTGACTCCATCCTCAACCCGAAAAGGCCCCACAAGCTCATCTTTGATGATACCAGCCCAAACCAGTACTCCACCTCCACCTTGCTGGCGTCTGAGTCGGACTGGAGCTCTCTGCCCTTTACCAATCCAGCCACGGGCCCATCCATCTGGCCCATCAAGACTCACTCTCATTTCATCAGTCCATAAAACCTTAGAAAAATCAGTCTTGAGATATTTCTTGGCCCAGTCTTGACGTTTCAGCTTGTGTGTCTTGTTCAGTGGTGGTCGACTTTCTGCCTTTCTTACCTTGGCCATGTCTCTGAGTATTGCACACCTTGTGCTTTTGGGCACTCCAGTGATGTTGCAGCTCTGAAATATGGCCAAACTGGTGGCAAGTGGCATCTTGGCAGCTGCACGCTTGACTTTTCTCAGTTCACGGGCAGTTATTTTGCGCCTTGGTTTTTCCACACGCTTCTTGCGACCCTGTTGACTATTTTGAATGAAACGCTTGATTGTTTGATGATCACGCTTCAGAAGCTTGGCTATTTTAAGACTGCTGCATCCCTCTGCAATATATCTCACTATTTTTGACTTTTCTGAGCCTGTCAAGTCCTTCTTTTGACCCATTTTGCCAAAGGAAAGGAAGTTGCCTAATAATTATGCACACCTGATATAGGGTGTTGATGTCATTAGACCACACCCCTTCTCATTACAGAGATGCACATCACCTAATATGCTTAATTGGTAGTAGGCTTTCCAGCCTATACAGCTTGGAGTAAGACAACATGCATAACGAGGATGATGTGGTCAAAATACTCATTTGCCTAATAATTACTTATTATTTATTTATTATTATTAAAAATTAAATACTTTTTGTAAGTGCAGAAATAAGCGATCGAAAGACATCTCAGAACGGATTAAATCACTTTTACATTTATTCCCATGGGGAAAATCAGTTCGAACATACAAGCAAATGGGGACACAAGCAATTTTCAAGAACGAATTATGCTCATACAACGGGGTTCCACTGTACCAGAAAAATCCACTTAAGTACAGTAACGGAGTATTTGTACTTCTTTACTTCCCAACTCTGGCCTCAACTGACATTTTTTATCTGCTCTTATTATAATGTTTAAATATATATTTTGTTTCTGACCTGTTTTTAGCCACTAGAAAGAAACGACTGATTTCGCAAAAATAATAAAAAAAAAAGTTCGAAATTTAGTAAAGTTCAATAAAAAATCCTCTCCCAATGGAAATAATCCAGTAAAGTACAACAACGCGGAAAAACTACTTGCGTTCATTAATGAATGACATTTACTTTGTTTACTGTCCACCACTGGTATTTTCTATTTTTATTTTTTTTTTTATGTGAAAATGAAGTTAAAATTACATACAGAATATCATGCACAGGATATTCAATCAGGTCAAGTCAAGAAGCTTTTATTGTCATTTACACCATATTATAGCTGATTTAGTTCACCGTGAAACTTCTCTCCAGAACCCTGGAGCTACATAACAGAACACAGAGCTACACAAGAGAACCGAGGGCTAAGGGCTAAAGTAAGACGTCCTAGCCACATAAAGTGCATTGTGTGGAACCCACTGCAAACAGCAAGACAAAAGACAGTAACACAAACACATACAAACAGTGCTGTCAGGTATACCTACTGTATAATGCGTTACAGTACGATGTGCAAAAAGAGAACTAGAAACAATAGTGCACTGGTAAACATAAACACAAGGTTGTGCAAAACAGCAGCAATCGAGTGTAACGATGCCAAAGATTGGAATTGCAAAGCCTTGAGCCACCACCAGGTTTGTTGATTTCTGAGTAACCTTTCTGATGCAAAATCGGATTTTTTTTTTGTCTGGGATTGTTGGCATTTTGAATGATGAACGATTAGGTTACTAGCAAGATTCAATCGAATTCAGCTTGTGCGACATACGTATGTTACGCTCTAGCTCATGTCCACAGCAGTTTTATTGATTTTTTTCACATGAAAATGTATGGCAATTTAAAAAAGAAAAAAAAATCGCAGAAAGGATCTCATAATTATGACTCACTAATCTCATCATTATGACTTAGTATCTCATAATTTTGAGATCCTGATTTCATAATTATGACTTACTAACTCATAATTATGACTTTAGTTGTAACTATGAGATACTATCTCACAATTATGAGATACTAAGTTGGGGCAGTCTGTGGCAGGGGTGCGTTACACCGGATCTGACGCTACTGTATTCTGTGCTTGGAAGCGCCTCGGAAGCACCTTATCTCGTAATTATGAGATACTAAGTCATAATTATGAGATACTGAGTTATAATTATGAAATCCTTTCTGTGCTTTTTTTTCCTTTTCCTTGTGAGTGCAATGCGCTTCCGTAGCAATTGCAGGAGTTAGTTATGAAATTATTTCAGGTTTGATTCTATTTAGGTTTTTACACGTTGAATCATTTCCACATTTGCCTATAATAGTATTTTGTTTTTATTTTCCGGATTTGTTCCCAGGTTTTTAATGCTGCATGCACATGTCCTGTATTCTCAGGTTTTTTTCTACTAAAGAGTCTGAGAAATAATTACGTATAACGATAAAGCCGTTGCTGAAACTAGAAATGAATTCCTCGGGGGTCCTCAGAATTTTGCACGTTATCGTACATATTTTCGAAATTGGAAATCCATATTAAGATAGCAGGCGAAGTTAGAACTGATGTTTGTTCTGGTTATACATTTAATTCTTCATATGTTATAGCTACATATGAAGTGAGACTCGAGCTGTGAAGTTTTTCAGTTTAAAATCGATTATATTATAAAAAGCTAGCCGATGTTGTACGTGTGAGCCGTTACTTTAGGTTTCTGTATTGTCCAATAAAAAAGTCTCTGAATCGTGTACGTTTAAAACAATCTGTATTAATTTGTCATCGACGATAGATCACATTTCTCTTACCGGATGTAGTTTAAAGCCGTTTCCGATTGTTGATTTATTTCATAAACTCTGCCGGCGCTCTTCTAACGTCCTGGCGGAGAAACATAATCCACAAAACAAGTGTAGTCGTCTCTGCTGCTGATACTGGCCTCTGTAACACTGATAGCAGGGAGCTGAGATGTTCTTTCTGAAGCCTCTGACTGTTTAACTGTGAGCAGTGATCATCTTGCGAGTGTCTCTGTGGGTAATTGGATGATTCACAGCGTTCCCATGATCCAGCAGATATTTTGAACAGAACAGTGCAACCTTTAACAGCGTGCAGCTTTCAAGTACATCATAAAGAGAAATGAGGTCATCGCGTGTAGCGTCAATCCAAACATAGCAGATTGCACATGACCTAGCGGAATATTAGCTCGAACGCGGACGATGCGATCGTTCACGATCGTGTGATTTCTCAATTCAAAGGTCAGTCAGTGTCATCACAGGAAATCGGTTTGATGGTCAGAGTGTGGACAAAAAAAAATTGCTGAGGCGCCCATTTCACGCTTTGCAGCTCAAATGTGTGTACGTCAGACAACCTATAATTGAAGCTTCTGACTTCCTACTTTCTGAATAGTCTGCAGTATGAGATGGAAAATTATTTAAAAAATCATTCTAGTTCGTTGGCAAATCACATGTTTGTGGTCGGTCGCATCATCGGAGCTTAAACTACGTATCAGTTGCAATTTTTTGGTTGATAGTCAGTAGGAAGGCTTTGTTTTTGCTCGGGTTGTTGAACATTCTTTTTCACCACACTGATATGGAAAATGCAGACCATAGACAGGACATAAGATTTGCTCCAAATCTGTGTTCCATTAAACATGAGATTTTGGTTTCGGATTTGTATTAGGAGGTGTTTCAGTGAAGCACAGGAAGGTTTTTTATTTATTTATTTATTTATTTTTGCAACTCCGAGTTCCACCACAGAACAAATCGCAGTGACTGAAACCAAAACGATAAGACTGTGAGGAAAAGCTGAACAGGAAAACCTGAGCTTTAACAGGAAGCTCTAGAAGATATCATACTGAACGTTCCAGGAAAGAACGTTCAGTATGATGTTCTAAAGCTTCTAAAGGTCCGAAGCTGATTTATAGACCCTCAGTGGATAAAGAGATGAGTCATCAGAATATGAGACAAGATCTCTGTGATTATTTAGGTTATATTACACGTTTTTGTTTTTGTCGACCATACAATACGTCGGAACGTGATCTTTACATCGGGTCTTTAAAGAAACACCAGTGTCTATTGCTGGTATTAGTCAAAATGTGCATGCTGTTGGGATTCAGAGCCATTACTTACAGAGCTTTATTTATTTATTTATAATTAATAATGACCAAATGTCTGTCTGTCTCTGTCTATCTAAAAAATTTTAAAAATATAAAAAACCTTGTGATTAAAAAAAAAATAGACAATATAAAAAAAATAGACCCCGTGGCTTAAACAACGAAGCAGCTAATTTATGGATTTTTTCTGGGTTTTTCCCAGTTTCACAAACCTCAAGCCAATATCGAGTGACATAACATTAGACCAATGAAATTTCCGAACGGAAACGAAAAACGCACCTCACCTGTGTCACCCGTGTTCCCAGATTCTCAGCTTCTCATGCTCCATGACTTTCTTGGCCGGCTACTGGTTAGTTACAAGCCGTTGTAACGCGTTGAGTCTAGGTGAAGGGAGAGCTCGCTAACTCCAGTTGCAACTGAAATCATATAAGCACAGACAGGTTTCCAAAACTCGTGCTTTTTTATTTTTTGGCAACTGCATTACGGGTAAGTCAAAGACACTTAGAAATAAGCATCAGAAAATAATGAGGATATATTCCTCGGTCTTGCACACATGCAGTAATACCGGAAAATGCGGCTGCAGCCTATTCCGAAAATGCCGCTCTGCTCTTAAAGGAGCCACAACATACTTTGAATCAATCTTTGTCAAATTCAGTGGGTGCGGCTTATATTTGGGTGCGTTTAATAGTCTGGAAATTACGGTAGATCACTTTATTCATGGGGGATTTACAAAAAGTGCGTGTGTGTGTGTGTGTGTGTGTGGTGTCGTATCAGAGCCAGCTCTGTTGAATTCCTCACTTTCTCTCTGTTCTCACTGTAATGAACCATTTGGCGAAAATGAGGTCTTCTCCCCCAGGCAGGTGCCACCACTTGTCCTCATCCTGATCCGTTAGCTTATGGATTTTCTCCGTCCAAACATCAGTCGGTGCGCTCTGTGGCCTCTGCAGAGAGGCTTTTACCGTTCAGTAGTCCGATTGATCGAATTGGAACCAGGATGTAGACGCGATAAGACGCTTTTTGCTGCTCTGGGGGAAATGTGGACCGGGCGGTTCAGTGCCTGTCTGACGTAATCACTAGATCTCCGGTGAGCGAACAGGACGAGCGAGGGTCTATTGATATCCTGCGTGAAATGATGGCGAGCTCGGGGAGTCCTGAAAGAAAAGCGAGGGATGGTGAGGAGGTAAGGGTGGTGGACAGGAAGGGATGCTGTGGCTGCAGCTTTTCCTTTTACACGGAGCACAGCCTGTCGTTTCCTGTGACGGACATCTGATTCATGACCTCTCTTTCTCTACCAACACCCCCCCCCCTCCCCACTTCGTCCCTCCCTCTTTCTCTGGTTGCAGAACTCTCCTCTGTTTCAGTATTTGCAGGATTTAGGACACACCGATTTTGAGGCATGTTCCCCCATCTCTCAGGAGCAGAAGGAGGAACTGAGCTTCGGTGCCCAGGACATCCTGCCCCCTCCCAGAGTGAGTGCCAATATCCACGTAACACCACGTTCACACTATCATAAGACCATGATTTATTAGAGACCTGTAATTGTGCCGTTTCGCTCTTTTATTACAAATTTTTTTTTTTTTTTCAGTAAAATGAAAATTTGAATACAAAAGATGACTTGATCCATTCTGGGTTGTAACCAGTAAGTAGTGACTATGACTGCATTTTGGTTTTAGATGAAGAACCAGATTGAGCCAAAATGTCCAGCAGACTGAACGAAGGTCGCGAGATGCTGATTAAAAAACGTATGGATTTCGTAAATTGTATTGGACGATGCTCAGGAATTGAAACGGAATCATAGCAATGAATAAGTATCTAAATATTTCAAGCTATTATTATAGTAAAAGTCCAGTGTAGTTATAGTTGGGTGACCCAGGCAGAACACTGTTCCCTCTGGGTATGTATACAGATAGTCCCGAGTCACCACAGGGCAACTTTGGCGTCTGGAACCTTGTTTGGGCGTCTCTGGTGTAAATATACACATTGAAATATTTCCATTTCTAACTGTGGAGCGTTTGCTGGTTAATGTTGGAAGAAAAGAGACAGGTGATGGATTCAATAAATAGAACTGATTTTATTTCACTCCCCTCAGCAACAGGTGTGATTGTCACCACTCGTTTTTCTCTGACTCAGTGGTCCACTCATGAACCCCCCTCCCGCTGCTACAGTGACATTTGGCAAACACCATTATCCAGAGTGACCTACAATGATCTCAGTGATGCAACCGAGCCAAGCAGTAGCGCCTTAGTGGTGCTGAGATTTGAACCCATAACCTTCAGATTAGACGTCTATTGTCTTAACCATTGAATTACGTTAAAGATTGTACTAATCTCAAAATGGATTAAAGGTTGTTGCACATGTATTATCTGATTTCAGAAGGTTTGCTTAGCGGTCTGAATCCAACAGTCAAGTTCTCGACAATAGTTGCGACGCCTCAGGTTGAAGAAACCATTAATAATATTTCATCCAGACAACGTAAAAAAGTTTTTATTTATTGAATTAATTTTATGGTACTTTAACCAATAACACAAAAAGGTTTGACAGAACTTCAAACGAACTTTAAAAATTTGACCTGTGTCTGACATTCAGGCTGGATATACAATCTAGACAGATTGATGGCTAGATAGAGCGAGTACTACATATACTGTATAGTTTGAATTTTTAAAATTTCACAAAGCGATGAGTTTCCCAGACGGTCACGCACTCAATAACAGGCAATCGTGTCATTCATCTCTCATTTTGTAATTTGGTGATTAATTTGAAACCTGTGCCACCAGTGTTGCAATGTAGGAATTTTTAATCACAGAAATGAAACTAAGGTAATACAACACAACACACGGATCAGCCGGACTGAGGTTTTACAAAACGGATTAAATCAGGAATTCGGTCTGTTTAGACTAAGCAGATTTCCAGGTCTGACGCTCCACTTGCAAGTGCACAGCTTTAGTCGGAATGAAACGTATTGGGTTATTAGGATCTAAGTGAGCTGTTTGCACATTAATCTGAGCACAGAATGTGGGAACAAACAGCAGACTGTTGGTCAACATTAGTTAAGGAACAGGAAGTGATAAATGGTTTGGTTGTGCTTATGCTATAATAAGTGTGTATATGGATTGGCTAATATATATAACTAATATATATATATTGCAAAAATATTTTATCGTCATCAGCGCAAGATCGTGAAATAGTCCTGGAGTTACGATGATTCCACTTACAATTTGTGTGTGTGTGTGTGTGCGCGTGTGCACAATATAGTAGATTTTACTGGAAGGATTTCCACCTATAACAACTTCATACTGTGTGTTTTGTATTAAAAACAGTGGTATATGTACTGTTCTGTAGGATAATTGTGTTGTGTGACATACAACACTGTATTATGCAACTTTCTGCTTAGCCAGCGAGTGTTCATAGCATGCTCTTTATATACACACACACACACACACACAAACCTCAAATTCTTTCCTTGCTGTCTTGAACACAAAAAACAGTCCGAACGCCTCACAGAAACGCTAACGGAATACTGAATACTCTGACAAATACCTCTATATAAAAAGCATTCATTGCCTTTATTCAGCCTTTGCATTCACACTGAAGAACACTGAAGAACACTGAACTCACTTACTCACTCACACTCTCACACACACACAAACACGCACGCACGCACGCGCACACGAATTGGGGGGCACTAATGTCCCATGAATGTTACGAGTTAGTTTGGTACTGTAAGTGGACAAGAAAACATTATATAACTGTCAAGGCAAAAGTCTGGCATTGAGTTATCAAAGAGGAACCACAATGTATTAAAACGTGTACATTCTGAGTTTAATCAGAATGTGTTGTTAGGAAATCGGTCACAAAGGTAACAGAGTAAATTCGATGTATTTATTACAAAAGGGTAAAAATAAACAAATTACAATAATCCTTTCCTGTCAGTAGTCTTGATTCAGCCTTGACAGGAATCAGTGAGAAGTCCGTGTGTAACCCGTGTTACACCAGTTCTGCCTGATTGATCAGAATAGACCTGGTCTCTGCTATGTGTCAGAAGAAATTGTCATTTCCTGTTACTCACATGCAGTTATTAGGGGATGTTTTGATCTCCTGGCTGGATTGCACATCACAAAATCACTTTTATCTGAACACACAAACAAAAAACACCCTCTTTCATTATGAACGATCGAATGCTGTGTTTACAGAAAGGTGGAATCTGGAAGCTGGCTGAGATCCTGCAGTCTCTGAATCCGTTTCGACAGAGCGATGCCCCCCTGCAGCTGGAGCAACAGCTGGTAAGACGACCCGGTTCATAGTTGTCGCAGCTCTGAACAGTTATTATGAGTCTATAGTGCGACTACTGTTAATTAGCAACAGTCTTTGTAACCATAATCTGCATTTTTTGCTGATCCAGACTAGAGATGTGCATCTCGATAACCGAGGCCGATCCGATTCGCGTCTCCACACATAGCCAACGATGCGATATGTTAAAGATCTATAATAGCAGCTACCAATGCGATACGGTGCGATTCTTTTATTTATTTCAACAAATCATAAATTTACTTCTAGCACATGGCCTTTTCACGAACAGGTCTTCGTAGTGCAAAAAATAATAAATAAATCCAGACGTTCATTTCCTGTTCTGTCTCCAGGAAGATGCAGCTCTACCTCTGCCATGTCAATCAGTATTCTAAGTGAATCTCAAGGCCATGGCCTTCGTAGTGTTGCGATACGACATATTCACATAGAGGTGCTTTTAGGAACTAGTTTTAGTTTAGTTAGCTTTCTAACTAATTAAAGTATTGTGCATCTACTAATAATTATATATACACACACACACACATACATATATATATATATATATATCCTTTTTGGTTTAATCTTTTATCTTGACTTTTATGTGAACAACTGAATTTTATTAAGTCTTTTGTGAGAAAATATTTGAGCCACTTTCTGAAAAACTTAATTATACTGGAGTGGGTTAAACTGTGTGGTTAGATATTTAATCTGTTGCTGTACAGTCTTTGTTTTTGAGGACACGAGTACATTCGGTGTGTGTGTGTGTGTGTGTGTGTGTGTTTTTGTGTGTGCTGGCAGGACGCTGCGTTCCGGCAGTACTCCCTGCGCTGTGTGTTATCTCAGGACGTGCTGTTGCAGGAGGATGTGGAGCTTATTGAGCTTTTAGACCCCAGTGCTCTGTCTCTGGGCTCCACGAGTACCGCCTGCCCGAGCGCCACCTCAGCCCTGCCTGCACCCCGCTACCTCTCCACACCCTCGATATGGTACACACACACAAACACATGCACACACATACACAGCCCAAAATCTAAGCTTTACCTTTACCTTTACCTTTCTGTGCGTCTGTGTGCGTTTTCTCTCACAGGGATGTCTCTGTACTGGTTGCACTTTTGGCCGTCTTGCTCACGGTTTGCCGTTCTTGTCATGAGAATGGCCAGGGCCTGTTATGGCTGTGTGTCTGTGTGGTGTGCTTCGTCTGTCTGCGTCTTGGCGTCCGTCTGTGGCACAAGGCAGCAATGCAGCAGCAGGTTCAGGCTCAAGCCGTCCAGCTGGAGAGTTTAGTGATCAACAGTCGCGCTCTCACCAGCCTGGCGCGCAAATCGCTCCGGCTCATCCAGGAGACCGAAGTCATCTCGCGAGGATTCACTCTGTAGGTTCCCCCCCACACGCACACAACAGTTTTTGCCACAAATCATAAAATCACACGTTTTATACCTAAATCTGCGTCTAACCTCAATCCGAGGAACCAAAATGACGATGATTTTTACCTTTTTAGCTTTGAAAAAAAGCACATACCCCATTTTAGCAATTTATAACATTTAGTTAGAGTAGACGTTTTATTGAATTTTTTTTTATTCATTAAATTTTTTTTTTTTACCTGTTTGTACTACATTTTTCGGTCAGATTTTGTACACAAAACACATTTTGTGTATAATTTTATGTCCTGAAAGTGTCATTCGAGTTAAATCATTTCAGTTATTTGATAGAATTTTGTAGTTAGACATATAACAGAGTGATATAACAAGAGTATACTTTAGTGAGCATGTTGTGTGTGTGTGTGTGTGTGTGTGTGTGTGTGTGTGCATTTGTGTGTGTGTTTGTGTGTATTTGGGGCGAAAAAATGGCAAAAGAAACCAACTATTTTCTCAGAAAAACCCATTATGCATGTGCAAATTATAGGTTTGTCAAATGTCCATCCAGCAATAGAACTGAAACATCCCTGGGCTGTTCAACATGCACTTCATGGCCGAAAGTTGTAGCTCAGTGGTTGAGGCATTAGATTTTGAACCAGAAGGTCATGGGTTAAAATCCCAATGTTCGTCACTCTGGAAAAGGGCGTCTGCCAATATGCTATAAATGTAATGTAAAAGTTGGTAGACCCCTGACCATCACACCTACAAGTGCTTGTTAAGCCCTGTTTTGCTGATACGAGGTGGTATCAAAAAGTTTCGAGATTAGCTCTGTTTACAAAAAAAGTACTTTATTTGACTACATTTACACACGATCACCTTCCCCTTGCTCAGCGATACAGCGCTCGCAGCATTCCTACCACTTCTGGAATGTGTCCTGGAAGTCTTCTTCTCGAAGCGTGTAAATCACCTTTCGCTATTTGCGCTGGAACTCCTCAGTGGTGTCAAAACGCCGACTTTTGCCCTCTTCCCGAAGATGGAGATCCAGCACAAAGTCTGCAGGAGCCAAATCTGGCGAGTAGGCCGGGTGCTGAAGTGAGATCATGTTGTTTGCATGTGAGGAGAGCTCAGTGGCAGGGTGTTCTAACTTGCTGTCCTTGATGAAATCGCAGACGTGGTAACTCGCGCGGTCAGATTAGCAACAGTTACTCAGCTCCCCATATACACAGGACAATGTCTTTTGGCACACTGACTTATGAATGCCGGTGCTTCCTGTGACTGCGTGCAGCCTTGTGCTGCCATCTGTTGCCGTTTTGCAAAACCAGTCTTGATCCGGACCATCTTGTATAATAAACTCCGCCCATTTGGGGGCACGGCTGTGTGGAGTTGTGTTCATTCAGCTACAAGAGCCATAGCGAGATCGGGTACTGATGTATGAGCAGGATTGAAGTTTAGTCAGTGTTTGAGTAGGGTTAAGGTCAGGGTTCTGTGCAGGACATCTTAAGTTCTCCATCCCTCACATATCATTTCTTCATGGAGCTCGCTTTGTGCACAGGGCCATTGTCCTGCTGGAACACACGTTTGGGCCTCTTTGTTCTTTAAATGGAAATGTGGAATATTCCAGAACACAAAGGTATTAGGGGTGTAACGGTGCATGTATTCGCATTTCGATTCGATGCAGGACTTTCGGTAAAGTGGACTTGTGTACCGACTGCGGAACATAGTTAAAATTCAGGTTCCCTCATGGTGAACCATAAGATTGTTTAGTCTCCCCTTGCAAACGCAAAAATACAATATATAAAAATAAAACGGAATAAATCAAATTAACGCAATACACTTTTTCTATTATATTGATCAAATTGAGTTTATATCATGTGTCACAGTAGAACGTATGGGTGTGATGGTCAGGAATCCACATACTTTTGGTTTCTATATAATTTATAAAAGCATTATCAGTGTCATGGCTCTGCTGGGAATTAATTTGTATCATGCAAATAATATAAACCAATACCTCAGGCATGGTTCTGTGTTTTTCTACTTCCATGTGTGGAATTCTGAAATATTATTACATCAATGATCATCGACCGTTTTGATGACGTTTCAGTAAAGCTCCATTAATGTATGGTTTAAATAGGTTGGAGTGGAAGCTCTTCTGCTGTAGCGCTCCGTCCTCAACCCTATCGAACGTCTTTGGGATTCATATTTTTCACGCTGACTGCACCTCAGGTCTTCTCACCGCACCTACCTGAGGATACAAATGATCTTGTGGATGAATGAAGGCCCACAAATCTCAATAATCTAGTGGAACATCTTCCCAGAAGAGTGGAAGTTATTATAAGAGTAAATGGGGACTAAATGCAAATTGGTGTTTTCAAAAAGCACATAGTCTTATAAAGAGGCATCCACAAACCTTTGTCCATATATTGCATATTAGGATTTGTAATATTTTTTGATTTCTAGCCATTAGGTTGCTTTGCATTTTAATTCAGAAAAAAAATGTCTTTATATCACGTGTCCCAGCTGAACACGGATTTCAGTTTCCCAGCAACGTCACAATGATCCTTTCAAATCCAGACCCTAAATAATACCTTCAAATAGTAACTGATTCTTGACAGAGCTCTGGATTAAACGCTCAAAAAACTCAAGTTTGGTTTATTATATCCATATATATTCCTTGCATTGCATAGTTCATTAACAGTAAGTGTCTGTTTTTTGTCGTCTGTGTGTTTTGTTGCATGTCAGGCCCTGAGGTATCTGTTGCTCCTGTGTTGTCTGTTTGTCTCTGTTACTGTCCATTTTGTCCACTGGTTGCAATTGTGTACACACTGGTCTGTCTAAATGTGTCGTGCGCTTTCTATTGTGAAATCTGTGGACATTGTAAGTCGCTCTGGATAAGGTGTCAGAGGTCGGACACAGACATGTTTAGGGGTGTGACGGTACACGTGTTCATACGGAGGGAGTGAAGGAATGAAGGAAATAAGTAGAACATATCTTTAGAAAATCAAATGTAAAACTTGTAAAACACACAGTCACACTTATATACACATTTGTATTTACCCAAATGGGGTCCAACAAATGTAAAATTTTATTTAATAAGTTTAATTTGTGCCAATTTAATCGATTGTATTGCATTCATTAGTTTTATTCTATTCTATTTTTATAAATTATTGGATATATTATTGGAACAAGCAGGCAATTTATTTATTTATTAAACTGCATAAATACGTGTGAAAGACGAGCTTTTTCATGTTGCATTTATTCCCCTGGAACCGTACCGAAATTAAACCGAACCGTGAATTTTGTGCACCGTTACACCCCTAGAAATGTTTCTCAAGGTAGAGTTTGGATTCCTCTAAGGGTCTTCAATGACTTATTGTAACAGTGGTGGAAATCAAAATGATCAAAAGTTGTTGTTTTTGATCGAGTACTTTTATTTAATTGCTTTACTTCAATAATTTAGGGGAAAAAATTCAGGATGTAAAAGACTGAGGAATTAATTCTGTAGTTAAAGTAGCATCTGGATGCACAGTTTGAGAAACCCTGAGCTGCATTATTATATATGGCAGCTGTTTGAGTGCTGTTTGACTGGTGTGCATGTGTGTGTAGCGTGTGATGATTGGGAAGTGTATGTAAATGAATGTGTGCCCTGATGGTTCTCGGACGTCTGCACAGTTGGATCACGTTTCACTTTTCAAGTTTACTCGACAGGGTGAGTGCGGCCTGTCCCTTTAACAGGGCGGGGCATCTGCGCAGCCAGCAGTTGATTGGTTTGAGAAAAGCCGCGTACCAGAGCCTCCGCTGCGCGTTCCGTGCCTCCCGCATCGCCACCTGCATCATGCTCAAGTCATATCCTTCTTCTCAGCATATCCTCTAATATTTACTTTATTTTAACCTGTAATAATAAATGCTGTCATTTGACCATTAGTTTGATTTTATAGCTTGTGTATGTTTTAGTATTGGATTGGATTCTTAACCTTGTGTAACGTTTCCGCTCAACTCCGAAATCGACAACGTCACCAACTACGTGTCGACTGTACCAATCAGAGAACTTGGCCTGGGACTGGGGGCGGAGCATCTCTCTGATGAACAGGCACAGGAGCTGACCAATGACTACAGTTTGCCTGCACTCAAAGTGAGTAAAACAGTTTGGCTTGAACATTACCCCATGATTTGATTGATTTATATGGAGAAGTCACTCTAAATGACCTTGTTATTAAACCTTGGGTTTCTGTCCAAGGTCATATTTTACCCAGTTTTGTGAGAACAACTAAAATATTGCAAAATTACCAATCAGTAAAGTTCTGTGGAGCTTCCTCAGTCTAGTGTGAACACCACAGTAATACACAGACCCACATGCAAGCATCTGATTCTCAGACAGGCTTTTCATCTGTTATGATGGACAGATATGAAGCAGTCCACTTGATTGAACAGAGGGGTGGGCATCATCACCGTAGCCTAAAGCTGGCCTGGATGTCTGATCTGCAAAAAATATATATAAATATGAAATAATACCAGACTTTTTTTTCCTGTTCAGTTTACAGGAGGATGCAGCTCTACCTCTGCCATGTCAATCTATATTCTATGTGACTCTCAGCACATGCCACAGTATCAGCATCTACTAATAATTATATATAAATGGATAATTTTTTACCGATGCAAATATGTTAAAAACGATGCACTGCAGTACAAACGGCATCACGTCGTTAACTTTTATGCCGATACACTGAGGCGAATCGGTGAATCCGTTTGCTCCCAAAACTCGTCAAGAATCAACAGCATTAACTTCTTCAGCAAATTGATCTACAGGAGCTCGTCTGTTGAATCGGACCACACGGATCAGCCTTCGATCCCCACGTGCATCAATGAGCCACGGCTGCACATGAACCTGCCGGCGGTTTACCACTGGTTCACTTCTTGGACCGCTTTTGAACATCCCACAAGAGCTGCACTTTTGGAGATGCTCTGACCCAGTCGTCTAAACATCACAATTTGTCAAACTCGCACAAATCCTTACGCTCGCCCATTTTTCCTGCCTCTAACACGTCAACATTGAGGAGAAAATGTTCACTTGCTGCCTACAATATTCCACCTACTAACAGGTGCCATGATGAAGAGATCGTTTAATTCACCAATACATAATGTTATTATGCCTCATCAGTGTAGATTAATGCAATACTGTAATACTCATAACAACAAAAGACAGCTTTTTTTTACTCAGAAAGCACTTATTTAGGAGTTTTTCAAAATTTAGCACCAAAGAAAATGCTGGAAAGGACTCCATATAATGTTCCATTTATTGAGCCTGCAATTAAAATAGCCACTGATGCTGACATGGCATTAAAAAGAACAATAAACAAACAAATATTTATTTTTCAGGGAAAGATATTCTGGTAACATTTATAGTTAGGTCATATGTCATATTTTTGCCATGTGTAACTTAATGATATATTTTTTAAAGGTCTTGACGTTATCCAGGCGACATAAAATCACAGCTGTTTATCCCACTACTAGTCTTTTGTTGCACTCGATTGTATAATTATGGAAAAAAATCTTGCTAAACTTTAAATCAATTGATAAACATTCATTGGATCACTTTTTCTGACAAGAATCTTTTTTTTTTTTCCCTCAGCTGCTTTTTCAGTTATGGGTGGGCCAAAGCTCTGAGTTTTTTCGCCGATTGGCTCTGATGCTGTCGTCCGGGAGGGCGGATCTCGAGTCCAAGCCCCGCCTCCTCGCATACAACGGCGTGGCCACAGTCACCGCCTCCCTTCATCCCTCCCTGGCCTGTTGCCTTGGTGACCTGCAGCGCAGCTATGAATTCCATCGATACTTTGAGATGCAGCAGCAGGCGCAAAACGCGGGTCGGGCAAGTCGGGCGCGCCAGAAGTGCAGAGAGCTCAACTCGCTCCACACATCTATCCGTAGCCTTCAGCTCCACCTCAAAGCCCTGCTCAGCGAGTACGAGCAAAACCTCCAACTCGTCTGCCTCTTATTTCCTAACTGAGATCTGAAAATTAGACTCAAATTCAACTTATTTCACATACACACTTTTTTTTATAGTTACTTTTACCTCATAATTTGTTTGCCGCCTGTCTTTCTCTTTTTTTCTCCACAGGGTGATCATTCTCGAGGATGAGCTGGAGAAGTTGATGGTTGCTAAGGAGTCTGAGGAGGTGACGTGTGCAGGTTACCAGGAGCTCAGTGAGCGCCTGCACCTCCTGCAGCCTCACATGCAGGCTAGCTCGTGCTGCTGGGAAGACATGACCACTCAGGTGGAGCGCATGCTGCGCAGGGTCACCCACTGCCCAGGTCAGAGGTCAAACTCTCAGCCACACACACACACACACTACGACTGCCCCAGGCTCAACGCAGTGGTTCTGAGTAGGGCTGCAGCTATTGATTATTCGAGTATTCTACCGATTATTCCCTTGAATTATTTATTAAAGAGAAATACTGAATATACAGGGGAAAAAAAGACGGGTCTCTTAAAATGAACGTCAATTGTTTCCTTTTTAGAAAAATTTACATTTTTATTGAAGTTGCACATGAATATCTGTGAAGAAACGTCAAAATCAAAATGCAAATACAAATATATAAATAGAAAAATAATGATAAAAAATTTAAAAATCAATTTTAGATTACTTTAAAAGGGGTAAACGCACTGTACGATGTTTTCTTCAAAATGATCCCAAACTTTGGAAACTCTGGAAACTGGTGTTTTCTTTGGCCCGAATCATCTCCTCACCCTCAACGTCTGTGTTGCATTCACGCCCTTTTCCGCCACATAAAAATAAAATGAATATGTTGCCTAAATCCGACTTTATTTCTTGCAATTCCAACTTTATATTCAACCTTATTTCTCATAAACATCCAACATTTTTGATGCATCCATGCTTTGTTCCGTCTCCTCCAGAGCTGATTGTTAGACAGAGTTTTCTCCAGGGATCCGAGGCTCAGTTTAATACCACGCGATTCTATTGATTGTAGACTGTTTCATTTTCAATGTATAAAACTTTCTGGCACTACAGAAGTGGTGACGCTGCACAACTGGCTGCAAAAAGTGGGAATTGCGAGGAATAAATTCGGATATTCGGATTGCCAGATGAAATTCCAGATGACTGTTTGCTCTTCAAATAATGCTTACAGAGCTTAGATGTCTGCAAGGCTCATTGTCCTGTTGTATGTCAAAATCGGTTCCAATGAGACGCATTCCATAATTTAACGCTCAATTCCGTCTGGACTGCGACTCATTGGAACCGACTTCGTCATACAACAGGACAATGAGCCTTGCAGACGGAATTTAGTGTTGAAGTATGGAATGGTAGCCGTGTTGATTCAGTTTTTCTTTCACTTCTTTCAAATGACTGAGCAACTCATTAGATTTGGTCTGTAATTAATATCAACAGTCTACTACAATGGCTCAGGAACACGTTTTGCATTTAAACGTTTATCACTGAACAGAACACCTTACCAATGATGGAACTGTAATGAATGGCTATTTGGTGCCACCCAGATCAGGATGGGTTCCCATTTGAGTCTGGATCCTCATAAGGTTCCTTCCTCAGACCATCTCAGGGATTTTTTCCACACCACAGTCACCACTGGCTCACTCATTAAGGATAAACTTACAATTATAAGGAACAACTTTCTAGGCACTAAACTTGTACATTAATGTACACAACTTTATTACCACTATGAAACTATGTCCATTGGTAAAATTGCTAAACAAATAAAAATGAATCGAATTAAAATTAAAAGACTCTATAAACTGTATAAAAAGACCACAACAGTATGATGTGGATATTATGATTCAATCCATTCATCTCACTTTGTCTAGTGACTGTTCAATCAAATCATAAGACTAATATTTTACAGCGGATTCAGTCAAACTGGCAATTTTTGCCAATTATACAGTGGTGGATGAAGTACACAAACCAAGTATTTGAGTTAAAGTAGAGATACACTGTCAAATATAACTCTAGTAAAAGTCGAAGTTTAAACTTGAGTAAAAGTACAACAGTATTTGCCTTCAAAGGTACGTGAGTATCTAAAGTACTATGATTTATTATGGCTATAATATTCTTATTACCATTTTAATCACAAGACTCTTTCATTTATACACTCTCTTAATGTGAAAAGACTCTCAGCACACCGATCTATTAATAGAATGATAATCAGAGTCAAACACTTATCATCTAATGAAATTATCATGAGCCCAAAACTTGCTTTTCAACCAAATCTTGCAAATAAGGGCACAGGTATTGTGGCAAGTTCGAGTCAGAAGTTTCTTCCATCATTTATTCCTCTCAAAATGTTTTGCTTGCTGTTGAGTTGACGCCAAACTGAGTGTTTGTGAACCAACAAGCGGCAATCAAGTTTTTAGCTATTCATAAAAAAAGAGTCTCCCCAAATGGAAATACTTCTAGACATTAGAAAAGCTACTAAATTGCAATAAAATAATTTATTTATATATATATATATATATATATATACAAACACACACACACACTATATTTCCAAAAGTATTGGGTCACCTGCCCTTTCCTGCTATATGTGGTTCTTTTCTTTAGCGATGTCCTTGTGCACACAAGTGATCTCCTTGAAGATATAGTTTTAATGCTTTGGCAAAAAAGATCTTAAGTGACCTGCTGTAGAGCTCTGATCTCTTCCCTACTGAACACCTTTAGGATCAGTGTGAATGCTGACTGCATCCCAGACCTCCTCACCTACATCAGTACCTGTCTTTCATAATACCCTTGTATCTGATGAACACAAATTACCATAAGCACACTCCAAAATCTAGTGGAACATCTTCCCAGAAGAATGGAGGAAATTATAGGAGCAAATTGGGACTAAATGTGGAATGCAAAGCGCAAAAATGAAATACCATACTTATGACCAGGTGACCCAATACGTTTGGCAATCTGTGTGTGTGTGTGTGTGTGTGTGTGTGTGTTTGATGATTGGCCTCACGGTAGAATTTGATGGTCTCATTAATGGTTATTAACAAACACACAAATCCCTGGACAGCACTCACTTTCGTGTAGTTGCAGTGGCTGTGACTTTTGTGGGGTTTTTTGTTTGTGTTCCAGGAAGTGCAGATAGTCCAGAGGAAGCAGCTGGTCCTGCCCCACCTCCTCCTGCCCCCATTTCACACATCGATGACACGGACCCTGTCCCAGAGGAACAGGTACAGGGTGTAAAGAGAATGGAAGTGACTTTTACGTGTGTATTTTCACCTACACTTTGCAGTTGTTATAAATAAATAAATAAAAAAGACAAGTTTGTCTAAGATACTTGATTGTACATGGAAACAGTTGCAAAGTATTCTGGGGGAAGAAAGATTTACTCCTGGAACTTGGACCATGTTTGGTTGTTTGACTGTGGTGAGGTCTGTTAAGATCTCAGTAACACCATCAGATGGGGTGAAATATTAGATCCCAGGTCACTGTTTTTTTGCGGTTATTTAGTCCTTTATAGCGAGTGATAAGCTCTAAGATTGGTGTGTGTGTGTGTGTGTGTGTGTGTGTGTGTGTGTGTGAAAAGGAACTGGAGGCCTATGTCTCTGACTCTGATTCAGACTCGGAGTGGCGTGGGGCTGCGGACTTGCTTTCGCCATGGGACAGGGAGCGTCAGCGGCGTGAGAGGGAGGAGTCACGCAGGGTTTTACTAGAGCTCAAATCCGTTCTGGGAATCCGAACCTCTGAGCTGGAGCGAGACAAACGCAAACTGCTGCTGTTCAGCGACAAAGGTGTGTGTCTCTCTCTCTCTCTCTCTCTCTCTCTCTCTCTCTCATATTCACACACACAGTCCATACAAAATCCATACATAAGAAAAGAGAAAAATGCCCTAAACAGCTCATAATGTCTGTTTGTACAAAGAGCTCTTGGGCTCCAGTAAGTACTGTCAGAGACACCGTTGTCTGTAGACAGCGTTCACATCTGCGGTTAATATCATGCTAGGCAGTCATGGTGAAAATCCAGTTCGGCTATTTATCCTCCCTTAAGTTCTTTCTTCTTTTTTTTCTTTTTTCTTCCATGTTATTAGGACAATTGTTTTAATCTCTGTAAAGCTGCTTCGGGACAACGTCCATCGTTAAAGCAAAAAAGCAAAGGTGCAGAGATTTGAAGAGATCAAACACATTCTGAGAGTATAGTCTGAAATCAGTTATATATTCAGCAGGTCTTGACTGTAGGACGGCATTTAGAATAGGATTTTCCTCAAGAACAGTGGAACAGTGTTAGAGATTGGATAGAAGCCAGAGAAAACTGTGTGTATGCTTGTAAAGCATTTAGGCTGTTTACTGTGTGTCGTTGCGCTACACTCATGAGGGTGAAAAGTGCATTGCTGGCAACCCCCAGCCTAACTGTGCTGCATGTAAAGATGACTTGATAAAAACAAACAAACCAGCCAGATTTCTCCCCGTTACATCAGCCTGCGGGATTTATTTATTTATTTGTTTGTTTGCGTTTACATTTGCAGGCACTTTTTGGAAGATCCTGTGCGTCTTACATAAGAGCTTTATAGTCACCATAACGCACATCCTCACGCCAGGATGTTATACAGTTTATGGACGGTGGTGATGTTTCTTGGCACCGAAGGTTTTGTTTGCAAGAGACCCCTATTCTAACGTTGAGAAATGTTTAATGAACACCATTTAATAAGAGTTTAATAAACTCAATTCTCACCCCTAGTGGGCGTTGCGACCACCAGGCTGGGAACCAGTACAATAGATTTTGTAATGTGATTGTGGACATTTGTGTTTATCAGACACAAGGGTGTTAGTAAAGGCAGGTACTGATGTAGGTGAGGAGGCCAGAAGGTGTTCAGTAGGGATGAGATCAGAGCTCTATAGCAGGCCACTCAAGACCTTCCTCTCTCCAAAGCATGTAAACCATATCTTCATGGAGCTCGCTTTGTGCACAGGGGCATCGCCATGCTGGAACAGGTTTGTACAATCGTGTGCAGTTTTTACAACAGTTTGGAGAAGAACCACGTTTGGCAGGGAAGGTCAGGTGTCCGATTACTTTAGTCTATATAGTGTAGATCTAATCTAATCCCTCGCTTTCTTTCTGTTTTCACATTCCAGCTGCGTTGGGTCAGGTTGCCCAAGAGTCATCCGAAGATTACCCAGAATCCTCAGCGAATCCGGGCTGCATAGACCTTGCGGAGTCTGAAAGCAACCACATCTACCAGGAACCTTCAGGAGGAGAGGGGGAGGAGTTAGAAGAGGGAGGAGGAGAGATGGCGAGAGGCAGTACGGAGAACCGCGAGCCGATCGCGGCAGTGACTGAATTCTGCTGCGGCGATTCCGAACGCGCCTCAGACGCGCGAGACACGAGAGGCAAAGACGAGGAAACGCGGCTCTTCCAATCAGACGGCCTCCTGGATGAGGAGGCGGGCCCGGATGGAACTCCCAGAGTCCCCACCCTGTCTGTGATCGAAAGACTTACAGAACTGCATGGCTCCGAAGTGCTTAGCATCGGCTCGGCTCTAGCTGCCCAGGTGGCTGCTCGCTCCCACACCTTCACACACCTGCAGGAATGCACCTACGGGGACTCGGATGAGGACGAGGGGGATGAAGAGGAGGAAGGGGAGGAGGAGGAAGGGGAAGTGGCATCACAGCCTGAGGGAACGGAGACAGCAGAGAAGTAAAGAACAACGAGCTGAACTGTTTGAGCATATACAGGTTATTTATTCTCATCTGCCCTAGAGTTATTTATTGAGCTTCAGATCAGCTTGATTGACTTTTCTATGTCCGTCCTTTTACGTGCCTCCATGTGTGTTCATGTTTACACTCTCCGTCTACTGTCCCTTAGTGCACTTGTCCCCTCCAGTCTTTTCGCAGTACACCTCAGGTACAGGCTAGTAAATGCAGACACGGAATTCTACAGCAATCTACATCAACACTTCACCTTCGTATTCAAATATTCGGCTCATTTATTTACATGTGTACAGGAACGTTTGGGGCCAGATAGCCATGAAGCTTGAGGGCTATTCATTAGGGCTGTAGATTTCCATCCCTGATTCCAAAAAATTACAACCACAGAAAACAAGCTCATATTATTCCTAGACCCGCTTGTTTTGTTTTTACTGAGGTTTGCATTCAACCCATCCGATTCACGCAACAAGGTGAATATTATAATAATAAAGAGAATCAGACTCTACTGGGGGGCTGGTTATCTGTAAAAATGTTCACACACACTCACTATAACGTTTGTGCAAATAATCCATTGTACATAAAAGTGTGCACGTGTGTGTGTGTGTGAGGAGAGTTTTGTTGTAATAGACCCATATACACTAACATTTACAGCAGTGTGGTTCAGAAAAACAGGTGCTCGCTGAGGTTCCAGATGCCTCGTTGCATTCACAGCTGTAGGGATAATCATTTCCGCCCGAGCAATTATTATTCAGCGTAAATGTATTCGATCAGCAAAGACACGAGTAACGTCTGGTGTTCACGTTCTATTAAACACTATATCTCCAAAAGTATTGGGTCACCTGCCCTTTGCTGCTATATGTGTGTTATTTTCCAAACTGTTACAACAAATCTGGTATAATAAAATTGTGCATTCACTTGAACTTTGGAAATCCAAACCTGTTCCTGCATGGCGATGCCCCTGTGCACAAAGTGAGCTCCTCGAAGATATAGTTTTCATGCTTTGGAGAGGAAGATCTTGAGTGGCCTTCTGTAGAGCTCTGATCTCATTCCTACTGAACACCTTTGAGATGAATGTGAATGCTGACCAACCTCTGTAAAGTCTAGACTCTGCTGTGTGTGTGTGTGTGTGTGTGTGTGTGTGTGTGTGTAAAAAATCACAAATGAGCAATTACTCAAATCAGTTCACTTGCAACACTTAAAAACAATCAGATGTTTGATTTGCACGTGAGCAGGAGCGCTTTCATCCAAATAATTGGATGAAAGAAGAGCGAATTCCGATCAATCAGCTGTACATTCGCTGGGTTACATGCAAACCTCAGTCCCTCGAATCGAATGACGATTTAACATCTCTGTGAGTTGAGAAAATCTTCCCAAACAATACATAAACTGTAGTACACATTTAAATAACATGCGTAATATTTGAATAGTCCTTTTTATGTTCATAATAAAAATCTTGTGCTGAGGGAGTCTGTGTGTCTGTGTAGCTGTTTTCCTGTCTTTTTTTTATTGCCAGGAGATGATCTGCTGCAGGGAAGAAGGAGCTTTTGTCTGATAAGCCTTACCCACAGTACAGCATGAAACCCGATGTGCACTCGTAATGTTTTATATGATTATATGGACTTATTGGAGCGAAGGATTCAGCAGTGACCACATCACTACCTCTTTGTCATAGACGTCACGCCATCTCGGTGCATCAAACGCACCCCTTTTTGTAATGCTGTAGGTCAGTTCTAAATAATTATAGGTCATAATATGTTGTCTGATCGTATTACTAAACTATAAAGGTTAATAATATTCTTATTCAATCTTATTAAACACCTACATTAACTAATATTTATTTCACTTGGAATTGAAAAGATGATCAAACTGGGGTTGAATTAGAGATGAGCAATAGTTCAGATTTCATCCATGCAAAGGAAATAAAAGATGATGAGGACATGCTCTTCTAGGTACCACCTCAATGCCTCAATTTCTTCGCCCTTGTCCACACTAGCAGTTTGCTAACTGTCGAGATTAATGGGCAGGAGCTACATTTTCTACAAGCCTGTGTATTTGAAGAATGAAGAACCGTGTTATACGAGGACTCCGGAAACATGTGAAAAGGTACGAAAGCAACCGAACATAAAACTAATCCAAAGGTATCATAAGATCATTCCTGCGAACGTGGAAACACGATTGAAAACATGGAGCAACAACATGCTCCAGTTAAAGAGAGTTTTAAGCAAAAATTATTTGTGCAAGTGCAAAATATACACACACACACAGTGCTAATGAGCTTGACATGGTCCATTGAGGTGCAGTGGCTTATGGAGAATGTGGTCTGTAATCCTGGCACCAACTTAATACTTGGAAAAAAGATTTCTTCACTAGTTGGATATTTCATCCTGAACTTGTGATCCAGTTCATCCCAGAGCAGTTCAATAGGATTCAGGTGCAGCGACTGGGCAGAACATTCTATAATATATAACACTCCAGCTGTTGGGTCTTCACACAGTTTGGACATGTCAGGTCATTGTTTTGTATGGTCCGTTCCTGATCCTTAGTCCAGACGGAATTGAAATCACGGAATAAGTCTCCAACCTTCCCTGCTTCAAAACCCCAAACCATTAAACCTCCACCTCCAATGTTTGCGGTTGTGAGGCGGTCTGCTGAAATCTTCTCTCCTGTTCTCCATCTTACAGTTCCTCTGTTAGAGCGACATTTGGACACCACAGAACTTCCCCATTCTTGTGTTTTTGTCTTGTGTAGAAACAGAAGGTGTCTCAAAAACAATAAAAGACTATGTGTGTCCACTCTTTTGACATGTTCCATATCTGACAATATTTTCTGTGTTTGTAAATGGCCATCATTCTTTCTTTCTATTTTGGGGGAATTTTAAAGGGCTCTTAAGCGTGTACTTGGTGATTTATGTCATTCGTGTGCTGTTTGACGTTCACCCCTTCACAACCTGGTTCTGGTAATGGTGTGTTCTGCTCATGGTCCTTAAGCAGGAATAGAATAAGTGTACACTCCAGGTAGCAAAATAAACATTAATTACCTCCTGAAATCCCTTCTGAAGTGTCTCTAAACTCTCGTCTGGACTTTTGTGTAGAATTACTTTATATAAATGAATTCAGTGCCATGTCAACGCTCCATAACACAGACACATGCCTTTAAGTCTTTTCTTAGATGGAATCACTGACGTGGTTTCACAGGATTTTTGTTTGTTTGTTTTTGTTTTCCAAAGAGATTTCAGTTGTATAAACAATCTGAAGCGGATGCATCATCCTTCGTCTGTGTATCTGTTATTATGATATGAGTGTGTTGGTGTCTTGGTCTTGTGCTCGGTGATTTCTGGACTTTTCCATGCATAATCCTGAACTTCCCTCCCAAGCAGTTGTGACTATGACAGATGTGAGCTCATGTTTGTGTGTGTGTGTGTGTGTGTGTGTGTGTGTGTGTGTGTGTTCATGTCCTCAACACCCTTTCAAAAAGGTGTTAGAGTTTTTTTGCTTTATCTCAACTAGAAACTTTACCATCATGTATGGAATAATAAAGGACTTTTCGAGCAGATCTCCATGTTTTGTGCAGAAGTCAGTTGTGAAAATTTCAATTGTGTCAACATTGTAAAGAGAAAAAGAGAGAGATCTTTTTAAACTTCTATCACAAATCACTCCTGTCACTCTTCTCCACCCACTCCACCCTGCCTGCCTGCACTCTTTTTTTTTACTTTCCTAACACACTCTCCATTACTTTGCACTGTTGACCCCAGGTACCTGAACTCCTCCACCTTCTCCACCTCTTCTCCCTGCAACCGCACCACTCCACTGCCCTCCCTCTCATTCACACACATGTACTCTGTCTTACTCCTACTGACTTTCATTCCCCTTCTCTCCAGCGCATACCCTCCCTCTCCAGGCTCTTCTCAACCTGCTTACTACTCTCACCACAAATAACAATATCATCCGCAAACATCATAGTCCAGGGAGACTCCTGTCTGACCTCGTCCGTCAACCTGTCCATCACCACGGCAAACAGGAAAGGGCTCAGGGCCGATCCTTGATGCAGTTCAACCTTCACCCTGAACCAGTCTGTCGTTCCTACTGCACACTTCACTGCTGTTACACTGTCCTCATACATGTCCTACACCACCCTCACATACTTCTCTGACACACCAAACTTCCTCATACAATACTCTCTCGGCACCCTGTCATATGCTTTCTCTAAATCCACAAATACACAATGCAATTCCTTTTGTCCTTCTCTATACTTCTCCATCAACATTCTCAAAGCAAATAAATGAAACCATACTGTTGCTCACAGATGGTCACCTCTTCTCTCAGCCTGGCTTCCACTACTCTTTCCCATAAATTCATGACTGATCAACTTAATTCCCCTTGTAGTTACTACAGGTCTACACATTTCTCTTATTCTTAAATACTGGTACCAGCACACTCCTTTTCCATTCCTCAGGCATCCCCTCACCTTCCAGAATCTTGTTAAACAATCTGGTTTAAAAACTCTACTGCCATCTCACCTAAACATCTCCACGCTTCTACAGGTATGTCATCTGGTCCAACCGACTTTTCACTCTTCATCCTCTTAATTGCTGCTCTCACCTTCTCCTTATTAATCCTATCCAGATCCTGCTTCACCATCATCATACCATCCAAACTTCTCTCTCTCTGATTTTCCTCATTCATCAGCTGCTCAAAATACTCCCTCCACCTTCTCAACACACTCTCCTCACTAGTCAACACATTTCATCTACATCCTTTACTGCTCTAACTTGCAGCACATCCTTTCCAGCTCGGTCCCTCTGCCTGGCCAATCGCTACAAATCCTTTTCTCCTCCCTTAGTGTCCAACTTCTCATACAGTTCCTCATATGCCTTTTCCTTGGCCTTCGCCACATCCCTCTTAACCTGCTTCCGCATCACCTTGTACTCCTGCCTACTTTTCTTGTCACTTTGTCGATCCCACTTCTGTTTTGCCAACCTCTTTCTCCTTATGCTCTCCTGCACTTCCTCATTCCACCACCACGTCTCCTTGTCTGCCTTTCTATTTCCAGATGTCACACCAAGTACCATTCTAGCTGCCTCTTTCATCACTCCTGCAGTGGTTACCCAATCATCCACTACCTCTTCAACACCACCGAGCCCCTGTCTGACCTCTTCCCTGAATCTCTCACTACAGTCTTCCTCCTTCAGTTTCCACCATCTTATTCTTCTTTTAGTCCTCACTCTCCTTCTCTTTTTCTTCGCCTCCAAAACCATCCTACAGACCACCATCCGCTGCTGTCTAGCTACACTGTCCCCTACCAACACCTTACAGTTTTCAATCTCCTTCAGGTGGCATCTCCTACATAGAACATATTCCACCTGTGTGCACCTTCCTCCACTCTTATACGTCACCCTATGATCCTCCTTCTTCTTAAAATCCGTATTCACCACTGCCATTTCCATCCTTTTAGCAAAATCTACCACCATCTACCCTTCCACATTCCTCTCCTTAACACCATACCTACCATCACCTCCTCATCACTTCTGTTCCCTTCACCTACATGCCCATTAAAGTCTGCCCCAATCACCAACCGTTCCTTTCTAGGTACACCATCTACCACTTCATCTAATTCACTCCAGAATCTTTCCTTCTCCTCCATCTCACAGCCAACATGTGGCACATAGGCACTGATGACATTTATCATCACCCCTTCAACTTACAGCTTCACGATCCACCACTACACTCTTACTGTACTCTTCCTTCAGAATCACCCCTACCCCATTTCTCTTTCCATCCACACCATGATAAAACAGTTTAAACCCACCTCCAATGTTCTTGGCCTTACTACCGTTCCACTTGGTCTCCTGAACACACAGCATATCTACCTTTCTCCTCTCCATCATATCAGCTACCTCTCTCCCTTTACCAGTCATAGTACCAACATTTAAAGTACCAACCCGAACCTCCAGTTTCCTACACTGCTCCTTTCCCTGCCGTCTCTGTAGACGTCTTCCTCCTCTCCTTCTACTCCTTCGGGCCAACAGTAGCCCAATTTCCACCGGGTACCCTGTCGGCTAACGATACCTGTGGCGGTCGTTGTTAACCCGGGCCTCGACCGATCCCGTATGAGAGTCTTATTTGTGATCCACATGTTTGATTTGGCATGTTTTTACGCTGGATGCCCTTCCTAACGCAACCCTCCCCATTTATCTGGGCTTGGGACCGGCACTAAGAGTGCTCTGGCTTGTGCCTCCCTAATGGCTGGGTTAATGTAAGTTCAATGTAATTTGTATTAAAAAAAAATCTAAATTAATAAAATGGTAATTTGCAATAAAAAATAAAAAAAGTAATGAATAAAACAATGCATTTTTATATTCATTACTTATACGTTTTCTGTAAATTCTTATTTTATTTTATTCTATTGTAAAATGCAATTCATCTGTAATTATATTTAATCTGTAATTATATTTATAGTACATATATATATATATACACTACTCTGTATATTGTGTTTTACATACATAACATATATTCATCTGTATACAACATTTATAGTACATATTCACCTCTAAATTACTGTTTATAGTCTTTATTTTATTTAAATATGTAAATTTATTTTAAATCTATATATCCTGCACTTGCTGTTATTGCACTCTGGTTAGACCCAAACTGCATTTCGTTGCATTGTACTTGTACATGTGTAATGACAATAAAGTTTAATCTAATCTAATCTAATCTAAAAATTACATTTTTTGCTTAAAATTTTTTTTAAATACATTTTTAAATGTTTTATGTCTTTTTGTATTTTTTGTTAAGGAATATATTTACAAATAGCAGACATGACTGTTTTGCTAAAAAAACTTGATAGTATATGTAATATGTTAGAGGTTAAGCCTCTTTTTAATGTCTGAGAGGAAGGCAATGCTGCCATCTCCTGGATACTTTTAGGAACTGCGTAAAATGTTTGACAGGTTTCTTATGGAAGCGTATTTATTCTATTCTATTTGAATTATATTAATCTGTATAGCGCTTTTAACAAGGGACAGCAGCTTTACAGTGATAAAACAATTATAAAATATGAATTTATACCTTTGATGTTTTTAAGTTTATCCCTAATGAGTGAGCCAGTGGTGACTGTGATGTGAAAAAACTCCCTGAGATGACAAGAAACCTTTGGAGGAACTTATTTTTTATTTATAATTTTTTTAAAGGATAAATTTGTGGCTGTTTAGAAGCGATTACATACATCTGTTAACCAATGCCTCTTCTTGCATTGTGCACAGGAGCACTGTCATGCTGTTCATTTCTATTAGTTCCAGTGCAGGAAAAATATAAATGGACAGCCATTTAAATTGAAACTCACATATGGGGGGATGGTTGAGTGTCCACATACTTTTGGCCGTATTGTGTGTGTGTGTGTGTGTGTGTGTGGTTCTATAAAAGCTGCTGAGAACTCAAGTGACATTAATATTATTGAGCTGAGTAACTTCTGTGCGTGATGTTGCAGCAGTGTGATTGAGGGGTGTGGCTTTTAGACCTAATTTGCATATCAGTCTAAACTCTGCAATATATTTTACTGCAAAATTTTACTAAAGGATTTTTCATTCTTATTTTTTGCTTCAACTTTGCATTTTTGCTACAATATTCTTAATATGTAGATCAAGTGTGTGTGATATTTTATAAAGATCTATCTATCTATCTATCTATCTATCTATCTATCTATCTATCTATCTATCTATCTATCTATCTATCTATCTCTAGTGTACTTGAGCGTTGTTGTGTATGTGTTGTTAAACATCTCATTCCATCTATAGATTCCAGCATGCAAACAGACACATTACTACTGTGTGCTTCTAACATTGTGAAAGGAACCACACTAGGATGTGGATCAGTTGTGTAATTTTTAGTTATACACTGCACATCTATAATTGGCTATGTGCTGTACACTGCCAAATCAAAATGATTTAATTACCTTGAAATAGAGAAGCTCTCATCCTCAGCTTGCAGTTGTCTTCTCAACCCATATTTCCAAAGACACGCCCACATGGGTGTAGCCCCGCCCACGTGTGGTATACCCCATATTTCGTTTTAGGACAGGCTCTGGTTTCAGAGCTCACTCGATCTCCCCCTCTCTGCCTTTCCTCTCTCTCTCTCTCTCTCTCTCTCTCTCTCTCTCTCTCTCTCTCTCTCTCTCTTTCTCTCTCTCTCTCCATCATGCAGCACTCAGGAATGGAGCTGCTGTTACCGGTGGATAACCTGCACGTGAACGGGGACGCGGCAGAGCACGCGGAGTGCGATCCTGCAAAGAAAAATAAGAAGAAAAAGAGGAGGAAGAGCAAAGCTGCAGTTTGGGGTAAGTCTGGAGGGCAGGGAGGAATAAGAGGCAGGGAGCAGAGGCAATAAGGTAGAGACTCACCTGACTCAACCCTTTATGTCTCTCTCTGTACTCCTTATAAAATTGCACTGTGTGTTATAACACTCTTCTGAATCCCTTATGCACTGTGTGTTATAACACTCTTCTGAATCCCTTATGCACTGTGTGTTATAACACTCTTCTGAATCCCTTTTGCACTGTGTGTTATAACACTCTTCTGAATCCCTTATGCACTGTGTGTTATAACACTCTACTGCACCCTTAATGCACTGTGTATAACACTCTTCTGCACCACTTAGGCACTGTTATAACACTCTTCTGCACCCCATGTAGTGCACTGTATGTTATAACACTCTTCTGCACCACTTAGGCACTGTTATAACACTCTTCTGCACCCCATGTAGTGCATTGCATTACACTCTTCTGCACCCCTTATGCATTGTGTATTATAACACTCTTCTGCACTCCTTGTGCACTGTTATATCACTCTTCTGCCCCCCATGTAGTACACTGTGTTTAACAGACTTCTGCACTTCATGTACAGCACCATGTTTTTTAACAGTCTCTTGCACCCTTCATGCACTGTTATAACATATAATAGCACCCCTTATCTATTGTTTATTATATCACTCTTCTCCACCCCACTGTAAGAACACTTTTCTGCACACCTTTGTATACACCTTTGTAGAGTTATAACACTCTTCTTCACCTCTTGTACACTGTGTGTTATAACACTTTGCTGCATATCATATAGTGCACTGTGTGTTATAACAGGTTTCTGGACCCCATGAAGTGCACTGTGTTATAACACTGTTCTGCACCCTTTATGCACTGTATTTTGTAACACTCTTCTGCACCCGGTGTAGTACACTGTGTTATAACATACTTCTGCATTCCATGTAATGCACCATGTGTTATATTACTTTTCTGAACCCCTTATGCACTGTGTGTTATAATACTTTTCTGAACCACTTATGTGGATAATGATCCGATTGCCTTTGTTTTGGGCTCTTGGCCCAGTCCTCTGGTGCAGTACTCAGGCTGTTCAGGTAACCAGGCTAAAACTGTAGTTTATCGTGGAAATTATTATTTTCTTAATCATAAATTATGGTCAGAAATAAAAAAGAAAAAGAGAGAGAGATAAAGAGAGAGAGAAAGAGAGAGAGAGAGAGAGAGAGAGAGAGAGAGAGAGAGAACGAGCGAGAGAGAGAGAAAGCATTTTATCAGGTTAAATATTAGGTGGCTGCAAGTGCATCTGTAAAAGATTATTATTTTTGATAGTTTTAATATATATATCTTATTTGTAAGATATATTATATATATCTTACAAATAAGGTTATTGTGTTGTTTGTTTACCAAAACGAGCCCTAATGGAACTTTAGGATTGTACGAATGTCTGAGAGCCATACTGTAGGTAAGTAAGCCTGGGATGCATGTGAGTCTCATCTCGTGTTGTTTGTCGGTCAAATTTGGTTTCAGCAGTGATGATAATGATAATGATGATGATGACAATAATGATGATGATGATGATGATGATGATGATGATAAGCCTGTCACCTACAGCTTACATGCCAGAGTCGAAAACGAAACTTACAAACTCAAGATACGAAACTTGGAAACTAAAAGCACATGAATTTGTTCTCCAGATGTCATCTGGATGCAGATATACACTACAGTGTCTTAGTGTGCAGCTTCTTTTTCTTTATATAGTCAGAAACATGGTGGAAACTGTAGCACTGTAACTGAATTGCACAGACTGTAGTGTCTGAAACGTGCAATAACTGCTTTATTTATTTTTTATGAACAGAGTATGGAGAGTTGGAATGCCATGTGTATGTTTAGTAGTGATTGGAAGATGCTACATAACTAATTTGTTTGGCTGATTTTCTCTCGAATGAAATTTATTAATAAAAATATAAGTACTCATTATAAAAGAGAGTTGAATGTGAACAGTACAGAAAGTAACGATTGTGGTATCGTGGCCTCTTTTTTGATGTCATAGGACACTTCAACCTATAAACAAGCAGAGAAATTGCGCATAGGCAGAGCTACTACAGAACTGTATACTGTATAACTGTTCTATAAATATGATGCTGTGTACTGGATTTCTACGAATTTACACAAAATCCATCTCGCTATATTGTTGCTTATGATTTCTGTGTGTGTTTAAAGTGTGTGGGAGGATGATTTATGGTTGAAACAATAACGATAATAAAAAAAGTTTTTCTGGGGTGTGTGTGTGTGTGTGTATGTATATATATATATATATATATATATATATATATATATATACATACACACACACACACACCAAAAAAAACACAATAGGTTAAATTTTATATATATATATATAATTTAACCTATTGTGTTTGCCCTTTTAATAGACTTCTATACCCTCTATAGTGTATACTCTATATATCCGATAGGGAGCGAGCATTCGGGATTTAGCCAGTGTGACAAAAAAACACTCAGTTGTAGCTTTTTTTGAGCCAGATGTGTGTTGCAGCTGATTTCACTTGAAAATTTCTGCCGGATTTCATCATGCATAGCTCATAGCATATTGATATTCATTTATCTATACATCCGTGTGCAATTTATAATTCATATTAATTTGTCATTATTATAAATATAATGTATATGTATATAGGAATTGAGTAAATTGATGCCTTCTTAATATACAGTTTAAAAAGGACAGAAAAAACATCACTGATCTCCAGCTGTCCACTGTGGTTGAGTCTGTCCCCACATGCACCGTGTCCTCAGATTCCAGTTTTTGGCTGACACGAGTGGAACCTGATGCGGTCTTTTGCAGTTGTAGCACATCCAACCTCAAGATTCAGCATGCTGAGTGTTTTGAGATGCTTTCTTGCACACCACGTCAGTAAGGAGTGTGTATCTGAGTTACCATAACCTTACTGTCGGCGTCGGCGTTCTCATGTGACCTTTTCGTCAACAAGTTTTTCTGCATTGTCTCGATGCTTTTTCTGTCTTCATTACTATTCTGTGTAAACTCTAGAGACTGCAAATCTCAGGAATTTTTAGAAATATTCAAAACAGCCTCTCTGTCCCCACCAACACTATTACAGTCAAGATCAACATTTTCCTCAATTTTTGTGTTTGATGTGAAAGTTTTCTGAAGACCTGCTTCTGCATTACGCTTTGTACTCTCATGTGATTGGCTGATTAGGTCATTGTATGGATGTGGTGTACAGGTGTATCATTGCCCATTGAGTGTATATTCTTAAATAAATAAAGCAATAAATTAAATAATGACTTCTGAAGAGTATTTAGTGCTCTACAAGTCTTAGGATTTAGGCAGCGCTGCAATAATGCTGTTCTGTAGCTCTTTCCAGCCAACAGTTTGTTGCTGCTGCGAATTTGCAGTTTCTCGTCACGTGGCATCACGAAGCAGGTTTGGATTTATTCGTACACGTTTTGCAAATAGTTTGCCGCATATTTGACTCCAACTCATGAACGAGTTTGTGTTGTATATGTGGAACGAGTATAACGAGGATTGCGCATAAGATTCATCATGTTCTCAAGGTTATACCTACGAAGATTGCGTGCTTTCTGCCAAGACCTCCTCCCTGTTTTTTTTCTGCCAAGACCTTCATCTCATCCATGCATTCTGTGACTCCCATTTAGGCCACTCAGTCATTGCTTTGATATCCCATGGGTATAGTTGATAAGGAAATAGCTCTGGTTAAGGAAATAGCTTTGGATTTGAATATATGCCATTAGCACTTCGCTTTTGGGCTCATTCACGCGTGTGTGTGTGACTTTGCAGCAGGACAAGCTGAACTGGGGGAGGACGGCGTTGTCGAGGACACGAGGAAGTCACTGGAGCAGCAGAGCTTAAAGGAAAGAGAGCGAGACGAGAACGGGGAAGAAGGTGTAGCACACAAATACATTTATACTCGAGTCGACACAAATCCGTCTTGCAACAAAACTTGCCTAATTTAATCCTGGATTGTGAAGAGAACAGTAGCTCAGAACATTCATTATTTACGGTATTGATTGTGATCAAATATTTTAAAGATGGTGACGATGGAGAGAATTCTGCTGGGAAAAAAAAGAAGAAGAAGACGAAGAAAAAGTGTGGCCGTAAGTTCCCCCCATTTTGTCCTTCTCGGGTGTCCTTACTACAGTAAGGTTTTGCTCTTATTCCTGGCCCAGTGGATGAGTTCATGCCTGGCAGAGCAGTAAAGTGAAGTGGCACTGGGCCAAGCATTCTGTACTACTGGGAAAATCCTGCAGTGTAAATTTCGCTCTGCTGCCCTCTTACACTATGCAGTCACAACTCACTCATCAATATGGACTCCTATTATTGAATACATCTACATTTATTCTATTGACAGATTTTTTTTTTGGATCCCAGGAACCCAGGAACTCAGCCAAGCGATTAGTCATATGCATAAGTGCGGTATCACAAGGGTCACTCGGGTCATTTAGTGATAATCATTTGGTCATATGGTCATATATTCATACCCATATGTTAAGAAATCGGAGAGTATTTTTACAAGTCACGTAGATATTAAATAAAAGATATTGCTTATTTTTTGTGCAAACATAAAAAAAGCGAATACATATAAAATCAAAACTCCAAGCATAAACAAAACATGAATATGAAAAACCTTAACTGAGACGAACAGCATCAACTATGGAAGACAAATGTGAGACAAAGAGTGCCATGAATGTTAAGACTTATATACAAGTGCTAATTGAAGGACCATGTGATTGAGGTGTGAGTAAAGAGTGACATGTGACATTCAAGTCATGTAAAGGTTCAGTAGATAATAGGAAATGTAATTCAGGGCCTTAATCCTGACACTAGTGCTGTATAAGAACGAGTAAATTTCTATGAAATTACATAAAAATGATATCAAATTAAATTTGGACACTTAGGAATCTGTTTTCCATGCATTTGCTTCTAAAAATGCAGTTGCATGTTTCAGCATGAGTGCAGTTACAAGCATAATAACGACAGGAGGGCAGCCATTAGATTTGCCGAAGTCAATTGTTCTCAGATCAACACAATATCGTACAATTTGTTTAATTCTTAACAATCACAATAAAATAGGAGTTTTAGAGGGAAAAGGCAGTAAAGCATTTTATCGGTAAACTTGCTGTATTAGAGTTCACAGCTTTAAAACTTACAGTATAGAAACAAAGCGTTTAGATCCAGTCAAGTCAAGAGGCTTTTATTGTCATTTCTACTATACACAGTGGTACACAGTACACAGTAAAAATGAGACGACGTTCCTCCAGAACCCTGGTGCTACACTAAACAACAAACAGACAAAACAACATTAAGCTAAAACACAAGTTACATAAAGTGCATCGAGTGCAACCTGGTGCAAACAGTGCAGACAGACAGTGCAGACAGACGACACAAGACAAGACATAAAACCCTATATAGCGCCGACCAGTAAACCTACTGTATACTAGATTATACAGTACTGTACAAGAAAACTGTAAAAACTATACAAAATATAGACTATTTTCCAGAAGTGACTATAAACAGTGTAGTGCAAAAAAATACAGCAGCAGTCGAAGGTGCAAAAACAGCATGTAAACAGTATAATACAGTAAAAATGATACAGTAAAAATGATAAATGTGCAAAAACAGCAGTTGAGAGTGGTACAGTCAAGAATAATAAATAATAAATAATGAATAATGAATGGTGGTGGAATGGATTGAGATGAGTGATGAGTGTGTGTTGGGTGTTAAGTCCAGGAAAAATGTTTTCAGTTTGTTACACACATTTGAGTGTGTGTGTGTGTGTGAGAGAGTTCCGTTTCAGTTCTGTGTGTTGAGAAGCCTGATGGCTTGTGGGAAGAAACTGTTGCACAGTCTTGTTGTGGCAGCCCGAATGCTTCGGAACCATTTTCCTGATGGTAGAAGTGTAAAAAGTGTGTGTGAGGGGTGTGTGTGATCGTCCACAATGCTGTCTGCTTTTGCGGATGAAGCGTGTAGTGTAAATGTCCATGATAGAGGGGAGAGAGATTCCGATGATCTTCTCAGCTGTTCTCACTATCCTCTGTAGGGACTTGCGGTCCGAGACGGTGCAGTTCCTAAACCAGGCAGTGATGCAGCTGCTCAGGATGCTCTGAATGGTCCCTCTGTAGAACATGGACAGGATGGGGGGGAGGGAGATGAGCTTTACTCAGCCTTCTCAGGAAGTAGAGACGCTGCTGGGCTTTCTTGGTGATGGAGCTGGTGTTAAGTGACCAGGTGAGGTTGTCCGCCAGATGAACACCAAGGAATATGGTGCTCTTGACGATCTCCACAGAGGATCCATCAATAATCAGTGGAGATTGGTTGCTCTGTGCTCTCCTGAAGTCCACAACCATCTCTTTCGTTTTGTCCACGTTCAGAGACAGGTTGTTTGCTCCACACCAGGC
>MU551697.1:854689-875424 GCA_024362625.1 Silurus asotus | reverse complement strand
GCTAGTTGTTCTGCACATTCCCTGAGCACTCTGCCAGGAATGTTGTCAGGTCCAGCAGACTTCCGTGGGTTAACTCTGCATAGAGTTTTCCTCACTTCAGCTGTGGTTAGACAGAGCACCTGGTCAGTGGGAGGAGGAATGGTCTTCCTCGCCACCACATTGTTTTGCCCCTCGAACCGGGTGTAGAAGTCGTTCAGCACATCTGGGAGGGAGGAGTCACGGTCACAAGCAGGTGATGTGGTCTTGTAATTCGTGATCGCCTGGATGCCCTGCCACATGCGCCGAGTGTCTCCACTGTCCTGGAAGTGGTTGTGGAAGATTTACTTGTAGATTTACATTACAGTTAGATTATTGAATATATATGTATATATTAAGGGTTTAATGGTACACATATTCGTCCCGAAATTTTTCGATTTAAGGCTGTCGGTCTTGTAAACATGTTTACCGAATACAATCTTTTATATGTGTGTAAATATTAAATCTGAGTTCCCTCAGGAACGTATTAAGTTGCGGACTGCGAGTGTGTTTAGTCTCCACCTTGCACTTTGAGCACATTTAAAAAAAGAATAATAATTAATATTATTATTAAACTTAAAAAACATCCACAAGAATGCAAGGGGTATACATTTTTTTTACCTAGATCAGTAAAATAACTTAGTGCAGTATCGCTGTAGCTACCGGAAAAAATAATTGTTTTGCACATGCATGAAAACGGCTACAAAATTCGTAACGCCAAAGAATTTGCATTTAGTACCGAAACGAAAAACCTTCGGTATGAATACGTGTAGCGGGACACCCCTAATAGATGTCACCCCAGAAGGAAACCTCTTCTGAAAGAACTGTGGTCTGATCAATCTGAAAAGTCTGCTTCACTGACTAAGGACTACAGTGCATTTGATTACTATCACTACACACCTCAACATTGTTTAGCTTTAATAAATGGACATTAGATGCCACCCAGATGAGGATGGGTTCCCTATTGAGTCTGGTTCTTCTCAAGGTTTCATCCTTATGCCATCTTAGGGAGTTTTTTCTTGCCACAGTCGCCACCGGCTCGCTCATCGGGGACTAACTTGCACTTATATAAAACAATCTTACTGAATATACAATCTTAAGAATCTCATCGATTCTTTCTCACCAAATTATCTGTGTGAAGCTGCTTTGAGACGATGTCCATTTAAACGTGCTATACAAATAAAAAAAAGTGCTATGTGTCTAACATCCAGCACCTCATTATGTGGAAGTTAATCTCAGCAACAACCTGTGCAGCTCTGGTGAATTCCATACCCAGCAGGATTAAGCAGTGCTGGATAACAATGATGCTCACACTCTTTGCATCCATCTACCTACATCCCATCTAACATAGGTAACTCTCTTTTTTACAGCCAAAACACAGACGGATCCTCCTACCGTGCCAATATGTGAGCTTTACCCAAATGGACTGTTTCCTGTCGGAGAGGAGTTGGAATATCCTTCCTCTCAGGATGGGTAAGATACTACTGAGTTTATCGTTCCCTTCTTCTCCTGATGTTTATGTTCTCTTCTCTCTCCCTCTCTCCTCTGATCACCTTGTCCTACCTGTAATTTGTGCTACCTCAGATTACCCTGTGCGATGTGTAATATTATCTTGTATTATATCGCTGAGGTACCCGACACAAAGGTCACTTGCGTACTCCTGTACTATTTAAGGAGTCTTGCCCCCTATTTTCCTGCTTGAGTGCTGATGAAAACACTGTTCTGTATTGATTGTGGACTTCTGACCTCCAAGAGCTTTTTGCTTCAAACCAATTTCTGCATTTCCATAACACTGAGAAATGTACACCCCAGTGTTCATGTATACATGTGGGAATGGGTGTCCAGGCGTAGTGATGTGTGGCGGATGAGCAGCGAGGAGAAGCGCATCCTGGACGAAGCCAGGGAGGACATGTGGAACGATTTTCGGCTGGCCGCAGAGGCGCATCGGCAGGTACGGCTGTACGTGAAGAGCTGGATTAAACCGGGCCTGACCATGATTGACATCTGGTAAGGACCAAGCACAATCCTTCATTTCTTGCACAGTGAGCTTATGATATCTGCAGCATCAGATGATGTTATATGTATGCACAAGACGATATGTGATATAATTGCCACGTGATAACTTTTGTGCTAAAATACTCACTGGTTATTATTGTAACCTCTCGACCGCATCAGACATTGTAACAGCATTGATCTCTTTACAGAATCTGATTATATATTATGCAGTATAATTAACAGTATCTCATACAATACTTTAAAGAAATCACCATATTATACGCATTTCTTTTTATTTTCCAACAACGTAACTACGAACACAACACCCACGAAGATAGACTAAGACTGTAATTGATATGAACTGATACAATGGCTCAGGGCTTTAATTGTCGTTAACAGTTTTTACACTCAAGGGCCCATCAGTGAACAGTTGAGAACCTCACCAATGATAAAACTGTAATGAATGAACATTCACTGTCACCCAGATAATCATGGGTTCCCTTTTGAGTCTGGTTCCTTTAAAGAATTCTTCCTCATACCATCTCGGGGAGTTTTCTTGCCACTGTCACCACTAACTTGCCCATTAGGAAGAAGGGAATAAGGATGGTAGTATTCTTAGATTCGCTTCAGTGTATCGGCTTAAACTTTTAAAAAAGTGTGCATCGGATGCAAGTTGGCATTTGTATCACGATGCATCATTTTTAACATATTTGCATCAGTAAAAAATGATTAATTTATATATAATTATTAGTAGATGCACATCTCTAATAGGGACTAATTTTAGACACTTAAATGTATATTTTCAATCTAATTTATTTATTAAAGCTGCTTTTGGGACAATGCCCTCTGTTAAAAGGGCTATACGTACATATAAAATGTAATTGCTTAGTTATAGATCTTGTAGAGCGTTCGCCTCTTTTATAATTGACACCTTCTGACCAGTCACATTAGAGAATACAATTCATTTACTTCTCATCATCTCTCTGTCTCTCGCTCTCAGTGAGCGACTGGAGGAGTGCAGTAGGAGGCTGATTAAGGAGAATGGACTGCAAGCAGGCTTGGCTTTTCCCACCGGCTGCTCTCTCAACAACTGCGCTGCTCATTACACACCCAACGCCGGAGACGGCACCGTGCTGAAGTACGACGATGTGTGCAAGATCGACTTTGGAACACACATCAACGGTACACGCATTAGAACTGTTCAAGCTCAACGAAAGCAACGTCTTTACAATTCTTTGTTTATTAACACACTGTACTTTGGATGTTAATCGTAATGCTTGTGTGTTTGCAGGGAGGATTATTGACTGTGCCTTTACTGTCATTTTTAATCCAAAGTATGATCCTCTGCTTGAGGCTGTAAAAGATGCTACCGACACGGGAATCAAGGTGTGGTGATGAGTCGACCTGCATGCATTGGTCTTAACCTCTGTATTTCACATTCCTTTTCTTTTCCTGTCAGAGCATTGATCCGATACTGTTGTGTCTCAGGAATAAATGGTTTCTTTTGGGTGAACAGTGGATTTTACAGCTTACTAACAGTAAAATTAGCACAGACCAGTGTACCTGTGTAAGTCAGTATTTCTAAATGAATGTAGTATTTCAATTAAATTCAAAGTCTTTTTATTTATATGGTGCTTTTAACAATCTACAATATCTCAAAGCAGCTTTACACAGATAATGTGGTGATAAGAATGAATAAGATGGTTTTTTTTATAAGTAAGTTTGTCCCTGATGAGGGAGCCGGTGGCGACTTTGGCAAGGAAGATGGCATACGGAAGATACCTTGAGAGGAACCAGACTCAAGAGGGAACCTCATCCTCATCTGGGTGGCACTGAATGTCCATTGATTACAGATAAACAATGTTGAGGTGTGTAGTGATGGTGATCAGAAGCAAACTATATTCCTGAGTCAATGTAGCAAACTGTTGACAATACCTACAGTCCAAATCCAAATCCTCAAAGCACACGTTCTTAATCGCTAATTTCATGGAACCACCCAAGGCGTTGATGAGAAACCGTCCCCAGCTGCACAGAGTGGCCTCCAATCGTAGAGAACACTATCCAGAGGCAGGCCTGGACGAAGTGGGAAGATCCGAGGAGGGAAGAGGGGAAGGAACAGTGGTCACTGGAACTGAGTAGTTCTTTCTTTAAAATTGCAATCAACCAATTACCAAATATAAATCAATTATAAGTATTATATTTGTACATTATTATGCATTTCAAGATAATTTTGCACAAGCAACTAGTTGTAATTGGAAGGAAATGCTTATAATTCAACTCAATTATAATTTAACTTGTAGACCACTTTTAACAATGGACATTGTCCCAAAGCAGCTTTACAGAGATAAATATTTTATAATGTTGTATAAAATAATGTATAATATAATTAAATCTAGTGACTATACGTTTGTTTTGGATAATTGTAAATTTTATTCTTAATGAGTGAGCTTGTGGCAACTGTGGCAAGGAAAAAAACTCTCTGAGATGGCATGAGGAAGAAACCTGGGAGGGATCCTATCCTCATCTTTTCATGCAAACTGCAATCCAATCCATTGAAATACACTGTTACAATTGATTACAGTCCAAATCCATTCTTCAAAGTTTTCGAGTTGCTCAGTAACTTCATGAATCTTTAGGCTAATGACATAGTGGACTCTAATTAAAGAGAACTCCATTCAGAGGACGGGTGTCGGAATGAATCAGGTAGATCCAAAAAAAAAGAAAAAAATGACAGGAACACTGGTCATTGGTACCTCAGGAACATGTTTAACTCAATAGAGATAGAGAGAGAAGAAGAAGATGAAATGAGAGGTGACAGGGAGAGAGAAATAAGGATTGTTATTTATACTCATTGTTATATAAATGTTTAAAGACACTGTACAATATGATCAGGGTGCAACTAGGGACTCGCAAAACTAACTATGTTTCTATAAACTATTCTATAAATGGGAAATTTGATGTAGAGCACCACTTCACAAATAGCCTGCTTGTGGATATTTTCGTTTTTCAGTACCAAGAATTTAATTGAATTTTCTGTCCTTCTTGGGTAACCTTAAGAAAATAAAAAAGGGAATGTCATGCTAGGATTTGGTTATGGATCTCTATTGTTCCATGCTGTTTTGTGTCAAGCATTATCAAACGGATTGTCTCAGTGTGCAGGTATTGATGTGCGTCTCTGCGATGTTGGAGAGTCCATTCAGGAAGTGATGGAGTCATACGAGGTGGAATTAGATGGGAAAACATATCAAGGTACAGTATTAATTACATTAGTTTTTGGACTCTTGGAACAGAATAAATCAATAATACTGTCTGTGTGTTTTATAACACTGTGTGTTTTTGTTTTTTTTCTGTAGTAAAGCCAATCCGCAACCTGAATGGTCACTCAATTGGTCAATACCGGATTCATGCTGGCAAAACAGTTCCTATTGTAAAGGGTGGTGAAGCCACCAGAATGGAGGTATGTTCACTCAGCTCTTCATAATCCAGTTTATATTGATAAATAGGACAGTAAGGTGTTTACCCATTTGTCAGACAGAGGTGAATAAATAGAATAAATGTAGGGGAATAAATGTTAAACACAAGTGTTTCATATAAAATAAAATATATTATAAATATATGCATTTAACCCTCTCTAACACTATATGGACAAGTTTGTGGACACCTGTTCATAAGATGCGTACGAGGTGCTATTATAAAGTTTAGAGACTAGCTTTATTTACAAGAAAGCACTTTATTTATCTACGTTTACACACGATTACCTTCAAAATAGTCCCCTTGCACAGCAATACAGCGCTTCCAGCGTGCCACTTCTGAGGTAATAGTTAAGGCGAGAAACTCACATGTGAGGAGAGCTCGATGACAAGGTGCGCACGTGGTCGGAATAACAGATGTGGTATCGCATGTGGTCAGATTAGCACCAGTTGCACAGCTACATATGTAGGCAGTGCTCCCTGTGACTGTGTGTGTGAAGCTTTGTGCTGCCATCTGTAGGCATGTTACAAAACTAGTCTCGAACCCTTTTGATACCACCTCTTAAGCTCTATTTTAAAGTCCCAGTCCATATTTAGTCCCTATTTGCTATTCACTAGATTTTGGAGTGTGTTTGTTGTGATTTGTGCTCATTCTGCTAAAAGGGTTTTAGTAAACTCTGATGAACACCTACTGATGTAGGTAAGGTGAGGAGGCCTGAGGTGCAGTCAGGGTTTTAATTCATCCCAAAGGTGATCAATAGGGTTAAGGTCTATAGCCAGAGATTTTCTACTCCAACCAAACCATATCTTCATATACAGCGCTTCCAGCGTGCCACTTCTGAGGTAATAGTTAAGGCGAGAAACTCACATGTGAGGAGAGCTCGATGACAAGGTGCGCACGTGGTCAGAATAACAGATGTGGTATCGCATGTGGTCAGATTAGCACCAGTTGCACAGCTACAGATGTAGGCAGTGCTCCCTGTGACTGTGTGTGTGAAGCTTTGTGCTGCCATCTGTAGGCATGTTACAAAACTAGTCTCGAACCCTTTTGATACCACCTCTTAAGCTCTATTTTAAAGTCCCAGTCCATATTTAGTCCCTATTTGCTATTCACTAGATTTTGGAGTGTGTTTGTTGTGATTTGTGCTCATTCTGCTAAAAGGGTTTTAGTAAACTCTGATGAACACCTACTGATGTAGGTAATGTGAGGAGGCCTGAGGTGCAGTCAGGGTTTTAATTCATCCCAAAGGTGAGTAATAGGGTTGAGGTCTATAGCCAGAGATTTTCTACTCCAACCAAACCATATCTTCATGGAGCTGGATTTGTGCACACTCTCATACTGGAACAGGGTTGTGTGTCTTAGTACAAGTGAAGGGAAAATTTGGTTTATATGTTTTCTTTATACAGTTTTTATCCTGGTGTATATAAGACGTGTGTGTGTGTGTGTGTGTGTGTGTGTGTGTGTGTGTGTGTGTGTGTAGGAAGGCGAGGTGTATGCTATCGAGACATTTGGGAGTACAGGGAAGGGAGTTGTCCATGATGACATGGACTGTTCACACTACATGAAGAACTTTGACGTAGGACACGTCCCAATCAGGTAGGAGTGTGTGTGTGTGTGTGTGATGAGGGGGATGTCGTAGGAAATACAGGGTTTTGTACTAATGGGATTGAGACTCACTGATTAATTTGTCTACCAAAGTGGTCTAAATTATAATAATAAAAGTATTTGACAAATAAGCAATAATTTTAAGATGAACGAAGCATTTCAGAGAAATGGAGCACTAGAACTGGAATGATTTCCAGATCAGTTCGTAAAAGAGCATATTTGGAACTACAGGCTGACTAAAATATTCCTAGTTCTGGAGCTAAGAAGCTTTTAAATCCTATTTAAATCCACCTCTTTTTGACACATTTTGCTTTTAAGCTGTATAATGGAGTTGTACTATGTGATATCAGAAGTATATTATCTGTCTTTTGTGTCACCCAAACCCACATATATGCAGTGGTGGAAAGTAAAAAAGTAACAAAGTAAATGAAATTCCTTACTGTACTGAAGTATTTTGATTTGGGCAGATTTTTACTTTAACTACATTTCAAAGTCAAATATCGTTTTACTGAGCTACATTTAGCGAAATCAGTCGTTTCTTTTTATTTATAAGCGAATAAAAACATAACAGCAAGCAGCAGGCCACCAATCAGGGTCGAGTACGTGCTTCGTTATAAACTTGGGTTAATTGCCGCTTGGTGGTATGTATTTAGTGCCAACATACAGTTCAGCATCAGTTCAACAGCAAGCAGAACATTTTAAGAAAAATAAATGATGGAAGAAACTCCACACACGAACTCACAACAACACCGGTGGCCTTATTTGCTCGAAGTGGTTGAACAGAAGGTTTTGGGCTCATGATCATGATCATTTATCAATCAGTGTTTAATTCCTGAATATCATTCTATTAATAGATCGGTGTGATAAGAGTAACAGAGTCTTTTCACATCAACTGAGTGAAATGATAATAGGAAATAATATAAGGAAGATTATATCCATAATAAATCATAGTATTATGGATACTCAGGTACATTTGAAGGCAAATACTTGTGTCAATTTTACATAGTGTATCTCTACTTTAACTCTAGTACATGCTTTCTGTACTTTGTCCACCACTGCATATAAAAAAAAACAAAAAGCTTTGTTTCTAATATTTTTAGTTCTCATTTACACCTCTAACTTACAAATCTAAATCAAAAACACAGCCATACACAGCTTTTCTGTTTTCTATTCCTCACAAAGCTAATGGCTGAACACTATTTAACCTCTAAAGCACCTCTGAGTTAACCAGATATTCGAATACTCATCCACATCTCGAGTCTTAGCAAATTCCAAAAGATGACGAGGTCACCTGCACCTTTCACATTAAACTTTTTCGCCTTTTTATGGTATTGGATTAATTATAGATAATCTGTGTTCACACTATATACAACTCAAATCCTTTTGTCTTAAAGCCTTTGTGTTGATGTTCCAAGGCACGGTTTCTAAACTAACATTAGCAGTAAATTTGCAAAGACTTGAACGCGAAATTGGACTGTCTTTTAATTTCATAAAGGCGTTTGTTCAAGATTGTTCATATACACTTTATTTGCTCAATAATTAGCTCTCCTTACACCATAGACTTGTATTTGATTAATTTTTTTAACCCCAGGCTACCAAGAGCCAAACACTTGTTGAACGTAGTGAACGAGAACTTCGGCACGCTGGCGTTCTGTCGCCGCTGGCTGGACCGGCTTGGCGAGAGCAAGTATCTGATGGCACTGAAGAACCTATGTGACCTGGGCATCATCGACCCCTACCCGCCGCTTTGTGATGCCAAGGGCTCTTACACAGCTCAATATGAGCATACCATTCTGCTCAGGCCCACATGCAAGGAGGTGGTGAGCAGAGGAGATGACTACTGACATGCACATGCATTGATTATCCTGTACAAAAGAAACCACACAGTCCGAAAGGGACCCACGCTAATACGCACACTAATAGTAGGAACATTTTAACTAACTGGCTAAAGAGACGGATGCTGCAACCTTTCGCATGAAAAAACTATATAAATTATACATTCTAAACTATGCAGGAAAACAAACGAGGCTTTTGTAGCTGCTGTCCTGGGCCTTGTTTTTCTAAACTCTCAGATCTTTATAGGACAAATCTGTGTTTATTAGGAAGAGATGAATGGTTTCAGGCTGATAGATATCTTTTATTACTGTTGTTCTATTATTTACAGTAGATACGTGAGTTTCCTGTCTTTGTTTCTTTTTATGATACTAGAATGTGTGTAACTTACACAGACTTATACAGATCAGAAACAGTACTTTATTGGACTGGTTCTGTTAATGAGGCAGAGGCGGATCTTCCCAGGGTGACACCGGGTGGAAAAAGACACCCTAAGAAAAAGCTTTGCCACCCCATCCGCCACCCCAGCACTGGTATCCCAATATATAAAATATACATTTCATCAGTTTCCTCAACCGATTTACAGCAGTGACGCTTTAATTTAATGAGAAATATATATATATATATATATACATAAATAATGAAAAGAATCTCGTCTTGACTATTAAAGCTTAGAATAAAACAATCAACTCTTATGAACTGCTTTGTTTAAGTGAATCAAACACATTCAACGCAACCAGAATAATCACTGTTTCACAAACAAATGACTCAATTGGGCTCTTTTGATGAATTGAAGCATTTGTATAAACATACATGCAAGTATATGATTATAGTTCACTGTTTATATCTTCGTGTGTATTAATGACTAACAGCTTAACTGTTATTCAGTAGCTCGCGTCTTCAGAATTTTTGACAAGTGATATCAGGTGACAACTACGAATTTCGGCGGCGTCCATATGCTGATTTAAAAAGCTAGTAGTTTCTGTGTATTTATGTGTTTTTGAGTTAAGTAAACCAGTACGTGGCATAGACTTAAACTCGCTACATGTTTGTGTATACCTTACCATCTCGTTTCATTGATGTCATTTCAATCCAGATATCAGGTTCAGGTGAAGTCAATCACACATCATTCTTTATTACATTTTTATAGACCAATATATAAATGTGTACCTCAGTGAATACACACACAAAAAACCCCCGAAAAACCATGATAAACGGACGCCACCCCAAAAATGCTATTTTATGTATACAGTACTTTACTGTATTAACATTTTACTGCATTTTATAATTAGTAATTATATTTTTATTGATAAATTTTGTTATTTTAAAATAAAACTCCATAAAAACAATTCCCCTATAAGCTTTTTAGTCTATAGTGCTCTCCCTGAGAGACCGGGAAAATCAGGCAAACAAATTAGTTATGTGGGCAAAATGTAAATCGGCGATAAACCGGGAGAACAACATTCGAACCGCGGTAAAGCGGGGGGATAACTGTACATAATTCCTTGAACCCACAAGAATCATGCAGGGATGCTTGCTTCAGTGCTGCTACCCCTCATAATTCTCATGCCACCCCCTTGCCCCCCCATTTCTAGATCCGCCTCTGTTATGACGTAATGATTCTCAGACAGAAAAAAAGGTTTTCCGAAGTTCACAGCACATAAAGTCAGGTGCAGAAGTATTTGTACAATGAAATAATATAGACTTTTGAAATAAGTATAAAATTTTATATATTTGCCTCTGCATTCCACCAAAATGATTTTTTTCAAGACGTGATTGAAGAGTAGACTTACAATCTTTACTTCCAGAAGTTTAGCAAAAAAGAACATTTAATCTCTTTGACTTTAGAAGTCCTCAGGTTGCTATTCTGAATGTTTAATGCAATATATATTTTGTTCACTAATTCTGAAAGTCTACACGTCATTTACATTTACAGCATTTGGCAGATGCCCTCATCTACAGAAACTTACAGTTATCTCATTCAAACAGTTGAGCATTTGAGGGTTAAGGGCCTTGCTCACGGGGGCCCAGCAGTTTAATGGTGGTGGGATTTGAAATCACAACATCTTAACCTCTGAGTTACCCCCTTCCCTTTGCACCATGCTTCCTTCATTTAAATTCCAATTCTCTGGTGGTGTACAGAGGCAAAAGGTAATGTGAGTGTTTAAATATGGAACATGGATTCGAGGTATTCATGCAGAATTGCACACACAACCACAAGTTTTCTGATGCCACATAAATGGACTTTCAAACAGAACAAGAACGAATGAACATCCATAATCAATAATCAATATCAATAATTTATAATAATGCAGACCGAGTTCAGTCACACTGCTCCTGAACTTTCTCTAACAGCAGGTTTATGTTTTAGCTATAGCACGAGATATCATTCAACCCGAATTCCAGTAAAGTTGCGGAAAATGTAAAACGTAAACTAAAACAAAATTCAATTATTTTTGTTCATCCATGATTTTCCAATTTCAATTTACCTGACGACAGAACAGATTTTGAATGAACTTTGACCCAGAGAAGATGGCGCCGTTTCTGGATCATGTTCCCACATGCCTTCTTCTTTGCATGATAGAGATTTAACCTGTGTTTGTGGATGAAATGGCAAAATGGTGATTGTGCACATATTGGGGGGTAATGCTCATGTCTAGTTGTGGGAAATTGGCAAAGGTGGATAAAACAAAACACGCCAAAGGCTATAAAAGTCAATAAAGTGAAAATAAAATTAATGTTTTTAAGTTTTTATTCTTTCTGTACCAGATGATTCACAGCCTGGTACCACTCCAAGGTCTGGTGGTTGGCAACCCCTGCTGTAGATGAGATTGGTGAAGCTTTGCCCAGCTACACTACTGAGACACTCGACCACAATAAGATACACTATTTATACCCATTCGTGTAACTGACCTTCTGCCATTTAACATAATTAGTTGCAAAATATTTCTTTAGCTGTTTCTTTTTTATAACACTTGTTTTTTCAGCCATTTGTTTCCCCGTCCCAACTTTTTGGAGATGTGTTGCAGCCATTTAATATAAAATGACCTTGGAATTTTCTGTCATTTTACATTTCCTCAATTTAAACCTTTAATATTTTTCTATGTTCTATTGTGAATAAAATGTGGGGTTAATGAGATTTGCAAATCATCCTGTTTTTATTTACATTTCTCCCAACTTTTTTTGGAATTGGGGTTATAATATTGTAATATCTCGCTAGACTTTAGCTAAAATGAATTAGCTAAAATGCGAATTATTTTTTAAAATATTTGATATTTAATCCCATAGCAAGATGCACAACCTACTGTTTTGTCTCTATGCAAGAATCACTTTGTACACTCTCTGTAAGGATACAGTGCTTTGGGGAAACAAGGCCCAGTCAGGATCTAGATTTTTAGATACTGACAGCAAACAGCTTTCAAATCAGGTTCTGGAAATCTTGTAATTATACTATTTACTTGGGTTTTTTTCATATCCGAAGTTTTTTTTTATTCAAATGATAAAGGGCTTTTTGGATTTTATGGATATGGCATGTGAAAATCTGAGTGGAATTAAGAAAAAATGCTTTTATCCATTCCTTCTCAGTGCCTAGCAATAAATGAGAAATTAAGTCTAAGTCTAAGGTTAAAAGAGTATGGCTGTTTGGCTTCACACGGCATGACGATTGCAAAAGAAAAGAAATGGCAAGCTGTGCACTCTGCTACATATACTTAAGGTGCGTTGGTGTACAATCTCTAGACTTGTAAACTCCATGTTTTGCGTTGAAGGTTTTTTTTTTGTAAGTCAGTTAAATACCTAAATTCATTTACCAGATCTGTGCATGTTTTCATAATTATTCCTTCACAGACTTAATTCTGATCTACTGTCATGTACAAGCGTACTAAACATGTATGCTTGGTGGAGTTTATTGTTTAGTCATCAATCAAATTGTCCATAAGTTTTAGCCTGGAAATGTTTCTTTTTAGTTAACCCCAGCCTCCAAATACCTCAATCCCTTTAGAGAGTCTGTCAAAACTATAGAAACATCTGGTCTTCATGGTTTTTAAGAGAAACACGTTTGTCCTTTTTTTTTATATGCAAAAAAACTATCTAATGTCAAGGTATGAAGATTTACTGTATTTGCATTGAAAAATACTCTCTTAGCATCTGGACAGTTTAATTATCCAGACAACAGCTGAAATACTTTGCTGTGCCTCTTATAAAACTGGCCAAAGGTGTTTTTCACTAGTTGGAGATTTCTTACTGATCTTGAGATCCAGTTCATCCCAGAGCAGTTTAATAGGATTTAGGTGCGGTGACTGGGCAGAACATTCCATGAGAGATGACACTCCAGTCAACATTTTGCTCACTAAATAATACTTACAGTTCTCAGACATACTGTATGCTTCATGTCGTTGTCTTTGTATGGTGAATTCGGTTCCAATGAGCTGCAGTCCAGACAGAATTGTGTGGCGTTGTAGTATGGAATGATAGCCATGTTGGTTCAGTATCCCTTTCACCATTTGTCCAAATATATAATGAGTTTGCAATAAGTTCTCCAAATATAAACAGAAATGTGTGAAGTGGAATATGACTTAGCTACAAGTATTTCATTTAGAGTTTGACCAAAACAGATAGCTTGGTTGGATTGTACTTGCTTAATTTGAATAAATATTGAAGAAAATAAAAAACATGCATTTAAACTTTAAATAAAAAGTAACACTAAATAAATGAAAACAGTTACATGCAAAATGAATAAAATGTCACTTCAAATATCAGCATGTGGTGTCAGTGATTCACCTCTAGAGGCTGCTCTTGTTCTATATAATGCAACCCGGAAAAACTATTGGTATGGATTTTTTTCTTATAAATGATAGTTTCAGCAATCAACTATCGGTGCTGATTATTTGGCAATACCAATGAATTGGTCGACCTCTAATTTCATCCAAAACCTACTGTTATTGCCTAAGGTGACAGTTAAACTGTTAAATTACCTAGTTGGTTGCATATAAACAGAACTATCATGCATGTGTCTCTTAAAAACAGTAAAAGACAAAGTTTTCACAATTTCTGTTTGCTTTGGATAAGTATCTCTCCTGTTTAAAAATCAGCCATTGCTCTGAACCAGTGCTAATAATGTAAACACATGTTAGGGCATTAACAAGTATGGCTCTTGTGCATGGATTTTCCTGTTGCCACAAATGTAGAAGCCCCTGATTGTATCGAATGCCTTTATATACTGCTGGATTACAATTTCCCCTTCACTAAAACTAAGTGGCCCAAATCAGCAAAATTGAACCAGAGGAACTCACTCTGAACCCCAAACCTCCTCACACATCGTCACTCCCTGCTTCTGTAGAATTCAGTGGAAAGCCATCCCAGAATATATATTTATAGTCTATATAGTGTAAATGTTAGAGTTTCACATAGAGTTTCACTTAGACCCCTGTAAAATCGCTTGTATGAGTGATGAAGCACCTTCAAAATACAATTTCCTGCTATTGAGACTTTAAAGAGAACCTGTATCATTTAACTTGGTACATTTTCTCCATATATACATGTTGTATAATACAAATAAATATAAAAATGTACAGACACAAACTGGTTGTTGGCTCTGCTTTTCATTTCCTTTTACTCTCAGATTCTAATTACTGTAAATGTTGAAATGTCCTGGATGTCTTCTTTTCGAAGCATGGCATGCACCTTCTGTGATTCGCGCTGGATCTCCGCAATGATGTCAAAAACAGCGACCTTTAAGCCGGATCTTTATCTCTTTGGGAAGAGGGTGAAGTCCGCACAGCTCCAGATGTACACTGGATAATGTCTTTTGGCAAACTGAATAATAAAGGTTGGTGCTCCCTGTGACTGTGCACGCAGCCTTGTGCTGCCATCTGCTGGCATGTTACAAAACTAGACTCAAATCTTTTTGATCCCGGCTCTTATCTGGTACAATCCTAAACCTACTTACGATCTGAAGTTTCTTCGCATGTTTTCCAAAAACACCCGAAACAAACAGACTTAAACTGAATTGACCATAGAGTGTGTGTGTGTGTAAGTGATGCATTGCTGTCGATTGGTGTCCAATTCACAATTCACTCACCGTAGCTGTGGATCCATCATGAACCTGACGAAGAGATCACTGCTGACAGATGTACTCAAGACTCAATAAATAATAAACAAGATTAAAAAAAAAAAAAAACTCCAGGGGTGATATTTTAGAAAAATGCAAAAATAGTCTCATTTATTGAGGTAAATGTCAAAAAAAAAAAAAAGACACTCCAGGGGTGATATTTTAGAAAAATGCAAAAATAGTCTCATTTATTGAGGTAAATGTCTCTATAAATTGAGGTAACAATTTGCATAGTTTTACATCTATACCTGCTGAAGAGTGCAGCAACTCAAACTGGAACCGACCGGAAAGAGGCAGACTCGAGTGTGTGTGTGAAGTCACGACAAGATTACCTCAGTTCTAACAAACACACACCTACATGGAGAATGTGTTAACCACAATACAGTCACAGTACGAGTCCAATCCGCTCTGAACACGCTCTCGTGCGCACGCACAGGTGGATACTGTACATACAGCATGTGTGTGTTGTGTTCGCTGGTGAGAACATTGATTTTTTTTTCTTTCATCTACTTTTTTACAAAAATAAAAAAAGGAATCTTGTTTTAACCAAATATTCAGCATATAAAAGTACATTCGGAAAAGTCTAAACAAACAGAACAAAATCCTGAATTGTTCAAATCACGTTCCTAAAGGAGCTGGGAACACTAGAAGAGCCTTAAGAAACTTAACCTGGAGGAAAAAAATCAACAGGGCACTTTGAAGTGAACTTGAGAAAAAGAGAAAAAAAAAAAATGAACCTGATTTACACACTCACTCATACACTCCCCCACACACACACACACTTACCATGACATCACAGTCATGTCATCCGTCCCTTTTTAAGGGTAAAATCAGGGAACAGTCAACATTCAGGTTTGTTTTTCTACTTTGGTTTGTGGGCATCCAAACTGAGAAATGATAAAATCCCTCCCTTTCATACAGAGCCACATTAATGCTTCTGGCCAGGACTGATCTCTTTTACACACACGCGCACACACACACACACACACACACACACACACACACACACACACACACACACACACACACAGCAAGAGTGCCTACTGCCTGCCGTCTGTGTAAGGCATGAGCGTGAGTCACGCTCATGCAGTGTCAGATAAACACACAGACTCGGCTGTAACCCATATCGACATGAGTATACAATACAACGTCTCTGGCTGCTAAGTAGGGGTCAAAGGTCGCTGGCTTTGCCTTTGTCCTGAGAGTTTCTCTGGGTGTAGAACAGAATGTAGGCCTGCGCCTTGCACACCTCCTCCACTGCGCACACACTCAGCTTCGAGTCGTTACAGTGCACCCAAAATCCTGCAAACACACAAAATGTGACAATTTAATCGAACAGCGAACTTGGTATTGGAGAGCAGCAGCACAATATGCCTCGGTATAATGACCTCGTCTTTCCGTTCAGGCTTTAGGATTGCTCTTTATATTATAGTTGACTTTTCACTTAGGGTCTTTTTGCTTAGCTTTTTTTTATTTTTTTATTATATAGCATTGATTGCACTATTCTTTTTTTTCTATTGTAATCGATTATTTAGCTTTTTATTATGCAATGTATATTACCTGTTTTATTGTACAATTGTAGTAGAGTAATCCCCCGCTTTACCGGGTTTGAATCTGGCGCCCCCGGTTTATTGCGGAATCGCATTTGCCATATAACTAATTTGTTTGGCTGATTTTCCCCGGCCTCTCGCGGATAACACCAGAGACCAAAAAACTTATAGGTTTATATAACTGTTTTTATGGAGTTTTATGTTGAAATAATGAAATTTATGCTTAAAAATATAATTATTAATTATAAAAAATTAAATAAAAAAACAAGCAATGGCTGTCAATTGATTAAAATATCTAATCGTGAATAATCTCAACTTTTCACATTTTTATTTGTTCTAAATGTACCCTAATACCTTGAGTTTTTAATACGATAATCAACATGCGCATGAACAAATATGGATTGCTTTGTGCAAATGTATGTTTATTATAAGTAAAACCAAACTCAACATAGAGCAGGAAGATAAAATATTCTTGTAAATATTTGTTTTAAAGTAATTATAGTCTTTTAAATTATGTAAATGATCAGGAACTGGTTTTTTTTCTTTCTATGTTTCCACACAGACTGTTTTAATTGCCGGATGTGTGCCTCATGGAGGATTTTGGTGCTTGATTTAAGACTTGGTGCATCAGTAAAATTTTTGGGTGGAGTTGATTTTTATTTTATTTTATTTTATTTTATATATATATATATATATCCAAGTAAAGAAATCACGTCGTGAATAAATGTGTTGCTTTTTTTTATTTATTGATTTATAACGCTGCATTAATCACGTGTTAATAAAATTAGCGCAGTTAAAACTAATTTGCGTTAACGTGTTAATTTTGACAGCTCTTATATCTCTCTCTCTCATATACATATTATACACACACACACACACACACACACACACAGACGATCAAAATTAGAGAACAATTAATAAACAATTGAACAATTCTGAAATAATGTCATCTTCACTGCTCAACAGTTGAAGGAGTTTTTGTCCTGTCTATACCATGCTACCAGAACACCTTTTCCACAAAATAACTAAGGCATTTAAAAAAAACATTATTTTGCAGAAAACACACTGATCGGAATTAGTGAACAACAATGACTGTAGCATGGAAAAAGATTACAACAATATTTTCTGAAGGTTACAACAGTCAGCAATTAGTAGGAAGTGTTCAGGCCTCTGTTCTGAATGACTTCAGCACATCTACCCCCACAGGACAGCACCAGTCTCTCACACTGCTCTGGTGTGATTATGGTCCACTCTTCTTCCAGTCTCCTCCACAGTTCGGTGACTGTAGTGGGTTTCTTGGCCATAACTTTGTCACCAATGATTTTCCAGAGGTTCCTTATTGGGTTGAGATCAGGACTCTGGGCAGGCCATGTCATTATTTCAATGTTTTCAGTTTCAAGGAACTGCTTTACCTGTTTTGCTGTGCGACATGGAGCGTTGTCCTGCATGAACACTGCAGGCTGATTGGGTGATGAACGCAGGGAAGGAACCATATGTTGTTGAAGAAGGTTCTAATAAACATTTGCATTCACTCTGCCATGTAGCTGTATAAGATGACCAACTCCTGCTGCAGAAAACATGCCCCAAACCATGACACTTCCTCCTCAAACTTTTCACTTCTTTACACACTTTGGGTTCAGTCTTTCAGGTTTTCCATCGGAACCAAATAAATAAAACTTTATTACTGAAGTAAACTTTGGACCTGTTCTCCTCTGTCCACACAACATGCTCCTCAGCAAAGCTTAGTCTAGCCTTTTGATTCTTTCTGCTAATGAGAGGTTTGGTCACTGCAGAGTGGCTTTCAGTCAAAATGCTCTTAAACATCGAGACACTGTATGATGAGACAGATCTTTACCCTGTTCAGCGCTGAACTGGTGAGCAATTCCAGCTGCAGTATGGAAACGATTGCCCATTGAGATCCATGGATGACCAGCCTTTTCGGCGGACTTGAATGAGTTTGTCATATTGTAAAGATTCAATATTCTTAAAAATCACAGATTTGGAATGACCAACTTGTCTTGCTATGGCTGATAGGGTCATCCCTTTGGCCTTCATCTGGACAACCTGCTGCCAGAGGCTTTAAGTCACTTAAGAACGGCCCACTATCTTGCAGAGTCAGTGAAACTGGAAGTTAGGCTGCCGGTTAAATAGGGGTTAACAGATAATCAAGGAAATTAGCACCAGGTACCAGTTAACACTAATAACTGGGAGGTATCTGAAAGTGTTCTCTAATTTTGATCAGTGTGTTTTCTGCAAAATAATGTTTTTTTTTTAAAATGCCTTAGTTTTTTTCTGGAAAAAGGTGTTCTGGTAGCATGGTATAGACAGGACAAAAACTCACACAACTCTTGAGCAGTGAAGATGACATTATTTCAGAATTGTACAATTGTTTATAAATTGTTCTCTAATTTTGATCGTCAGTGTGTAATATATATATATAGTATGTATTTCAGTCCCTTACCTCCTTCAGTGTTGTAACAGAAGGCGGTGTAATGCCCTGAGCCGAAGCCCTTCCCGTGGTGCATGACGACAGCAGAGAGCTGGTAGAGAAAGTGTTGATGGTGGAGTGATGTGTTGGAGGCAGATTCTTTGCAGCAGTATGGCTCCATGTTCAGCTCCTGATTGAACTTGACATGGACGCCGATCTTCTCCCTGTGATTACGACCGGACCACCTAGCCACATGCACAAGCAAAACACACGTTAACACACGCCACACACTTTTATACTAATCTGTGTGTGTGTGTGTGTGTTTATATACCTGAACCGTTTCAGGTGTAGCCGTAAGACATGAGGCAGTTTGTAGACCACCAGCTGCTTCTGAGCTTCTGTCAGGACCACTTGCTTGGAGCAAAACCGTCTGCGTTTATCTGAGGAACGTCGCGATTAAAAGGTGTGAATGCGGGATGAAGTGATTAAATAGACAAATCATTTAAATGAACTTTGGAACTAAACTAATTCTCACTGTTGCAGTGGTCACAGGCGTAGATGGCTCCTTCTAAAGCCTCAGTCTCTGTAAACTTGGCCAGCATCTCAGTCAACCTACAAGGCACCTGCGCGGCATCCTTACTGTTGTTGTGGTAACGCTCGGGGAACTCTAACGACAGATCCCAGAACGGCTCCACTGTGTTGGAGCGATGATCACATGCCAAACACCTCACCTAGAAAAATAGAAACAAAAACACATTATAACACGCAACATACACATCCGAGAATCGCTCTGAGTGTGTGTCTGTGCTGCTACCTGGCTCAGGAGCTGCCCATGAAAGATGGTATTGACCACACTGAGCACCTGTTTGATCAGGCGTCTCTGGTTGGCTGGTACAGTGGCTGGTGTGAGGGTCCCGGTTCGCTCAAGCTCACGTTGCACTTTGTCTAGGAGCTCACAGAGGAACTCCTGCGCGTCCTGCTGAGCGTAGCCTCGAAACGCAGGGATCAACTGCCACACCGAGTGCAGCATCGCAAACGGAGACACGAGAGCCCACTTTCCTGACCACATCACCTAAACACACATTTGCACTGTAATTAATATCAATACTGGCTTTGGATTAGGGCTGCAACACCTAATTAGTTGTCAATTGATTAATTGGGCTGCTAAAGTTGCGGCTCACCGTGGTCGCAAAATAACACAGCCGCTTGTGAAATGGAGGACAGTGCAGGGTCAACCAGCAGCAGGAAAAAACTGTGTGTCCCAAGTCATCCAAGTCATTTTATATTAAACGCAACAAAGAAGACCTACCAATTATGCTAAGCGGAGCTTGTGTGGTATCGAAGTACCACAGTGATGCACGACCAGGTGAGAAAAAAAAAAGATAAAATCTAAAAGCAGCAAATAATAGCAAAAGTAAAAGATCACTTTTTTACCCACTGCTGTGGTTTTCAGAGACTTATTACAAATCTGAACAATGCATATATTTTTCATATATATATATATATATAAAATTTATAATAAAAAATTAAGCCTGTTAGCTTGCTCCGTTTCATTCTCTTTTTATCACATTTGTCTACAACAATAGTAAACTTCTCTGTTTTCAAACTTGATTTACTATGTTTAAATGCTTGTTTTCAATAGTTGTATATTAATTCAATTATCATTAAAAACATTTCAAATGTTGATTTACACAAACTGCTTCACCTGCTTGTATTTTTTTTTTTTTTT
>MU551697.1:828569-854683 GCA_024362625.1 Silurus asotus | reverse complement strand
TTTTTTTTTTTTTTTTTTTACAAGCAGCTACTATAAGCTTTAAAATGTCAAAATGAAAGATAGTTAAAGTCAATCTGTGGCTTTGCATTTTTTTAAATACACTTTTATAGTGTATATAGGGGAAAAAAAAAAAAAAAAAAAAATCTATATATATATTTGTCCGATTAATCGATTATTAAAATAATCGTTACTTGCAGCCCTACTCAGGACCCCAGTTTGCACAAACAGTTCTGCATTTTGTGGCCTACTACTCAACAGAACACCTCAACAATGATGGAACTGTAATGAATGGACATTCGGTGTCAGCCAGATGAGGATGGAGTCACTTTTGCGTCTGGTTTCTCTAAAGGTTTCTTCCTCATGCGATCTCAGGGAGTTTTTCTTTGCCACAGTTGCCACCAATTATCGATAAACTTGCAATGATAAGGAATAAACTTATAGCCACTGGACTTTTACACTAGGGCTGCAACTAACGATTATTTTGTGATTCGATTAATCAGACAGTTATTGTCTGCCATCTGTATTTTGCAGATGGCAAGTTGACAATTTTTTAAAAACGTAATCGTTTACTGCTGCTGTTATTTGCTGCTTTTAGATTTAGTGTTTGTTTGCACCGTTTAAATTGAATCCCTCACGATGTCGTGAGCGGGCCAATCACGCGACCTGAAGCTCGCGATTCACGACAGAAAAGATCCGATGCGACTGTCCCAAAGTTAGCAAACAGTTTACACAATATCGCTTCATTAAAATATACCATTTTCACATATGAGGATTCTACAGTTTTTGCTTACAGTGCTTCATCGGTTAAACCAAGGTCTTTCTTTTCACGTGCATCACTGTGGCACTTCCATCCCACACAAGCTCCGATTTGCATAACTTCCAGGTACAGTTTTCTTTTTTGCGTTTAATATAAAAAATGCTCCCATGCCTTGCGTTTTTCCTGCTGCCGGTTGACCCTGTACTTTCCGACATTTTCACGGGTGGCTGTTATCTTGCTGCTACCCCGTAACTTGAGCAGCCCAACTAATCGATAACCGCAGTCGTTAACGATTAATTTCATAATCGATTATTAGTGATATCATCGGTTAGTTGTTGCAGCTCTATTATACACTCCAACTTTATAACCTCTTCATCTCTGTAAAGCTGCATTGGGACAATGTCTATTGTTAAAAGTGTTCTACTTGATAGACTTGAATCCAATTATTACAAAAGCAACTGCTTTATGTTGCTAAAGAAAACTTGGTAAACTTAGAGAAGGGTGAAAGACATTTCATATGGATTTTCACTAAAAGCATTATGAATGAAAGAATCAGGTGGTATAATTTCCACATGCTACTGGTAAATTGTTTTAAGACCAATTAATCAATCAGATGGTCTAATGGCTATTTCAAAAACTTTGTGTGTGTAAAATCTGTCAATACATATTTTAAAATTTATTTATATATTAAATGGCGGTAAATTTGCCATGACTATGTCCCCTGGTCCTTGGTTAAACATGAGTAGCATGTAAGAGTAATCACAGAAGCCAAAACTGCCGGGTTTCTTGTGGAAAATCCTTAGGACAAAAATGAGTGAAAGTGAGAGTGATTGTGCACCCGTCTCTCTATAACTGTGTGTCTTATACAACTGCATCTTTCTTGCCTTTTATTGCTCTATGAAATTGTATCTGATGAGACACAAGGACTGTGTATAGAAGAGGTTGACCGATTCATCAGATGATTGCTGGAACTATTGGCAAAAAACCATACTGATAAAGTCAAATCATGTGTGTTGTTTGTTTAAAGTGTTTGTTTAAAGTGTATTTCACCTTGACATTTTATTAAAAAAAAATTCAGATTAAAATACTATTCAGGAGTGTTGTTTTTTTCCAGTATCCATTTTAAAAACTTACAACCCAGTCATTAGGGTTGCACAAGCCAGTGCACTCTTGTGCACTCAGTGCCGGTCCCAAGCGTGGATAAATGGGAAGGGTTGCATTAGAAAGGTCATTCAGTTTAAAACGTGTGCTAGATCAAATATGCGGATCAAGAATCAGAATTTCATACCGGATCAGTCGAGACCCGGGTTACCAAAGACTGCTACAGGTATTGTTAGCTAACAGGGTACTGGTGGAAATTGGGCTACTGTTGGCCAAAGGAGAAGGAGAGGGAGAAGACATCTACAGAAACAGCAGGGAAAGGAGAAGTGGAGGTTTAGGTGGGCACTTTAAATGTTGGTACTATGACAGGTAAAAAAAGAGAGGTAGCTAATATGATGGAGCAGAGAAAGGTTGTTTGTTCAGGAGACACATAGATTGGTAATTAGGGAAGAGTTCAATGGGCATCATGGTGAAGGGAACAGAGGTGATGAGGAGGTGATGGGTAGGTATGGCCTTAAGGAGAGGAATGTGGAAGGAAAGATGGTGGTAGATTTTGCTAAAAGGATGGAAATGGCAGTGGTAAAAACTTATTTTAGGAAGAAGGAGGAACATAGGGTGACGTAGAAGAGTGGAGGAAGGTGCACACAGGTGGACTATGTTCTATGTAGGAGATGCAACCTGAAGGAGATTGGAGACTGTAAGGTTTTGGTAGGGGACAGTGTAGCTAAACAGCATCAGATGCTGGTCTGTAGGATGGTTTTGGAGATGAAGAAGAAGAGGAGGAGAGTGAGGACTGAAAGAAAAATAAGATGGTGGAAACTAAAGGCAGAAGAGTGTAGTGTGAGATTCTAAGAGGTCAGACTGTTGTTAGGTGGTGGTGAAGAGGCATGGATGATTGGGCAACTACTGCAGAAGTGATAAGGGAGACAGCTAGAAAGGTACTTGGTGTGATATCTGGAAATAATAAGGAAGACAAAGAGACGTGGTGGTGGAATGAGGAAGTGCAGGAGAACATAAGAAGAAAGAGGTTGGCAAAACAGGATTGGGATAGACAAAGTGATGAAAAAAGTATGCAGGAGTAAAAGAAGATGAGGCAGTAGGTAAAGAGGAATGTGGTTAAAGCCAAGGTAAAGGCATATGAAGAACTGTATGAGAAGTTGGACAGTAAGGAAGAAGAAAAGGATTTGTAGCGATTGGCCAGGCGGAGAGACCGAGCTGGAAAGGATGTGCTGCAAGTTAGAGCAATAAAGGATTGAGATGGAAATGTGTTGACTAGTGAGGAGAGTGTGTTGAGAAGATGGAGAGAGTATTTTGAGCAGATGATGAATGAGAAGAATAAGAGAAAGAGAAGGTTGGATGGTGTGGAGATGGTGAAGCAGAAAGTGATTCAAATTATCAGCGGAGAGCAACGACTAAGAGGGTGTAGAGTGGAAAGTCGGTTGGACCAGATGACATACCGCCTGGAGATGTTTAGAAGAGATGAAAGTGGAGTTTTTAACAAGATTGATTAACAAGATTGTGGAAGGGGGATGCATGAGGAATGGAGGAGTGTGCTGGTACCGATCTTCAAGAATTAGGGAGATGTGCAGACCTGCAGTAACTACAGGGGAATAACGTTGATCAGTCACATCATGAAGTTATGTGAAAGAGTAGTGGAAGCCAGGCTGAGAGAAGAGGTGACCATCTGTGAGCAACATTATGGTTTTATGCAGAGGAAGAGCACCACAGACACTATATTTGCTTTGAGAATGTTGGAGAAGTATTGAGAAGGTCAAAAGGAGTTGCATTGTGTATTTAACCCTGAATTTAAAGAAAGCATATGACAGGGTGCTGAGAGAGGAGTTGTGGTATTGTATGAGGAAGTCAGGTGTGTCAGAAGTATGTGAGGGTGGTGCAGGACATGTATAAGGACAGTCTGACAACAGTAGAAACGACAGACTGGTTTAAGGTGGAGGTTGGACTGCATCAAGGATCGGCTCTGAGCCCTTTCCTGCTTGCAGTGGTGATGGACAGGTTGATGGACAAGGTCAGACAGGAGTCTCCATGGACTATGTTTGCGGATGATATTGTTATTTGTGGTGAGAGTAGGGAGCAGGTTGAGAAGAGCGTGAAGAGCTGGAGGTACACGCTGGAGATATTGGGAATAAAAGTCAGTAGGAGTAAGACAGATGTGTGTGAATGAGAGGGAGGGCAGTGAAGTGGTGCAGTTGCAGGGAGAAGAGGTGGAGAAGGTGGAGGAGTTCAGGTACCTGGGGTCAACAGTGCAAAGTAATGGAGAGTGTGTTAGAGAAGTAAAGAAAAAAGTGCAGGCAGGGTGGAGTGGGTGGAGAAGAGTGACAGGGGTGATTTGTGATAGAAGAGTATCTGCAAGAGTGAAAGGGAAAGTTTATAGGACTGTGGTGAGACCTGCGATGTTGTATGATTTAGAAACAGTGGCATTAAGTAAAAGACAGGAGCTGAAGAGATTTATTGTAGGAGACATGTTTTGGAGACAAGGTCAGGAAGATGGTTTGGACATGTGCAGAGGAGGGACATAGGGTATATAGAAAGAAGAATGCTGAGGATGGAGCCACCAGGAAAGAGGAAAAAAGGATGTGTTGAGGGAAGACATGCAGGTAGTTGGTTTTGGGCAGATGTAGAGGACAGAGGGTATGGAGACAGATGACAGGTGACCGCTGTGGCGACCCCTAATGGGAGCAGCCAAAAGAAGAAGAAGAATTTTAAAACTAGTTGATTATTCGGTTATCAGCAAAACTAACTATCGGTTAACCTCTCATGTATAAGCCTTATTATGTATATCTGTCAATACATATTTTAAAATTTATTTATATATTAAATGGCAGTAAATTTGCCATGACTATGTCCCCTGGTCCTTGGTTAAACATGAGCAGCATGTAAGAGTAATCACAGAAGCCAAAACTGCCGGGTTTCTTGTGGAAAAATCCTTAGGACAAAAATGAATGAAAGTGAGAGTGATTGTGCACCAGTCTCTCAATAACTGTGTGTCTTATACAACTGCATCTTTCTTGCCTTTTATTGCTCTATGAAATTGTATCTGATGAGACACAAGGACTGTGTATAGAAGAGGTTGACCGATTCATCAGATGATTGCTGGAACTATTGGCAAAAAACCATACTGATAAAGTCAAATCATGTGTGTTGTTTGTTTAAAGTGTTTGTTTAAAGTGTATTTCACCTTGACATTTTATTAAAAAAAAATTCAGATTAAAATACTATTCAGGAGTGTTGTTTTTTTCCAGTATCCATTTTAAAAACTTACAACCCAGTCATTAGGGTTGCACAAGCCAGTGCACTCTTGTGCACTCAGTGCCGGTCCCAAGCGTGGATAAATGGGAAGGGTTGCATTAGAAAGGTCATTCAGTTTAAAACGTGTGCTAGATCAAATATGCGGATCACGAATCAGAATTTCATACCGGATCAGTCGAGACCCGGGTTACCAAAGACTGCTACAGGTATTGTTAGCTAACAGGGTACTGGTGGAAATTGGGCTACTGTTGGCCAAAGGAGAAGGAGAGGGAGAAGACATCTACAGACACAGCAGGGAAAGGAGAAGTGGAGGAGAGTGGAGGTTTAGGTGGGCACTTTAAATGTTGGTACTATGACAGGTAAAAAAAGAGAGGTAGCTAATATGATGGAGCAGAGAAAGGTTGTTTGTTCAAGAGACACATAGATTGGTGATTAGAGAAGAGTTCAATGGGCATCATGGTGAAGGGAACAGAGGTGATGAGGAGGTGATGGGTAGGTATAGCCTTAAGGAGAGGAATGTGGAAGGAAAGATGGTGATAGATTTTGCTAAAAGGATGGAAATGGCAGTGGTAAAAACTTATTTTAGGAAGAAGGAGGAACATAGGGTGACGTAGAAGAGTGGAGGAAGGTGCACACAGGTGGACTATGTTCTATGTAGGAGATGCAACCTGAAGGAGATTGGAGACTGTAAGGTGTTGGTAGGGGACAGTGTAGCTAAACAGCATCAGATGCTGGTCTGTAGGATGGTTTTGGAGGTGAAGAAGAAGAGGAGGAGAGTGAGGACTGAAAGAAAAATAAGATGGTGGAAACTAAAGGCGGAAGACTGTAGTGTAAGATTCTAAGAGGTCAGACTGTTGTTAGGTGGTGGTGAAGAGGCATGGATGATTGGGCAACTACTGCAGGAGTGATAAGGGAGACAGCTAGAAAGGTACTTGGTGTGATATCTGGAAATAATAAGGAAGACAAAGAGATGTAGTGGTGTAATGAGGAGGATGGAGATGAAAATGTGTTGACTAGTGAAGAGAGTGTGTTGAGAAGATGGAGGGAGAAGATGGTTTAGAGTCGACTAAGATGGTTTAGAGTCGAAAGTCGGTCGGACCAGATGACATAACGCCTGGAGATGTTTAGAAGAGATGGCAGTGGAGTTTTTAACAAGACTGATTAACAAGATTCTGGAAGGTGAGAGGATGCATGAGGAATGGAGAAGAAGTGTGCTGGTACCGATCTTTAAGAATAAGGGAGATGTGCAGACCTGCAGTAACTACAGGGGAATAAAGTTGATTAGTAAGACCATGAAGATATGTGAAAGAGTAGTGGAAGCCAGGCTGAGAGAAGAGGTGACCATCTGTGAGCAACATTATGGTTTCATGCCGAGGAAGAGCACCACAGACACATTATTTGCTTTGAGAATGTTGGAGAAGTATAGAAAAGGTCAGAATGAGTTGCATTGTGTATTTAACCCTGGATTTAGAGAAAGCATATGACAGGGTGCTGAGAGAGAGTTGTGGTATTGTATGAGGAAGTCAGGTGTGTCAGAAGTATGTGAGGGTATGTGCAGGACATGTATAAGGACAGTCTGACAGCAGTAGAAACGACAGACTGGTTTAAGGTGGAGGTTGGACTGCATCTAGGATCGGCTCTGAGCCCTTTCCTGCTTGCAGTGGTGATGGACAGGTTGATGGACAAGGTCAGACAGGAGACTATGTTTGCGGATGATATTGTTATTTGTGGTGAGAGTAGGGAGCAGGTTGAGAAGAGCGTGAAGAGCTGGAGGTACACGCTGGAGATATTGGGAATAAAAGTCAGTAGGAGTAAGACAGATGTGTGTGAATGAGAGGGAGGGCATTGAAGTGGTGCAGTTGCAGGGAGAAGAGGTGGAGAAGGTGGAGGAGTTCAGGTACCTGGGGTCAACAGTGCAAAGTAATGGAGAGTGTGTTAGAGAAGTAAAGAAAAGAGTGCAGGCAGGGTGGAGAAGAGTGACAGGAGTGATTTGTGATAGAAGAGTATCTGCAAGAGTGAAAGAGAAAGTTTATAGGACTGTGGTGAGACCTGCGATGTTGTATGATTTAGAAACAGTAGCATTAAGTAAAAGACAGGAGCTGAAGAGATTTATTAGAGGGACAGCGCATGTAGGAGACATGTTTTGGAGACAAGGTCAGGAAGATGGTTTGGACATGTGCAGAGGAGGGACATAGGGTATATAGAAAGAAGAATGCTGAGGATGGAGCCACCAGGAAAGAGGAAAAAAGGATGTGTTGAGGGAAGACATGCAGGTAGTTGGTTTTGGGCAGATGTAGAGGACAGAGGGTATGGAGACAGATGACAGGTGACCGCTGTGGCGACCCCTAATGGGAGCAGCCAAAAGAAGAAGAAGAATTTTAAAACTAGTTGATTATTCGGTTATCAGCAAAACTAACTATCGGTTAACCTCTCATGTATAAGCCTTATTATGTATTGGAATGTGAATAACGCATCTTTAATGTTCAAAGCCACATTTGTTCTGTGAACACACTGGGTTTCCCCCACCCAATTCAAACGTCACAGTTTTTAAAGGACATTCAATAATTTGGTCCCAGAAAGTCCAATTTAAATCTGGTACTGTGTTTGTGTGTGAGTTCATACTCACTGTTGGAGTAACATTATAATAAGCACTTATATTGGCTTGTTGTGCAAATTGTGCTGTTAAACAAAAATGCTGTGTTTAACTGGATCGCAATATGGCACATAAAGACTAACACCAGATGGACACTCAGATGGACAAAGAAGCAGCTTTGTGAAATTTTTAAAACACCACACGGGCTTGTAATTTGTTATGCATGAAGTGTGTACCTGAAAGAGTGTGTGTAGCTCATGACAGAGAGAGATGTGCTTGGAGCTGGGCTCTTTGGGTTGGATTAGCTCCATGCTGCGTGAGCGTGAGGCTCCACCGCTAAGCCCCGACCCCTGACCTGGGGCTTTGGGCTGAGTGCCATGCTGAACCGAGAGCCCCAGCTTTCGGCTAACGGCAGATGCCAGCAGCTCCAGGGCCTGGTTCAGATCCAGTCTCAGAAAACACTCCCGAAACACGTGTAGGTGACTCAGAACCTGCAGTATTGAGTTCATGTAGCAGGTGTTGCCGAGATTCCTTAAACCGGTCACGCCTGGCGTAACCGTGGGCCGCCTCTTAATGGGGGAGTCGCCAGTTTTGGCAGGCGAAACCGGAGTCTGATTGGTCTTGGCTGAGGCGGCCGACCGTCTCTGAGGTGCTTTGTCTTTTCGAGTCCTAACATTCGAGGAGCCAGGCGGCTTGTGTCGGATTCGTTTCCTGTCCCTTAAGGATGCGGCAGCTACTGCTTTTTGGCTCTGCTTCCGGATGCGGCTGCTTTTCCGTGGCGGTGCGCTCTCAAGCTCTTCCCGGAGCTGCCGTTTCAGCGTCCGTCTCCTCTCCCGCGCCTCCCTTCGGCGTTCCTCCTCCTCCTCGCGCAGCCGCTCCTCCTCCAGGAACCTCCTGCCGCGCTCCGTGTGGCCGAACCAAGTGCGGAATGCCCGGCTCATGAGCGCTCTGCGCCGGTGCCACAGTGCTGTAAACATGCGGTCTTCACCGCGCAGCTGCAGCTCCTGCGCGTTCCCGTGCTCCAGCTGCGCCGCTCCAGAACGCAGGGTTCTGCCACTGCGTGTCGTCACCTCATAGCGCTGGCTCTTGATGGCGCCCAGAGTGCCACGCAGCAGCTTCAGGTCACCTGTCGCGTTGTCGTTTAACACATAGTCGTCACACAGGTAGCAGAACACGTACAGTTCGTTCACCTCCAAGGCCAGAGGGTGGCGCTGCTCCTACAGGACATCACAAGGAAAAATCTTAATCTCATGAAATAAAAATTTGAAAAGGAGAATATGAAAGGAGGTGGTAGCTTAGTGGTTATGGCATTGGACTTTGGATCTGAAGGTCATGAGGTCAAATCACGACACCAAGGTGCCACTCCTGGGCCCCTAAACAAGGCCCTTAACCCCTATAGCTGCTCAGTTGCGAGAATGGTATAAATGTAAGTCGCTCCGGATAAGGGTTATAAAATTTCATAAATTTTTAAGACTGTAAAACTTCTATATGAGAATTAACTGGGGCTGAAACAATTCCTTGAGTAATTAGAATACAGAATTGCGCCAAGGCAAATTATTTGCCTCAATGTGTCGTTTAGTCCATTTAACTACATACGGAAACACAATGGAAGCCCGTTTTTTTTCTCATAATTCTGAATATTTTTTGTAATTCTGACTTTATTTAACACAATTCTTTCTTGTCTTACTTGTAAACAGAGCTAGTCTCCAAACTTCTTGATACCACCTCGGAAATTTGGACTTTATTTATCGTAATTCCAAGAGCCAGTCGAGCAGATTTACCCCCTCTGCAGTGCCAGAAAGCTTTACACATTGAGAATTAAATAGTCTACGATCAATAGAATCGCATGGTATAAAACTAAGCCTTTACAACTTCAGGCGGACAACATGGTTACCGGTGGATGCACAAGAAATTATGTTTCCATACAACACAGGAGACGCTGCAGAAGGGGTGAGGAGAAGATTCGGGCCAAAAAACATTTCCCAAGTTTGAGATAATTTCAAACTAAAACAAAGAAAACAGTGTGACCGTGTATAAAAGAGGTTGACCGATTCATCAGTTGATTGCTGGAACTATTGACAAAAATCCATACTGATAGTTTTTCCGGGTTGCGTTATGCAGTACGACACAGCCTCTAAAGTTGAATCATGTTTTGTTTGTTTAAAATGTAGTTTTAAAATTTATTTTAGATGTAACTGTTTGGATTTTTTTGGAGTGTTACTTTTTGTTTCAGTTTGAATTAATGTCTTTATTTCACCTTGAAAGTTTTTCAAGAAATGTTTTTTTTCCACCACATTGCGGTTACCAAAATTTGAAATTGATTTTTATATTTTTATTGATGATTTTTTTGAATGGGTTTAGATTTCACAGATATTCTTGTGTGCATTTTCCGCAATAAAAATGTTTTAAATATAAAAACAAATGACGTTCATTTTAAGACACCCGTCTTATTTTCTCTTGTATATTTAGTATTGTTTTTTTATTAATAATAGAAAATAGAAAAAGTACCTTGTATCGGATTACTCGATTAATAGATAGAATAATCGGTAGAATCCTCGATTGTGTGTGTGTTTGTTAGTTGAATGACACCGTTTACACTTTGCCGGTAAGCATGTTTTACCTTGAAGTGCTGCAGCGCATGCTCCTCGATGTAGCGTCCGCAGGCCACGTGCGAGCAGCTGAGGCACGCCCACACCGACTCGGTGGTGTTGCAGTCCACACAGTGCCATTTCTGTGGGTTCAGGATCGAGTGGTCCTGTGCGAGTCTCAGTCGACCCACGTGCTTACACTTGTCCATCCCAGTCGCTCACACGCACTCTTCACATGACCGTGGCGAAGGCAGTCGGCAGCACTCCTACCTCCTGCCAGGCCATGCTTCATCTGATGGAGCAGGACGGAAATAAGACATGGGTCAGATTCAAACTCCGAGGTCAAACACATGAAGTTAAGCACTTAAAGGGACCTCTTTAAAAGCCAGGATTAAGACTCAATATCAAGTCCTATATACGAGGTGGGACACATGGGAGCACCGTCTTTCATAAGTCACTATGCAAAAAGACATTGTCCTGTGTACATCAGAGGCTGTGTTACTGATGCTATCCTGACTATGTCTGCGATTCTCAGCACGTGAAACAACACGATCTGACTTCCGCACCCACCCTACTCGTCAGATTCGGCTTCTGCGGACTTCACCCTCTTCCCGAAGATGAAGATTCAGCTTGAGGGTCACCTTTTTGACTCGAATCGCAGAACGTGCTGGTCATGCTTCCAAACCTTCCAGGACACATTACAGTAGTGACAGGAAGGCTGTGAGTCCTGAAGGTGATTGTGAGTAGATAAATAAAAGTACTTTCTTGTAAAAAGATCTAGTCTCCAAACTTCTTGATACCACCTCGGAAATGCTGCTGTTTTTTTTATATCGTCGTGGCGAAAACCAGCTAATCCAGGTCCTTGATCAGAGCTCGTACTTTAAGAAAACACTAAAAACCACACATGCGGGCACATCCAATCCCATCCCACCACACGCTGTGTGTTTACAAAGAAACAGAGAGGACTTTTCAGGCACACTGTAAAATTCAGCCAGGAATTCAAGCAGCTTGTTCCAAAGCAGCTTTATAAAGATAAAGAGGATATAAAACTGTACAAAACAGTGTACAAGTTTAGTGCCAATAAATGTGTTCCTTATATGTTTATCCTTAATGAGTGAGCCAGTAGCAACTGTGAAGGGTAAAAACTCCCTGAGATTGTAAGAGGAAGATACTTTGAGAGAAACCAGACTCTAAAAGGAACCTGTCCTCATGTGGGTGGCCCTGAATGTCCATTGATTACAGTTCATCAATGTTGAGGTGTACGGTTTAGTGATAAGGCCTTAAATGCAGAACTGTTCATGCAACCAGCGTAATCTCAAACGCCTACTGTGATATATATAAATACACACACACACACACACAGACACACACACACACACACACACACACACCAATTCCATAAGCTTGTACACTGTGTAAAATGTAAATAAAAATGCACATGATTTGCATTTGATGACATTCTATTCACAATACAACCAAAAATACATTGTAAAAACATTTTGAGGAGGAAATAAAATCTTTTGAATTTGACTACATTCCTCTTCCAAAACTTCAGCAACTAGTCTCCTCAGTTCCCAGACGTATACGGACAGAAGACGTGATGCGGTACAGGATAAACATGGCCTTGTCCCAACTTTTTTTTGAGGCCTGCTGCAGCAATCAAATTTAAAATGACCTTGTTTTTTTTCCTCATAAAATGGTATATAATCTCAGTTCAAACATTGATTATGTTTTCTATGTTCTGTTGTGAATAAAGTCATTGCACAGTGTTCCAGCTTTTTTGGATTTGTTTTACACGCACATTCTAGTCCTTAGCTGTGTGTTGTCTGTTATGTAGCTTGATGTTGTTTATGAAGCACCAGGGTTCTGGAGGAACGTTGTTTCGGTTCACTGTGTACTTCGTCAGCTATATATGGTTGACACACACAAAAGGCGTATAACCCATGATCATAGTGCTAATGATGAACTCGGCACATGGCTTGTTAACTAGTTACCAAGAATACCCCTGAAATCTTTTATTTTAAGTGTACATGTTCTACGTATGTTTAATAAAGGTTGGAAGCCGAGATTTTTTCCCTCTCGCTTCTGACAATTCTAACTCCATATTAGCTAGAGGTTCCCTTTCCTGCACTGCTATTGGCCAGGAAGTGGCCTCGCCATTAATACTCGCCTTTGATTTAGCCAATCGGCACATGAAGGGGGAGGGACTTGTTGGTGTAAAGGTTGAGAGTGTCGTTTAACTTTAGACCAAAGAGAGGAAGGGTTCAATCAAAGCTTTGAGGTGGACGGTGCATATGTGCAGTGTGTGTATAGAATTAAAAAAGATGCAGTGTGTGGTACAGGATATACCCTGGAGGAAGTGAGGAGTTGGAGGAAAAACTGAAGTTTCCATCCATAGTTATGGAGACCCTCTTTATATCACACCAGGTCTTGAGATAAATCTTGGCATAAACGCATTCAATCAGGTAGTAATAAGTGTTCGGGAAGTGACCCCACTGTTGTCGTCTTACAGCTCAAGAATCTCGGGTAAACACCAGGCTCGATCATCTGCTTACTCTCAACAAACAACAACAACAACAACAACAACCCATCACCTTAAAATAGACGAAAGTGATACAGGATTTAAAATAGCCGTCGCAGCGCATCCAAATCGCGCTACTGACAAGTTTGTGCATTTGAGTTCGGTGGTGAAACGATACCCAACCCTCAGTCCAAACAGGAGGCAGCTACATTTCCATGCTGCTTGCTACGAATCCCTGAGCACAGACTTCTTCATTGACATCCAAACACCTCCATAAACAGTGATCTAGTGATCCAGTGATGACCTTCTTATTCCGGATCTACCCGATTCGTCCCGACACCCCACCTCTTTAATTTGGTTCTTTTAATTTTCTGTGCAGATCATGAAGGTTCCACATCAACGGCCTAAAGATATATGAAGTTCCTGAGCAACTCAAGAACTTAAGGATGGATTTGGACTTGTAATTAATATCAACAGTCTACTACAATGGCTCAGGCCTGCAGATTTGTCCAAACAGTTCTGTATCTGAGCTTCTATCCCTCAACAGTACAATTCAACAATGATGGAAGTATAACAAATAGACATTTATTGGCACCTGGATAAGGATAGGTTCTCTTTTGAGTTTGGTTCCTTTTAAGATTTGTTTTCTTCATACCATCTCTGGGAGTTTTTCCACACCACAGTTGCCACTGGCTCACTAATTAGGGATAAACATACATTGATAGGAACATACTTATAGGCGCTAAACTTATAACTTTATAACCTCTGTGTCTGTGTAAAGATTTTTGATACAATATCCATTGCAGAATAACTGAACTGAATTGATCCTGATTGTCAGAGTGAAGGAGTGGAGCGCAGTTTTTTCCTGTAATGATGAAGGTGATGATGACGATGATGATGATGATGAAGAAGATGAATAAACACTAACAGTGTTGTCGGTGAGACTGGAGCTCATGGTGATCAGTTAAAACATTGCACACTTCTATGGTGTTTTTTGGGGTTTGCTTTGAGCTAGACGGCTTTATAACCTGCCGGGTTGTATTAAAGTTAGCGAGCCGCTAACTCACAACAATCATAATCATCATCATCATCATCATCATCACCCTCCTCCTCCTGGGTATTAACTGGCGCTAACTCTGATCTACTGCTTGGAGGTTTTCGGATTAAAGGCTGATTGTGACTGTATTTCTCTCTTCACCAGCAGCAGCTGACGCCCGCTATAATTCCCTTGTTTTATTTTCATTTCTTAAATAAGAGGACATTTTTTTGTACATACCCGTTCTCTCTTTCTTTCTCTCTATCTTTTCCTTTCTAACCGATCTGATCTCACGGATCGGACACCGACGCCGCCGCCGCCGCCGCCATCTTGTCTCCGAAGTGTCGCGTGGTGTGCGACATGACGTCGAGGGCCGCTGACGTCATGTCGCGCGGAAGCGATGCGGTGACAAAGGCCGGCGTTTTTTTTTTCCCCTCCGCTATAGGATATTTTACTTCTCAAACCCCGCCGCGTTCAACGCGTTTTTCTACAAGCGACATTTTAAAATTAGATGAAAATTATAATAAAAACAAAAACCCCGCAGCCCGTGTCGAGGGGCTTCCTATCAGCGGCAAGGGCGAGCGTTTCCCTGGAAACGGCTCGACGGCCCCTTTCATGTTAGTAAACAAACATAAAAAGCCCGCCCAAAATACGTCACTTCCGCTTAATTTATTATATTTCTTGATTTGCGTATATGAATACAATAAATATAAATAATATATATTATTATAAATAATAATAATAAATATATAGACATCAAATAAATTTTTTTTTAATAATAATAATAATAATAATAATAATAATAATAATAATAATAATAATAATAATAATAATAATAATAATAATAATAATAATAATAATAATAATAATAATAATAATAATAATAATAATAATAATAATAATAATAATAATAATAATAATAATAATAATATTAATAATATATCTGCGCAGCTGCATCCTCCCTGGATATAAAAAAGCTAAACTGTATTTTACAAAGTTATTTATATTATTATTCAGCTAATTCTTCGGCTATATGCAAGCAGATATTATTATTATTATTATTATTATTATTATTATTAGTAGTAGTAGTAGTAGTAGTAGTAGTAGTAGTAGTAATAATGATAATAAGGATAGTAGTAGCAGTGGTAGTAATAATAATAATAATAATAATAATAATAATAATAATAATAATAATAGTAATAATAGTAATAATAGTATTGTGGTAGTAATAATAGTAGTAATAGTAGTAATAGTAATTGTAGTAGTGGACGTAGTGGTAATAATAATAATAGTAGTAGTAGTTTGTTATATAATAATTTGTTATTATTTACTGTTATGCTTATATAAACTCAAATCTAAGTTTTACAGTCTTCTCAACTTTTTTTTCGCAGTTTTACGCGCCCACTACGTCACTTCCTGTTTGGCGAAGATGGCGGTGGATTTGACTCCAAGGTTCAGAAGACTGAACAGTCAATCGAGATGTTTTAACGAAAAGAGACATTTAACAGGTGTCCAGATTATTTTATTTCTCTCTCTCTTTTATTAATAACTTCAAAGGTATCGAGTGTTATATTTGCGTTTGACGGGAATTCCGGCGGTATAAGTTTTACAGCTAACCGGCTCTGAATACAGTATTCAATAAACCACAACATCTTTTAAACAATTTTATTCTCTTCCTTCAAAGATGATAATATATTCGGAAACCATGGTTAAATGATCTATAATAAGTTATTAACTTTAGCATAACTAAGTGCGCTTGAATCATTCTGCCTTTCACTGGGCGTGAATTAAGGAAGGGCGAGTCGATACTGCGATATCGATATCTGCGATACTAATGTTAAATATCGATCCCATCTGTGATTTTGTTATAAAGTGAGTTTAATATATATTTTTAATGTGAATAGGAACCGTCTCTTCTGCCCTTGTGCATCTGTTTATCCCAAGCCAGGATTCAGTCACTCAGTCATAACCTCTAAGAAACTTACCTTCTAAGAAAATCTGTTAAAATATTCTGTAAATAATAGTTTTCCTAAACTTTTTAGCGTTGATAAGTAACTAGATATATAATTTATGCTACTCTAAAATGGTGAACATTAAAGGAGTTTTAATTATTAATCCTGGTTTTAGAGCACTAATTCTCAGTGCAATAATAATACAAATATGTGCAGTAACCTGTATAACTGCAGTAGTTGGACTTTTTCTGCCATCAGCCACACATTTCATGCAAAATATTTCAATAAGATTGGAAATTGATTGTGCAGCATTTATATTTAATATACACTAATCAGGCATAACATTATGACCATCTGCCTAATATTGTGTTGGTCCCCCTTTTGCTGCTAAATCAGTTCTGACTCGTCAAGATTGAACAGCATTTACTTCTTCAGCAAATTGAGATACAGGAGCTCGTCTGTTGGATCAGACCACATAGTCCAGCCTTTGCTCCCCACGTGCATCAGTGAGACCCGTGTCGCTGGTTCACCACTGTTCCTTCCTAGGACTACTTTTGATAGATATTGACCATACAGACCGGAAACATCCCACAAAGACACGTCAACTTTGAGGACAAAATGTTTACTTGCTGGCTAATAAATCCCACCCACTAACCGGTGCCATGATGAAGAGATAATCAAAATGAATAAAATACAAATGAATAAACCCAAATGAGTGCTTATGGATAGGAAAAGAATGCATTCTGGCTTTGATGCTTCTCTTTCTTTCTCTCTCTCTCTCTCTCTCTCTCTCTCTCTCTCTCTCTGTGAACTGTGACAGGACCCTTTAGAGCTACACAGCTGTGGCGTAACATCATCGAGGCCTTACAGACGCAGGTGGAGGTCAGGCGTCGCCGGCAGCACTTGCGAGTACATAAAGACTGCTTCACCGGCTCTGATGCTGTGGACGTGGTTCTCAGCCACCTCATGCAGAACATCTACTTCTGCACCAGTGATGTGACCCGCCTAAAAGCTGTCAGGCTGTGCCAGGCCCTCATGGACGCTCGAGTGTTTGAACCGGTCGGTGTGAAACTCTTTCGCAGGGAAAAAGAGCTGGCATTCGAGGACTCGGGCTGCAGCCTGTACCGCTTTTTAGATGCCGACGGTCTTCCTGGATCGGCTAAGAGCGGTGCTGATCAGGAGAATGGAACATCCGTGAAAGAAAATGGAAAGGAGAAGAAGGGCTCCAGGTCAGGAAAATAAACTGCCGATACTGTATCAAGCTAAAAAGAATAGATTTTGCTGATAATTGTGTGTGTTGTGAAGGTTTGACGATATAAGGACAATCTCCAATCAATGGGCACTGGGATCCTCAGACAGGAGGGTGGAGAGAATTTTGAAAACCATCAACCTGCAACCATCGATGCCTTCTGGCCTGAATCGTGTTGGTTTATCTACTTCCTGTCTCTCAAAACAAGGTGAGATGAAGAAAATCACTCGATTACATTGTAGTGTTCTGTATATATCATTCTATCCTAAATCTGTCATCCGTTTAGTGCCAACGTGAAAAATATATATATAAATAAATAAATTAAATTAAATCGACGATTACAAAAATAAAGTCATAGCAATACGAGAATAAAGTAAAAAATGACGAGGATAAAGTCTTAATATTTTAAGAATAAAGTTGGAATGACGAGAATAAATATTTCGTAGCAATAGTAGATTAAAGTTGTAATATTTTGAGAAAAATCACAGAATTTGAGGAAAATAAAGGTTGGAATTTAGCAGCGAGGAAATTCTTGTTCTTTCGGCACATCTGCAGCAGAAATTGCTTGTATTGCGCAGTCTGAAATGGTGACCAGTGGTCGAATCCAAGGATATCAATGAATACATCTGCATGCTATTCGAAAAGGAGATGTTGTTCCACAAGAGGATCATGTGGAAGTGGATCGTGATCAAAGACACGGACGCTACGTTTCTACTGTAACCCGCACTGAGGATCCAGGAACAGAAAATAGACGCGTACTGCTACTACCTTATTCTAGTAATTTCGACTTTATTCTCGTACAGCTACACCTTTAATGTCTTTGATTTTGATAAGAGCAAAAAAAATGTAAAAGTCTTAGTCCAGGACATGCTGCTATTATTTAGAATTACTTGATGATAGACAGGTGAAGGCTTTGATAGAGCTAAGATGAGCCACGGTTCTATCCCATAAAACATTCCATATGTACACTATATGACCGAAAGTACATGCGGTCACCTGACCATCACGCCCATATATGGTTCTTCTATGAACTGTTACCACGTCCATGAACTTTTGACCAGTCAGACGTCAGCAGTACGCAAACAAAGCTCCATGAAGACATGGTGTGTCAAGGATGGAGTGCGAGAACTCTAGGGTTCTAAACAGAGCCCTGATTTCAACCCTACTGAGATGCAACACTGACTGAACCCCAGACCTCCTCACACAACATCAGTTTCTGATCTCACTAATGCTCTTATGGGCCACTAGATGTTGGACCACAATCTTCCCAGAAGAGTGAGGCACTGGTGGAATAAATCCTAAATTGCACATATGTGTGTGCACAGACATCAGGGTTTTGATGTTGTTGTAAAATTGATGTGAAATAGACGAGTCTATCGACACACATATGAACATGCTTACGAGGCGCCGCAGCTTCTGAACAGCTCTTGGAACTAACGGAGCAGACTCCTGACGTTTATACTTCACCCTAGTTCAGCAGACCCCTTGTTTAAAACGAGTATAAAATATTCGGAGGGTGTGTATTTCTAGAATTTAATTTTAAACTTATACACCGATTAGGCATAAAAATGATGACATAACAATATGAGTGGTGAAGTGAATAACACTGATTATCTCTTCATCATGGCACCTGTTACTGGGTGGGATATTATTAGGCAGCATATGAAAGCTTTGTCCTCAAAGTTGACGTGTTCGGAGCTTGAAAATGGGCAAAACCAAGGATTTGAGCGAGTCCAAGAAAGGAACAGTGGTTACACGGCGACAGGGTCATGGCCGGCCGAGGTTCATTGATGCAGGTGGGGAGCGAAGGCTGGTTCGTGTGGTCCGATCCAACAGGCGAGCTCCTGTAGCTCAAATTGCTGAAGAAGTTATTGCTGTAATGTTTTGGCAGCAAAAGGGGGACCAAAACAATATTAGGCAGATGGTCATAAAGTTATGACCAATCGATGTAGAGATGGATGAGTGGAAATGCTTTTGGACCTGAGTAAAATTTGCTTTCTGATTTTATAATTAGACCAAACGCAGACATTCTGTTGCTTTCTTAATTAAGAAGCTCCTAACAGTCTGGTTAGGTCTGTTAACAATCAAATGTAGGATTTTTATTTCTGAAGCATTTCGAATACACAGGTGGTCCTCGACTTACATAGTAATTTGAAAACATTCGAGACATGGCACAGCCTACCCATGAGTCTTAATCGATCAGTATGGGATTGTATACTGTAATTTGTTAATAATTTAACGCAAACTTAAAATATTTGTATTCGTTTTGTTATCGTCGTTGTAAGATCGAACGTCGAACCATAGTAACTCAGGGACCATCTGCATGTTGTTGTTGTTTTGCAGTCATACAAGAAGTGTGGAAACAACAAACCCTTCTGCAGCTGTTGCAGTTAGTGGAGGTTCCTGTGTTGGACTGCATCCTGGCATCATCACCCTCAAAATCCGCTCCTCTTCGCATGCGTTTGCTGAGGAACCATGACCTGGTCATCTCTAACACATGTGTGGACCGGGAAGTGTCCCAAGTCCTCAATCTGCCAGAGTCAGTGTCCAATATGTATGAATCAAACAAAAGCTGAATTAGAAAGAGTTTAGTTTTAGATTGGATCTTGAATTACTAATTCTTTATTAGGGATTATTGGAAAGTCAATCAGGAGCAGATCATGTTCTGATTGTCACTTATAGATTTGCAGGTTTGTCATTATTTTTAACCAGTTGATGTTAGTAGATTACCATTGTTATACATCCACCCTCTTTGTCTGTGAAAGACTGGACTCGTGGCTGACGGCGGCTGCAGACTGTCTGGAGCTGTTTCCAGACAAAACGATCGTGTCGACAGGAGAGCAGCTGCTTCAGGTCCATGCTGCGGATGATGGCGAGAAGCTGGGTGCCTACAAGAAACTATTGTTCGACACCATTTCGAAGTTTTACAGCAGTCAGGAGAGAATTCCCCTGCTGGCTGGACGGTACATGGACATCCACGTGGGCATCCTCAAGCTACTTGGTAAAACTGAAGCAGAATACAATAGTGCTAAGTATAAAGCTTTTCGTGATTCTGGCTTGAACACCTGCTTGAACACCTCATAGAGGAAAAGTTGTTCTTAATACTGATGATACAGTAGAAAATACTTAGAAATGTTTTTTTGTTGTTGTTTTTTTGTGTATAAATGCATTGAAATGTGATCAGACTCGGGTAGGACCGAGGATGCTCTAAAGGCATCTCAGCTTTGGCTGCGTCTTTTGGACACCAGCTGTAGGAATGAACTGCGCAGACTCCTGACCTTCATGGCTGAAGCTTCAGACCCCAACGCCTTTCAGCTACACAAAACGGTGCAGTTCCTGAAATTTGACTCTGTGCTTACCAAGTTTATTATTGATTACAGTTCAATTATAAAATATAATTTATTTAGTTGCTTATTTAGAAAGGGGTTAATATTTTGTTTCTAAAAATCTGTGTTTTTTTAAATGTATAAATGTTCTTATTTCTTGTGTCTTTGAGCTTTAAAGATGTAATGACTGGCGCACATCTAACACATATATACATACATCGACCAGACATAACATTTTAACATTATAACATTGTAAATAACACTGATTATCTCTTCATCATGGTGTCTGTTAGTGGGTGGGATATTATTTGGCAGCTTGTAAACATTTTGTCCTCAAAATCGACGTGTTAGAAGCAGGAAAAATAGGAGAGTGTAAGGATTTGAGCGAGTTTGACAAGGCACAAATTGTGACGTCTAGACGACTGGGTTAGAGCCTCTTCAAAAGTGCAGCTCTTGTGGGATGTTCCTGGTCTGCAGTTCTCAGTATCTCTAAAAAGTGATCCAAGGAAGGAACAATGGTAAACCGGCGACAGGGTCGTGGGTGGCCGAGGCTCATTAATGCAGGTGGGGAGTGAAGGTTGGTTCGTGTGGTCCAACAGACGAGCTCCTGTAGCTCACATTCCTGAAGAAGTAATGCTGTTAATGCTGGACAGGACTGTTTTGACAGCAAAAGGGGGACCAACACAATATTAGGCAGGTGGTCATAGTGTTATATCTGATTCATATAACTGAGCAGCAGTTAAGGGGTTTAAGGGTCTTGCTTAGGGCCCAGCAGTGGCAGCTTTAGTGGTGGCGGGATTTGAACTCACAACCATCTGAACAGAAGTCCAACATTTTAACTATTGAGCTACTCCTTCCGCTGTCATATGAACCATTATAGTTTTTAGTTTTTGACATTGTTTAGGGAAGCACCATTTTTTTTTGTTTTCTTGATAAGGGTTTTCCAGACAAAACTGGTTGCAGGTTCTGTGTTACAGTGTGATAAAAACCTTACAGCAAGTAGTAGCTCAGACCTTCTGATGAAAAGGTTGTGAGTTCAAATCTGTTCCCACTGTTGGGCCCTTTGTGCAAAACACTTAACCCTCAAGTGCTCGGTTGTATAAACCTTTGGATAAGGAGACCTGCTGTAATATTAATTACAATAAACACAAAATCCATAACATCACATGGAACCCCCAAATGTTCTAAGGCTTTGATCAGAGAGAGAAAATGATTGTTTTTTTTTTTTGACAAGTTTGTTGTTGGTAAAAGAAACCCCTAAAAGCAAACTACAGATACCAAATTGTGACCGAAATACTCTTCAGTCTCTTTTTCGAAATGTAATGCTTTCTTTAAGCCTAATTGCGGAACAAAAACGTGTCTTGTTTGTGTCTGTGAGCAGATGGAGAACAGGGCTCTAATCAGCAGGACTTTTATGAAGGCTATGCTTCAGAGTAAAGATGTGTCTCGTGCTCAATGTGAGCAGCTCCTGCTGTTTCTCATGGATCACCATTTACATCTGTTCAAGGTACTTCTGTTTCACTTCACTCCACTCCTGGCTTTTATTTGACTTTCAGCAAACCTTACAGCCTGCCTGTTTTAATTTGACACAATGATACCAGACCCCGTTGTCTCTGATCGAGGCGGTGACGAAGGCCTTACAAACCCTGCAGCAAGGCCGGAATCCGGATAACGTCGCGCGTAAGTCCGCACTCAGAACGCATCAGCCGATGGCGCTCTCCGGATCGACTGCACGCACTAAACCCGCTCTCTGTGTTGCTGTTTAGTGTTCGCGTTCTGTCAGCAGATGTCAGCACAGCAGTTCGAAGAGCAGCGAGAGAAGAACACCGTCGCCAGCCTGAAGCAGCTCATCGAGCACATTACGCTTAGCAACGAGCTGTCGATCAAACAGAGGAGGCGACTCATCAAGGAGTTTCAGAAGCACCACCCAGCAGTGTTTCTCCACCATTTCTCCTCCACCTTCTAGAACATGCGGCATTTTGAACGTCTCTTCGAAGACGACATCGTCGTTGGTTATTTTGCTAGAAACTTGGTAGATTTCGTACGGTAGATTCTAGCAGGCAAACCTAATTTAGTAGCGGTAACACTGGCAATATTGATAGCTGCTGTCGCATAAGTCTTCGGACAGAAAATAGATTTTGCGGAAGTACACCGAACGTACAGAAGTCCTAAGAGGCCAAGCATTGCGACATTTTTCTTTCCTTGTTTTTTTGTGATCTTGACATATTTTTTCCATAGATGCATCATCGCAGCATCACGAATGATCGCATTCACTTTTACTTTGATCAGGGACTCACTCAAACTGGAACAGCTCTGTGTTTACGATTGACAATATACACATAGGCAGTGGTGGATGAAGTACACAAACCAAGTCAGAGTCATGAGTTTCTTCCATCATTTATTCCTCTGAAAATGCATCTGCTTGCTGTAGAACTGATTCTGAACTGTATGTTCGTGCTACATAGATACCGAGCGGCAATCAAAACGAGTTCGGAACAGACCCCGATTGGTGGTTCGCTTCGTGTTTGACCAGTTAATTTTTTATTCCTCTCACAACTAAAAAGAAACGACCGAATTCACAAAACGTAGTTGAGTTCAAAGACATTTGGTTTTGAAATGTAGTGAAGGTAAAGTAAAAGTCTCGCCAAATGGAAATTCTCTAGTAAAGTAGAGATACGTGAAAAAAACAACTTACGTTAATTAAATGTACACCACTGCACATAAGTGACTGACTTGTGAGAAAACAGGTTTTTACGTTGAGATCACAAGAAAACTCACGATAATGTGATCATTTGTTATGTGGAGAAATTCGGGTCGTGATAACGTGAAAATTGAGAGACAGCCAAAAAAAAGAAATATATTATAAAGCGTGGCCTCTTTGGATTTCCGTCCTGAACAAGATCTTTCGATGAAATCATTCTCAACACCCAGCTCTTGCATTATTTAAATTTTTTTCAGCTCTAAACAAATTTAATTGCACTTGTTCACTGGATTTAGATGTTTTTTTGGGGTATATTATGATTATCTGTTGCCCTTTGTTACTGTTTTGATTCTTTTTTACCTCAGAAATTTTACAGCTGAGAATTACTTGAATGGATGCAGGTACAAATATTCAGGGATGGACTCTCTCAAATGATTTTTATCAAACGATATATATAGTTGAGTCAGATTTTATTAGACAGTAGATCTGCTTGCTGGTTAATGTAGGTTTTATGCCGTATGATCTTAATGGGCAATTAATGGTTTCCCAATGTAGAAAATGATTTCTGTGAGGAGATCTAGTGCTTAATTTATTTGAACTTCTCCTAACACTATTGCTTACGTTTCAGACAGAGAAATCTGATTATTTTTGAGATTAAAAAAGCGAGTTTTAATCTGTAGCATGTAGTTGAGTAAAAGTAGAGATACACTAAACTAAAATATGACTCCAGTAAAAGTTAAAGTGTCCCTTTAAACATTTACTGGAGTAAAAGTACAAAAGTATTTGCCTTTAAATTTACGTCAGTATCCAAAGTACTAAAATGTATTATGGCTCTAATGTTTCTATCATTTTTATCACAAGACTGTTGCTTAATCAACTCAGTGTATGTAAAACAAAGCTTATTCTTTACACACCAATCTATTAATAGAATGATATTAATGAGTTAAACACTTATTGATATCTAATAAATTATCATGAGCCCAAAAACATTTTCTTTCAGTTTTTTCCATCATTTATTCCTCATAAAATGTTCTGCTGACGCTGAACTGTATGTTCGTGCTAAGTAGATACCACCAAGCAACAGCGGCGGTTTTCGCTTGACGTCCTGGGTGACAGATGCCATGACCCAAAGTCTCCCTCATTGATTAGTTTCAGCTTTAAAAAGCTGCTCTCTGCTTCAGCTACACCACTGGAAGAGTAAGACATGTTTACAGAGAAGACCACAATACATTTGTGCCAGCTCTATTTCGTGTATTATTTTTCACTTTAATATTTTCGATAAGCTTCTGCAATATCACAACATTTACTCTCGTCCAGATTTCATTTTTTATCAAGATCTTGTATTGATGATGAAAGAGTCGGAACGCTGCGCAAAGTCTCCTCCAGCACATCCCAAAGATTTTCCATCCGGTTAAGGTTTGGACTCTGTGACGGCCATTCCATGTGTGAAAATGATGTCTCATGCACCCTGAACCACTCTTTCACAATTTAAACCTAGTCCTGGCTTTGCCATCTTGGATAATTCCTGTGCAATCGGGGAAAAAAACAATCCATTTATGCAATAACCTGGTCATTCATTATATTCAGGTGGTCAGCTGACCTCATTCTTTGGGCACATAACCTTGCTGAACCAAAACCTGATCAACTGCAGCATCATCAGATCATAGCACTGCCCCCACAGGCTTGTATGGTAGGCACAAGGCATGATGGGTGCATCAGTTCATCCGTTTTTCTTCTTACCCTGATGTGCCTATCACTCTGGTACAGGGTAAATCTGGACTCATCATGACCATTTTCCATTATTCCAGAGTCCAATCTTTATGCTTCCTAGCAAATTGAAGGCTTTTTTTTTCGATTAGCCTCACCGATAAGTGGTTTTCTTAAGGCTACACTGAGGTTTAGTCCCAATCCCTTGAGTTCCCTTCGCATTGTCCATGTGGAAATGCTCTTACTTTCACTATTAAAGATAGCTGTGAGTTCTACTGTTGTTTTTTACGATTCGATTTCAACAAACATTTAATTGATCACGATCATTCATGATTCATGGCCTAATTTTTTACAATTTAAGAAATCTGCTTAGATGTTTTTTTTTGCTTGATACATGCCAATAATTTGAACCTTCATAAACAGGTTAACATCTTTTCTACAACCACAGGATGGTTGTTTTAGAACAAGCTGCTCACTGCATCAGTTTGAGTTAAATAATTTGTTGCCAGCTGAAACATAATCATCCATGCAGTAATTATCCAGTGGGAGACTTTTACCACTTTGCTTAGTTAAATCAGGTGGTGAATTTTTAATTTTTTTTGGATGGGCAGTGTATATGTCTTTTAAATGAACCTTTAGCTGCACTGGAGATCCCCCTTACTGAACAGTACAATCACAAAAAAACCTTTATGACATCACCTCAAATAAAGATGACAAAATCAGTAATCATTGTTGTTCAACTACAATCCAACTAGGTTGTAATTGTTTTATTGCAAGCTACAACATTGATTATATTATACTATGAATTATATTGTTATGCAAGCTAAAAGAAGTATTGTTGTGTAACATTTGCACGATTTTTTAAAGTTGTTGAACAGTAGGTTTTGGGCTCATGAGAATTTATTAAATATCATTCAGTATTTAACCCATTAATATCGATCTATGAATGAATTTGTGTGCAAAGAGTAACAGAGTAACAGAGTTTTTTTCACATAAACTGAGTTGATTAAGCAACGTTATTAATGTTATTATACTATTCCAATAAAAGCATTAGCTTTTCTTATCCTCGTTAACGAGATGAGTGCATGCACACTTTTATCTTTCGCACGTTTTCCCCCTACTTCTTTCTTTCCTCTTTTTCTTAATTGGGTTCCTGAGGTCATCCATCATTTTAATTTGGATTCAGCTTTCTTTATTGATGTGAGGTCACCCAACCCATGCCTCTCCTTTCTAAATTTATGAGTGAGGGAACTTCTCCGAGCAGTGGATTCACATTCCAGGTTAATTAATTGTGCAAATTTAAAAAACAAACAAAA
>MU551697.1:742204-828537 GCA_024362625.1 Silurus asotus | reverse complement strand
ATATATATATATATATATACACACACACACACACACACACACACACACACCCTGATTGTTGGCTTGCTGCGTGTTTGACCATTTAAGTTTTTATTCACTTTATCCAGGAACGACTGATTTTGCAAAATGTAGTTCGGTAAAATTTAAGATATTTTACTTTGTAATGCAATAAAGTTAAAGTCTCCCCTAAGGAAAATACTCGAGTAAAGTACAGACACGTAAAAAAAATAAATAAATAAAAAATACCCTACTTAAGTAGAGTAACGGATTACATTTACTTTGTTACTGTCGTAAAATCTACCTTTAGATTTTGGGCCTATTTGAATGGTTATAGGGATGCAGAAATTGTTAGAGAATCTAATCAGAGCTTGTTTAGGTGACACAGTAATGATAAGGTTACTTGGTGGCAGCTCAATCGTGGTTGGAAGGTTGGGGTTTCATGTTTGAATTTGGTCGGGATTCCACTCTTGGACCCTTGAGCACAGTTTGTATCCTGTGCTATAACCGTGCACTCTGACCCCAGCTTCCTAACATCTCTGGCTGTCAGGGGTTTTACACCCCGGTATCACCAAGCGCCCACTCTTGTGTCCTTGAGCAACGCCCTTAACCCTCTGTGCTCTAGGGGCACCATATCATGGCTGACCCTACAATCTGATCCCAGCTTCCGAGCGAGCTGGGATATGCAAAGAAAGAATTTCACTGTTCTGTTCTATTCTATTCTATTCTATTCTATTCTATTCTATTCTATATGGCTAAGGAAATGTCTATTGTTACCTTTATTTGTTTGTCCTAGATTTAATTCCAGTTTGCCATTATGATCTTCTAAGAAGGTTTTCCACTTGATTTTGGACAGTAAATATTTGTGATTGGATACATAATTAATTTGTGAGACCAGACTCTGATGTTGATTGAGGAGGCCTGGGGGTTCACTTGGTGTTCAGTCGGGTTGACTGAAATTGAAATTTGTTTGAAGAACAGTTCTTTTGTCCAAAAACTTTTGGGCAAAAGACTGTATAGAAGCACTTGAACTTTCTTTTATCATAGCCAGGATTCACTGCATGAAACATGATTTTGAATAAACAATGCTAAAATAAAACTGAATTTTTTTATTTTTTATTATGGGATGATCATTATTAACTAACCTATGGATTTAATATTTTTAGAGATTTCTTTTTACATAAATTTTATAGAATTTGTATTAGGTATATTTTACAGAAATATTTTTTTACAGACATTTTATAGAGTTATTTTAGGTATATTTTATAGCATTTATTGTAGTTCTATTTTATTAAATAATTTTTAGGTATATTTAATAGAATTATTTTAAAGCATATTTTATAGAATTTATTTTAGGTCTATATTTATAAAATTTTATTTATGTATATTTGATCGAATTATTTGTAGGTATGTTGTATACAATTTTATTGACATATATTTAATATAATTAGTTGTAGGTCTATTTTATAGAATTATTTTATGTTTATATTATTTAATTATTTCCAGGTATATTTTATCAAAAAAGCTTTGGGTCTATTTGTTAGAATAATTGTTTATGGTATTTATATTTAAACACATTTAATTTATTTATTATTCATGTATTATTATTCATGCTGTAACCCCGATTTATTATTATTTTATTATTATTATTATATTTTTAATATAAGACTTGTGTTCTAACACTCGAATCCAAATGCGGAAATAAAGCGCTCTTAGTGGCCATACATCAAATAACACCCTGTTCTTTATCTAGTGTCCTACATAGGGTGTAAAACCTCCTCTCGTGTATTAGTTTATCCCCTATCTAGTGCAGGAAGCTTCGAGAAGGTTTGAGACACAGCCCGAGTGATTGTAGCTTCACAGAATGACTGCTTGTTTTGATGTAACTGACCCAGGCTTGGGTTTCTCCGGCCACTGCTGAGAATTTCTCTATTATCTTTACTGGAAATAATTTTACTGTCACCTAAGAAGGGATAAAAGGGTAAGAGCGAGTTTATTAGATATAAACAAAATAAAGTCCACTTCGTCGCTTGTGCGTTCTTGTTTGACGAGCTAGCTCGGTTAGCTTAGCCTTTTCCGCAGTGATAAGAGTGGAGGCTAAGAGCTAAGCTCACTGGTACAACACGGTTTAATAACAATAATAATAATAATTATAATTATAATAACACGGTTTAAATAACTTGTGTATAGTCTTTTTTCTGCCTTTATGCTTATGAGACTGGTGTAGTTAATTATCACAGTACAGCAGGTGGGGAATCTCCATAACCCTGACGGGTCTCTCTATTTACCCAAGATTTCATAATCCCTCCTATGGTTACTGTTTATTGTTTTATTTATTTTTTTGCTTATTTATTTTCTACTTTACGAGAACTGAATTGCATTTCGAGGCCCAATCTTGATCTCAGTCCTGTACTATAAAAGAAGAAGAATTAAATTCTGCTTGACTGATTTACAAAGTTATAATTCTGGATCTGATTGCGTGATTGTGATTGTATATATTAGAAACAGTGGTTAATAGATGGTTTTAGCTCTATAATACATTTCCACATCACAAATGCCACTTCTGGTGCATGAATCAGCCGTGACGCAACCGAATCACGTGATTACATTTTCCTGTTCATGGGCGTGAACCAATCAGATGGCTGGAAGGGTGAGGGGGCGGGGCTCCGCGCTACCCCTCTATTCATTTCAAAAGTATCTTTTTGGATTCACACCTACAAGGTCTCAGGTTTACTCTTGGACTTACTTGTGTTTACACATAATCATCTTCAAAATAGTCCCCTTGCACTGCAATACAGCGCTCCCGGCATTCCTGCCACTTCTGGAATATGTCATGGAAGTCTTCTTTTTTTAAGCACTTTCTGCTGTATCTTCATCTTCAAGAAAAGGGTGAAGTTCTCCAGTTGCATAGTTGCACAGCTCCCGATGTACACGGGACAATGTTTTTGGCACACTGACTGATGAAGGTCGGCGCTCCCTGTGACTGTGCGTGCAGCCTTGTGCTGCCATCTGCTGGCGTGTTACAAAACTAACCTCGAATTTTTTAATGCCACCTTAAATGATGTGTTCCTTGTTTCATTTCATTACATTTATAGCATTTGGTAGACGCCCTCATTCAGAGCGACTTAACATTTGTCATGCATACCATTGAGCAGTTATGGGGTTAAGGGCCTTACTCATCGGCCCAGGATTGGCAGCTTGGTGTGGCTGGGATTGGAACTCGCTACCTTCACATCCTTTTTCCAATGCCTTAACCAATAAGCTACCACCTACTCATTAGATCTTCCCCAAAGCAGTTTCCTTATCACTGGTGCTTTTGGTTTCTAAATTTGACCTAGCTGTCAGTAACACAACACAGAAAACAGCTGGACAGGGGTTCACTCAAATATGAACCGGGGACCTCTTAATCCTCAGTCAAATGCTCTACCACTGAGCTTTTCAGAGACTAGACTCCATCTTTATTGAAAAGTTTTATCCGAAAATGGTTACTGGTTGCCAACAGAAAATTGTTCACCTGATCTTAAATGCAGATTGATTTCAGGAAGGGAGGAGCATACTGCCTTTCTTCTGTCATTCACAACGACACTATCCAATCATGTGGGCATCTGCTGCTGACTCGCGTGTGTAGAGGGTCGATGGTGCTCGTTATGGACCGTTCAAGACATAAATGAGAGTGTTTGTTGGAGAGGAGATGTAGGCGTGTGGGCCAAAATAGATTTGTCTTTTGATCTGCTGTTAAAAGTGGATTGTTAGTTTGTTCCTCCTGTTGATCAAAGTTGTTGAGGCTACATTTTACTTAAATCCGGATAAATTTGAAAACTGCAGTTGAGAAACGCAGAAAACGCGTTCACATTTTTTTTAACCTGTTTTAAATCGTTTCCCAAAAGTTGCTCAACCGCACTGAAGTGCCGAAGACACTCATGTCCCTGTACCGCGCAAAACGTAAAACGCCTCATTTTTTTGCGCGCCAAAAATGTCCACTAAAACGCTGCCTCCCTGTGGACGGAAGACAAAAACGGAGAGAAAAATAAGCGTATTAAAAAAACCTATTAGTGTGAAATTGGCCTAAGTTGCAGTATTAGGAAATGACTACCAGTAACTTTATACTATGGCGACTGTCAGCGATAAAAACACTGCATTTGTGAATGTATCACTATGCTGCATGCTATGAAAGACTCAAAATTTGCTAGTGGACATGTTTTTTATTTGTCTTACACGGCTACTGTATGTCCTGTATCTTGGCTGTCATCTTGATAAACGCTTGATGTAATTTAATGAGGTGACACCAGCCATTTGATCTGCTACAGAATCCTACTGTAGTGTTTGATTCCACTTTAGCAGACACTAGGTGTGCCAGAAAGATAGACACAGAAACTGCTGACTTTTTCTAGTCTAAAATATTACCACAGGTTTGCTTTAAATATAAGACACCGTAGTCATTGCATTGGTTCATTTCCAACTGTAAGAGATCAATCGGATTTGGATAAACGGGTGCTATTCCAGAAATCTAAGGCTGTTTCATAACTGGGGCTTCGTAAGAGAAAGATCTGCCCCCTATTGTAGACGTCACTAGTCGAGGTACCAACAAACAGCCTGCACCTCCACCTAGAAGTAGGTGTGGCGGATCATTATCAACCAAAGGTTCACTCTGGTTCTGCGGCGTATAAACATTCAGTGCTTTATGTACAAGTCATGTTTTTTTTGTTTTTTTTATAAATCAGTGCAAGACACATTATAGTGCGGTTGTGTTGGGTTTGCTCGACTTACATACATTTGTCTTTGAGAGAATTCTTGCCCCACCTGTTTGGTTTTATTTATTTATTTTAGAAATTTGTATTAGATATTATATTGTGCAAGATTGATTTTGTAAATGCTACTTCCATTAGATTTTTTTAGATGCTACTTTTATTTAATTCATTTGTAAGTCGACTACTGCTAAACTAACGTTTTTTCAAAACATTTCGAAACCATTATTGAGCACTCACTCTAACTGGTTTCCTGATACATGAGTGTTTAAATTGTAAAAACTTTTCATGTAGCTTTGTTTGATGTACATGTGGAATTTCTAGATTAGTAAACACGTTTAAAAGTAAGATCAAAATGCTTCGAGGCTCGGTTTATGTCGCGATGACAGCTAAAATCTTTGAGACTGAGCTCATCAGTGCGGCGTGGTTCACATCGCTCTGCCTGAAATCAATAAACTTGTTTCACATTAACCTGTGAATTAATACACAGGGAGGTTTCGGGTTTTTCAAGTTGTTTCATTAACGTGACTTTTAAATCCCCCAATGCACATACAATATCATTCATCAAATATAGACCAGGTTTCTGCTTTTCTCCTGGTGTGGATCATTTTCTTATAACACAACACTTCCCATCAGACCTGTAAGTCGCAAGGCTCCAGGCTGCGACTAAAAAGGTCGCAAATTAATTAGCAAGTAATATTTTTGCAGAGATTGCAACTGCAATGTACAAATTTACATGTTATGACCTTAAAATCATCTTGTTATGACTTAGGATTAGGACTGAAGAGTTTTCATGGCTGAGGTATGACCAGGAGAACTAGAAAATGTTTTTCAAATTAAAAAAAAAAAAGAAACGCACTGGCAGTGTCTCGCACATTCGGACTGTCGTTCCCATTCCATTCCTACATTAAATAGACCAGTTCCCCGGCCATGTTGTAAAAAGATGGCAGATGTTCACGCTACAGGACGACTAAAAGTACGTGTTTTACATTTTTAAAAGTTCTTCATTGTGTGGCAGTTAAAAATATCATATGGCAACCGATTTTTGTTTTTGTTGTTTTTTTTTTTTCTTTTAAAAAAAGACAATGGTTCCTTAATTGATTTATTTTATTTTGTCTGGAGCCCTGATTGATTTGTATGAATGAATAAATCAATACCTTCCTGACTTTGGTTGGTACTTAAACACTATTTGTGTGATTTATCAGGCCACTTTAGATCTCTAGTATAAAACGGAAGAAGAAAATATTTTGAGACGTAAGGGTGAAATTCTGAATGGATAAAATAAAAAGTATGGCTTTAATTTAATGTGATTTGGTCACAGTAGTAATAATGATGTACAGGGTGAGGAAGATATCTTGGTCGTCTTTTTTTTTTTTTTTTGTTGTTCTCTCATGTTCTCCCTAGTCTTTATCGCACTGCTGGATTCGTCCATTTCCTTAAATTTTTTTCCAAACCCACATACACAAACTTGTCAGTTTGAGAAACTCTGAACCGGTCGCTTTTTTTCCCCTCTCCACAGTCTCGGAGGTCTCTCAGCAGTGAGGTGTTTGTACATTCAGTGATTTGTAAGGCGAGTGAGAAAAAGCAGATGGGTGTGTGTGTGTGTGTGATAGCGTGAAGGAGAACACAAGTTAGTGAGATCGAAATATTTGGCTAGGAAGAGAAAAGCGTGAGAGCAGAACACATAGCAGGGTGTCAGTTAGCACCTCAGGGCGACGGCGTGACTGTGCTAATTAACCTTGTCTATCTTACCAAACGCAGTAAGTCTTGACTCATTTGGTTATACACGGACACATACGTTAACAAGCGTGTGGGTGCACCCGGGGCTCTGTGATGGATTTAGTTTTTTTATTTTCTGATCCTTGTAGGTTGACAGGTGACCAAACCATGGAGTCCATGCTCAACAAGTTAAAGAGCACCGTCACCAAGGTGACAGCCGACGTCACCAGTGCCGTGATGGGAAACCCCGTGACGCGGGAGTTCGAAGTCGGACGCCACATTGCAAGCGGAGGACCTGGAATGAGTTGGAGAATCTACAACGGCACGAAGAAGTCCACCAAGCAGGTGAGCAACAGGTCAAATCTCAACAACCAGGGTCCGGTGTCTGACACTCCGGTGTTCTGTGATTAGTTTCTCGAGGTCTTGAACCAGAAATGGTTGATGAGGGATGTTGGGGTGGAATTAGATTGATTTCCTCCCAGCATGTACCTTGAGGGGTTTATATGAGAATCATTAAACATGTGTAACATGAGAATCTGATAAAAGTAAGACTTTAGTTTATGCTGTACTGGGGGAGGAAGTATTTTTGGTTGTTTTTTTTTTTTTTTTTGTTGTTCTCTCATGTTCTCCCTAGTCTTTATCGCACTGCTGGATTCGTCCATTTCCTTAAATTTTTTTCCAAACCCACATACACAAACTTGTCAGTTTGAGAAACTCTGAACCGGTCGCTTTTTTTCCCCTCTCCACAGTCTCGGAGGTCTCTCAGCAGTGAGGTGTTTGTACATTCAGTGATTTGTAAGGCGAGTGAGAAAAAGCAGATGGGTGTGTGTGTGTGTGTGATAGCGTGAAGGAGAACACAAGTTAGTGAGATCGAAATATTTGGCTAGGAAGAGAAAAGCGTGAGAGCAGAACACATAGCAGGGTGTCAGTTAGCACCTCAGGGCGACGGCGTGACTGTGCTAATTAACCTTGTCTATCTTACCAAACGCAGTAAGTCTTGACTCATTTGGTTATACACGGACACATACGTTAACGAGCGTGTGGGTGCACCCGGGGCTCTGTGATGGATTTAGTTTTTTATTTTCTGATCCTTGTAGGTTGACAGGTGACCAAACCATGGAGTCCATGCTCAACAAGTTAAAGAGCACCGTCACCAAGGTGACAGCCGACGTCACCAGTGCCGTGATGGGAAACCCCGTGACGCGGGAGTTCGAAGTCGGACGCCACATTGCAAGCGGAGGACCTGGAATGAGTTGGAGAATCTACAACGGCACGAAGAAGTCCACCAAGCAGGTGAGCAACAGGTCAAATCTCAACAACCAGGGTCCGGTGTCTGACACTCCGGTGTTCTGTGATTAGTTTCTCGAGGTCTTGAACCAGAAATGGTTGATGAGGGATGTTGGGGTGGAATTAGATTGATTTCCTCCCAGCATGTACCTTGAGGGGTTTATATGAGAATCATTAAACATGTGTAACATGAGAATCTGATAAAAGTAAGACTTTAGTTTTTATTCACTATAGAACACTTTATCCTGTCAGATACAAGCTCTCATTAAATGCACACCGAGACATTGCAGGAAACAAAGTTTAGAAGGAAGTAGCAGCGACACACAGAGTGATGATCAGTTGCATCAGATACAAGCATTTATATATTTATATATTATTATTAATAGATGTGCACTACTTCTATTGTTTAGAAAATGACCATTGATTTTAAATGACCAGTACTTTATATGTAGATTGATTTCTCAGGCGCGTTCTCTCAGCACCACCGCCGCTACATGAATTTGACGTATCGCAACACTAAGGAGACCGAGGTGTGTCCTGAGATTCACATAACATTTAGATTAAAATGGCAGAGGCAGAGCTGGATTTTCTTAGACACACAACTGGAAAAAAATAAATAAATCTGGTTTTATTTAATCTTTTTTCCTACTTTGTTGTTGGGTTTTTTTTGCTCTAGAAGGACCATGTGCAGTGTAATTAAGTGTAGGTCATGTACATTTATGATTTGATGTTTGTGTGAACCCAAGAAATAAACCCAAACTATTTGTGCCATATTTATTTGCATAACATCATATTTTTTCCATTAAATCATGTTGTGTCGAGTCGAATCGGAATCTGATTGCACCACATCGCAATACGGGTAAATCGTAGCGCATCACATCGGTAGCTGCTTCATATGTATTGTGTCGTTGGCTATGCATCAAGATGCGAAGCGCAGAATCTTCAGACTTCTTAATTGGACGTGTCTTGTTTTTCACGCAAGTTTCCCGATGGAATGGTACCATTTACCCAGATGAGGATGGGCTCCTTGTTGAGGCTGGTTCCCCTCAAGGTTTCTTCCTTATTAAGTCTCTGGGAGTTTTTCTTTGCCACTGTCACCACTGGCTCACTCATTAGGGATACACTTATAGGGACTTACTTTGGGAATAATTATTATTTTATTATATTATTGGGATTTATTTCTGTGAAGCTGCATTGGAACAATGTCTATTCATTTAATTGTACAAAAAGATTGTCTGATAACAAAAAAAAAACGATTAGTTTGCACAAGTTTTAACTTTATTACAGTATAATAATTAAGTCTTTACACGTTCATAAGAGACGAACAAGAAGTGGCACGAGTAAACACAGGGTGTAGAAAAAAAGCTATTTGATGATGAATTATGTGAACGAAATATTAAATAAACAAACAAAATAAACCAAAAGAATTTGAATGCATAAATAGGTGTGAAAGCATCCGAAAAGCTTCGCATGCATAATCCAATTATAAGAAATAGTTGAATCCTGTTTAATCAATGAATAATGTAATTTTATTAAACACACTTTTTGAGAGCATCTGAAACACACAGATAAGGCTGCATGCAGACTTGGGTTTTGTTGGTTAAATGTGCAGCAACAGAAAGAAGTGATGCAACTGATTGTGACATGATTGTGACACAGCATGAATAATGGATAATATCGCTTCAGACACTGAGAAAGCACCTCAGGCGATTCGTCGCGTGGCGTTGCAGTGTAGCGCATTATCTACAGAGTAACTGTTGAATATTTATATTTCGCACTTAGCCTTTACAAATCGGGGCTGCTGGAAAATTCATTTATGACTTTAATTTCCATTTCATTAACATGTGATTATCAAAAGCAGAAGGTCCACATTTGAATGGTAAGATCACAGATGCCTGTTTAAAAGCTTAACAGGAGGCCAAACATGTATTTGGAGTATAGAGGAGGGTTGTATTTCAGATACAGACAAGGATCTGAGTAAAGATAAATAATTGTGTATTTTATTTTAATATGTAACAAATCAAATGTTTCGACTTGTAATGGAATATATTTTTTTATTTCTTACATCATATAGAGTGTGCATATTTAGTAAATTGGATTCCATTTGTCATGTGACCTCTGTTTTGGTGCACTGGCTAAAGGTGGAACACTACTATTATTTCTGCTGCTGCTACTATAAAATTTGAAGACCATCTTAAATTTCTTTGTTTTGAAAGTCGTGTTTTGTTCTTACAGGAAGTAGCAGTCTTTGTGTTTGATAAGAAGGTTGTTGACCGATATCAAAAGTTTGAAAAGGACCAGATCATCGATTCGCTCAAACGAGGAGTTCAGCAGTTAACACGCTTACGACACCCTCGTCTTCTCACGGTCCAGCATCCTCTAGAGGAGTCAAGGTGAGCCACACCTACACTTAATCAAACACACACGTTTATCTCAGCGCTGTTCTTTGTTCTTTCTGTTCTCTGTTCCATAATTTATTGGCCAAGCAGACTCTCAGAGAAGAATGGACTCATAAAGAACAGGGTTTTTATTTTGTAAACAGTAAAGTGTTTTAAAGTGTTAAGGCTTTCAGCATAAACATAGTTCTTGGGTGAAATAGCACCTCTTCTCTGTAGACAGTCATTAAAAGGCACAGCTCAGCTTTGGAGAAGTGACCATGAATAATTCATGTATGAAAGCGAGAAACAGATAATAGGAACAAAAGCTATTCATCTCCTCATATTCAAAGAATATCTGCATAATCCTGGTGCACAGTAAACTAGGGTTGAAACCAATCCTCAAGAGACAACAGACATTGTATCAAAGCAGCTTTACAGAATTTTTAGAGTTAAGGTGTCCATATAACAACACACTGAGCACTGTGTTTCACCACGGGCCATTATTCCTGATGCACCACCTGGTAAACCCTGGATTCAGGCCAAAAATAACCAACAAGAAATTTTCACATTTTGGGATTATTTCAAACTAAAACATGGTCATTTGAAATTGATTTTTATATTTTTATTGACGTTTTTTTTAATACTTGTGTTTGCATTTTGTTCTAATGTGCCAATTAAATGCACTAATATGAAGACATATTCTTGTATGCAATTTCAGCAATAAAAATGTAAATGTCTTGTTCATTTTATGAGGCCCATCTTATTTTCTCTTGTGTGTTTAGTATGGCTCTTTAATAAAGAAAAAACGCTTGTTTTTTCATTGAAGCATCGCAGAGTGCAAACTCATCTGAGACTAACTGCAAGTACACCAATGAGAAATAATGAGAACTAAAATCCGACAAGAAATCAAATCTCAAATGAAAAATTGTATTTAAATATCAACCGCAGAAGATTTTTAAACCCAGATCTGCCATCTGTTTGTTTTTATGGAAGGATGTGGCCAAAATACAACAATTCTGTGAGAAATCATTTGGTAGTTTCTCTTTGCCAAACAGACAATTCTCACTGCTTGCATCACTCCGACCAGTTATTTCTCAATGATTTCTCACGTTTCTCTTTCTGTACAAAATAGTGACAGTCACATGATAGATAGAGCTTGTATCTTTGTGACAAAGATGTCAAATATATATATAATGAGAACACCACTAGATTCACCCGCAATCTGGAGACAAGTGATCACAAGTGACGTCAAAACTTTTGAAAATAGTCACCAGCTGTTACTGTTTATCATACTTAAGTCTCATACATTTTTTCCTCTCTGTTTTTCTTTTCTTTTTCTTTTTAGGGATTGTCTGGCATTCTGCACAGAGCCTGTGTTTGCAAGCTTGGCTAATGTACTGGGTCAGTGGGACAATCTGCCCAGTCCTGTTCCTACAGATATCAAAGAGCACAAACTTTTCGATGTAGAGACAAAGTATGGCTTACTACAGGTGAGACAGCAGTGCCAGAGGCAATCCGCATTTTCTAGAATTCGATATATTTTTTTACTCTTATTAAGGCGCAAGTGAAGTCTGTTTTTTGGCAAATGATGAAAGGTTTGTAAAACAATCAAAAAAATGTTTGGTTGGTTGAAAAAAGCATATTACATATTATATATAATTTTACATATTATATATAATTTTTTTGTGCCCAGATATCGGAGGGCTTGTCCTTCCTGCACAATGGGGTGAAGATGGTGCACGGTAACCTGTGTACAGAGAACATCATCCTGAATAAGAGTGGAGCGTGGAAAATCATGGGCTTCGACTTCAGCATCTCTTCCAGCAACCCGTCCGACGCAGAGGTGAGAAACATTGTGTATAATATCTGTACTTAAAGCCCATTGCAGAATGTATAAATATATATAAAATTATGACCACCTGCCTTATATTTTGCTGCCAAAACAGTCCTGACCTGTTGAGCAGCATTAACTTCTTTAGCAATTTGAGCTACCTTTTATTAACAGATACTGATTCCTGCTGACCAGGAAAAGCCCACAAGAGCTGCAGTTTTTGGAGATGCTCTGACACAGCTGTCTAGCCATCACTATTTGGCCCTCGTCAAATTTGCTCAAATCCTTACACTTGCCCATTTCTCCTGCTTCTAACACGTCAACTTTGAGGACGAAATGTTCACTTGCTGCCTAATAGATCCTGAAGAAAAAATCAACAGCAAAATCGCTGTATGTATGTCAGCACTGGCTGCCAAGTAAAGGAAAAAAATTAACTACAGCCTTTTAGTGGAGTAACAAGTCCTCTCTAGTGCAAAACAATGCATTAAATCCCTAATCCAATGACTAAAAGTAGGTGAAGATTTGAAATTATCCGAGATCTCATTCATGATCATAAATAGTCATTAAAGTTACTTCCAGCTATTTTTTGTATTAATATCTGAACAGAGTTCTGAAGAGAGGACATTTTTATCACAGACTTTTTTTTTTTTGCCATTTTGTTGTTGCTACACAGGATCTTTTCCATCTTATTATATCGTATGATATGACAGTGCTTAAGGTGGATTGTCTGTCTTATAGAAAACTATTTAAAAAAAGACTTTTTTTTCTTGTGTTGTAGCCCAAATACGTATGTAAAGAATGGGACCCTAATCTTCCCCCTCTCTGCCTGCCTAATCCGGAGTACGTAGCTCCCGAGTACATCCTGTCAGTCAGCTGTGAGACTGCCTCTGACATGTACTCACTGGGTGTGGTCATGCATGCAGTCTTCAATGAGGGCAAGCCGGTGTTCCAGGTCAATAAGATGGATATTTTCAAGAGTTTCAGCAGGCAGCTAGACCAGGTGAGACCTGGCTAAAGTGTTAGTAAATATCTTCAGTTGATCAAGACTCTGCATGATGAGTGAATTTGGTTGAATTGTTCCACTTATTCATACAGATGTTTGGATTTCTGATACCATATGATTCACTGCTCTGTATAAAAATGAACACATTCATTCCAAATTTTTTTTTTTATAAGAATCTATTACTATGAGACATCAGATTTCTAGTGCAAGAGACAAACACACAACTCATGAAATCATATTTACCTGGAGCCAATCCCTTTTCTGTCTCTTCCAGCTGAGTCGCCTGAGTCCAGGAGTGCTGAGTAAGATCCCAGAGGAAGTGCGAGAGCATGTGAAGATGCTGCTGAGCGTCACAGCCAACGTGAGACCAGACGCAGACCAGATGACGAAGGTGAGATCCTGCTCTCCGGGCTGTCGAACCCCTTGCACTTGGCAGCAGTTCATCTAATCCAGCTTGTTAACAGTGTTAGCAGGAGTATTGGTCACATTGCAGCTGAAATCGGACAGGCCAAGTTGCGTAATTTAACCACGAATTATGTAAGACAAGTAAAATATTGTGTAGGGTTGCAAAGGGGCAGAAAATTCCTGAAAACTTTCTATGGAAACTTTGTCTGGGGAATTTGGGAAAAATGCCAAATTGAAAACTTCTCAGGAATTTATTGTAACTGTATTATATACAAACATAAATATCTACATTTAGTCTGGTCATAAACCAACATGCATGTAAACTAATACAGCTTTTTTTTTGTTATATAATTTTTCTATTAATCGTAAGTATAATTTCTTTCCCAATAGCTTACACACAGCACAAGGAAGATTTAAACATACATTTTAATAATATTTAAATATGAATGCCCCCCAAGATGGACATTTTTTTACAGTATTTTGTGTGCAGAATTTAAGAAATGATGTGTGTTATGTTATGGAGGAATACACTGTGTGTGTGTGTGTGTGGGCGTGGGAACTGTATAAAAACCAGATATAAGCTGTCAGTGTGTACTTTTTATATTTTTAATGATTTCTTTTTTCTTTTTTAGATCCCGTTCTTTGACGATGTGGGAGCGGTAACGCTGCAGTATTTTGACTCCTTGTTCCAGAGAGACAATTTACAGAAGTCACAGTTCTACAAAGGTCTCCCGAAAATCCTTCCCAAGCTGCCCAAGGCAAGGAATAGTGACCATATGATCTCTAATAATCATTTCCTGTTAGTTTCTGTCCGTCTGAAAATAAAAATCTTTCATCTTCTCAGCAGGAAATGAGTGTAGTTTGTAATTCGGCACACTTCCCTGATTTAATGGTTCATTTGCCAGGAAATATTTGACCTCTGCATGTATAATACACCTTTTTTTTTTTTTATATATATATTTTGTTTTGGGTTATGATTGGGTGTTTATGTCTGTACTCTGACTGTATCAGTCTGTGTGACCGGCCCTTGTTGTTCTCTTCTACAGAGAGTTATAGTTTACCGGATCCTTCCAGCCCTCACATCCGAGTTTGTGAATCCCGACATGGTGCCGTTTGTGCTGCCCAACGTGCTGCTCATAGCAGAAGAGTGCACCAAAGAAGAGTACATACGTCTGATCCTACCCGACCTTACCCCAGTGTTCAAACAACAAGAACCTGTTCAGGTGCAAATGCGCACACTTACACACGTGTTGAAAGCAAAGAAGGGTAGATGATATTGATGAGGTAAAAATGGTGGTTCAGTTTATTTCTGAATTTAGGTGTAGTATGATTTTTTTTTGGTGGTTCTTTAAATAATGTTTAATTTTTAAATTCATTTTGGGCATTGCACATCTGCACTCCATGAACTCCACGGAAGTCTGGGTAGTGTCCTAATTTATCACTTCAATGAACTTTTGAATGCCGTTTCATAGAAATATAAATTTTAACTCCTTTCCACTCCACAAACCTTTATAGTGTAAAATAGAATTAAACCTGAACGATTAGTAATGGATATTTTCACAGGCACACACACACACACACACACACACACACACACACACACACACACACATACACACACACATACACACACACATCCTCACAACTGGCCTATTCTTTCCCCAATGGATAAGTGCCCTGAATTTTTCTTCTGAACCTTCTTATTTTCCTCCCCTTCCTTCATGCTCTCAGGCCAGCAACATGGTAAGTGGTCCTTATAACTGGAAGAATAGAGTGTTGTGATCATTCCAATATTTTGGTTTCATCGTTCAGTGTGTTTTCTCTAGTTTCCAGTAGTTACATCATTAATTATAAAATGAAGTATTCATCACTTACATCTCTCTCTCTCTCTCTCTCTCTCTCTCTCTCTCTCTCTCTCTCTCTCTCTCTCTCTCTCTCTCATATGTATGTGTTGTAGCAGCTCGTTCTAAAATTAGGTGATGATGTAGATAGAAATCTTCCTTTACACCTATTAGGCATAACATTTTGACATTATGACCGGTGAAGTGAATAACACTGACAATCTCATCATCATGATGCCTGTTAGTGGGTGGGATATATTCAGCAGCAAGTGAACATTTTGTCCTTAAATTGGGCAAGAGTAAGTCCTTGAGCGAGTTTGATGAGGGCCAAATTGTGACGTCTAGACGACTGGGTCAGAGCATCTCCAAAACTGCAGCGCTTAAGGGCTTTTCCTTGTCTGCAGTGCTCAGTGTCAATTCTATAAAAATTGTCCAAGAAAGGAACAGTGGTGAAATGCGACAGGGTCATGGTTGGCACGTGGGGAGCAAAGACTGACCCGTGTGGTCCGATCCAACAGACGAGCTCCTGTAACCCCAATTGCTAAAGAAGGTAATGCTGTTGATACTCGACGGGCCAGAACTGTTTTAGCATCAAGAGGGGGACCAACACAATATTAGGCAGGTGGTCATAATGTTATGCCTGATTAGTGAATTCCATGTTCAGTGAAAAACTAATTGCACATTAGTTGGCAGGTCTAAATATTTGTATTTTATTTTTTTTCTTTAATTGTGTGTAATAATTAGTTCTGAATAGTGCTTAAAAATAAATCAGTTTTGCGTTTAATTTATAATAAAAAAACAAAACAAAAAACGTTGCACTTTTTACGCTATGCAGAACCGGACCATCTCCTTGACTACATTGTGCTTTTTTAAATTTTTATTTTTGCTGTTCTGATACTTTAGTAATCTTTAGTAAGTAAAAAAAGTCATGTCTTTTAGTGGTAAGTTATCATCTACGTTAAATATCAGGAATAAAACATGATGTGCTTTATTGAATATACAATAAAAGGATGGTGTGAAGCCCTGTTACACATGTTCTAATTTCCTAAAACAGCAGTCTTGGAGTGTTTTACTACTTTTATGCCAGAGCCATAGTTTTTTTAACTATAATTTCTATTTATACTATTTATACTATGGCAGATAAAAGAGGACTTCGCCAGACTTATCGTGGATTGAAAAATAGTTCAAAAGGGTTTACCTTGGACACTCCATCCACGAATATGAAATAAACCTCTCCTCACAGAAAGCTTTATCATGTCCAATGTTTAAGTAACAGCACATTTTGTAATAATTACATTTATGTGGCACATCCCGTATAAAATCCATCCTTGTCAAATAGCTCTTACTATAGAAACGATATCATAATATTAATATAAATCTGTAGCTAGTTGCTCTGTTTTAGAAAAGGAATCAGCAAACAGATTTTAGATTTCAGCAGCGCTGTGCTATAAATCAGAGTCCTTATTGCTGGAGACTGTGAATAATACTGTCTTTTTCATTCCGTTTTTTTTTTTTCCCCACTCAGATACTTCTAATATTCTTACAAAAAATGGACCTGCTTCTGACCAAGACGCCAGCCGAGGACATCAAAAACAGTGTGTTGCCCATGGTGTACAGAGCACTAGAAGCTCCCTCGATTCAAATTCAGGTAACCATGCACTGAAATAAAACATGTAGGCTGAGGGAATCCATCACAGTACCACGTAGGTTCAAAACCCAGGTTTTAAAATGATTTTGTTCGCAGGAGTTGTGCCTGAATATTATCCCCACCTTTGCCAACCTGATCGAATATCCTTCCATGAAGAACGCGCTTATCCCTCGGATCAAAACGGCTTGTTTGCAGACGTCCTCCCTGGCTGTGAGTTCAGCAGGATACAAAATTTATCTGAAACATGCATTTTTTCCCACGTTCGCTTTCCTGAAACCGTTTGTGTGGCTTTCTCTCTGCAGGTGAGGGTGAACTCCTTGGTGTGTCTTGGGAAGATTTTGGAGTATTTAGATAAGTGGTTTGTCATCGACGAAATCCTGCCGTTCCTACAGCAGATACCTTCCCGTGAACCCGCAGTCCTCATGGGCATTCTGGGTAATTGGGTTTCATTATGATACAGATGCACTGAGAATTAGTTTTTTTTAATACTCTGATGTAGATGATTGTAGTCTGTGACTAATGGCTGCTGTGAGGGTCACATCACTAATGAGGACCAAACAACAGAAAATAATGAGGTATCCCAAAGCGATGCTGAAAATGTATTTTATGGCTGCTTGGAATGGTTCACTGTAGCGATGGTAAGATTCACTGATTTGCTCTAGAAAAGTGTGCATCAGATGCAAGTTGGCATTTGTATACCAATGCATAGTTTTTTCTTTTTTTTATATTTGCGTCAGTCAAAAACGGTTTACTTAAAATTATTAGTAGATGCGCTTTCGCTTTTATTATTTAGAAAGTGAGCAATAATTTGTGACCAATATTTTCTATGTAGATTGATTTCATTTCGCTAAAAACAGTTTCTCAAGTGCGTTCTCTCAGCACCACTGCTGCTACGTGAATGACGCATCACAACACTACGGAAACCGTGGCGTGTCCTGAGAGTCACATAGAATACAGATTAACATGGCAGAGGTAGAGCTGCATCTTCCTGGAGACAGAACAGGAAAATAACATCTTTTTTTCCTTTAATTTTTTTTAACTACAAAGGCCTGTTTGCGAAAGGGCCATGCGTTAGAAGTCAGAAGGCACTTAAGTAAATTGATGATTTGCTGTCTGTCTGAACCAAAGTAATAAAAGCGTACTATCAGTACCATATTAAATTGCATAGCATCATATTTTTACTATTACATCGTATTGCATCGCATTGTGTAAAATTAAATCAGAATCGGATCACACTGCATAGCAATGGGGTTAATTTTAGCACTTCGCATTGGTAGTTTTTTATACAACGTGTGTGTCTTTAACATATCGTATTATTGTCTATGCAAATCGCATCGGTCTCAGTTTTGAAGATGCACACCCCTAGTTTATATATATATTTGCAAGCTGTTCGAACTAGTTTGTGTCTGTTTAATTCCTTTTTTTTTATTATTATTAGCATTATCATTTTTTTAAATTATTATTTTATATAACTTTATTTTTTTTTTTTACTACAGGCATCTATAAGTGCACATTTACCCATAAGAAGCTCGGCATCCCAAAAGAGCACCTTGCAGCAAAAAGTCTGCCGCATCTGGTCTCCCTTAGTATCGACAACAACCTTAATCTTAACCAGGTAAACACACGCACACACACAAAACACTACAAATATACGTATTTACTTCCTATTACAAGATAATTGAATACAGCCCATTTTAAACGTAAAATCTTTTAGGAAATTGCAAGACTGTAAATGAAATGGGGACGTTTGAAACTATTTATTTATTTATTTATTTTTAAGGGACACATACATGGTACTTTTGTTTCTATGCAACAAACTAGTTAATTTAACAATATAAAAATTTACATTGACCAAACAAATACAGAAGTTACACTACATTTTTATTGAAAAAATTAAATCCTCTAATGAATAACTGCATTATACACTCTCGCTAGTTGGAGATTTCTTTCTGAACTTGTGATCCAGTTCATCCCAGAGCAGCTCAATAGGAATTAGGTGCAGTGACCTTGCAGGCCATTCCATGAAAGATAACACTCCAGCCGAATACGTGCTCTCTAAATAACGCTTACGAAGCTTTGATGTACTGTACACTTCGGGTTATTGTCTTGTTGCATGGTGAAGTCCCAATTAGTCGCAGTCCAGACAGAATTGTGTGGTGTTGAAGTATGTAATGGTTGCCATGTTGGCTCAGTATTCCTTACAATATTTAACTTTCATGTAGATAATGAGTTCGTGATGAGTTCAGTGTACAGAAACGTGTAAAGCGAAATGTGTCATAGCTAATATATACATATATATATATATATATATGTATGTGTATAACCTTATAAAATGAAATATAAGATCTGATTACATTAAATATATTTGCACTTGGTCATTTTTGCAGTGCATAAAACATTGATGTTATATAAATAAACTCCATTGATTGTCTAAAATATTGTATGTACCATACAATATGAGTGTGTGCTTGCGTAGTAAGTTCTACACACACACACACACACACACACACACACACACACACACACACATATACACACACACACTGCACCTGTTGTATCCCTTTGATTCATCCAGATCACTGTGTGTTTCAGTTTAACTCGTTCATGGCCGTGATTAGAGATATGCTGAGTCGAATGGAGGCAGAGCACAAGACCAAGCTGGAGCAGCTCCACAGCATGCAGGAGCAGCAAAGGTGCCACTTCTCACTCTGATCTCACAAAAACATTCACAAAAGCAAAAATATTCCTTCCTCCCAACAATGTGTGGTCATTAATAAAAATGATAATAAATTGTAATCATTAAAGCAGATTTTCTGCTATATAGCTTTTTTAGAGGCTTTTCTTTCTACATTTAGATAGGTCAGGGTTTGCCTGAAAGAAAAAAACTAAAATGATATGCATAATCACTATCTAGTATGTCCCTCAATTTCAGTAACCAATTAAAAGGCTGCATGAAGTGTTGACACTGAGTTCACTGAGCATTGTGTACTAGTGAGCGGTGCTCACATGCACAGCGCAGTGTAGCGCGACAGATTACGGTGTTTGACAAAAGTTAAAACGAGCAAAAAAACCGTGAGAGAAGAAGATACACCAGTAACCTCACAATCCACGCAAGATTTAATTCCTACACATGGATCGCCATCACCAGCATGGGGGTGGTTTCGTTTTGAAAGATCAGATGTTAGTTGAAGGATGAATGATTTCTTTTACCATCTTTGAATTCCCACTGTAGTGAATATTAGGATTATGAAAAGGTTCGCGAGTCAGTCGAACTGCAGCAGACGGTAAAATGAAAAAAGAAGTGTACACACGTTTTTTTTTCTTCAGTAAAGAGATTTAAACCTTCTTATTGATACTAGTCTCATTATTTAACTTTTTTAGGTACCGGATGAAATAACATTGTTTGAAGTTTTTACCATGTAGTAGCATAAATTGAAAGTGTATCACGTCTTGATTGAAGTGAAGAATTGCGGGTATTGGCTGTCTGACAGTTTTAGTCCAAAGAGGCTTTGTTAATGAATTTCAGGCTTCGTTATAAGATGCGAGTCATGCTGAAATTTGTAGGTCCTTTTTGGCACCACTTAGGCGCAAGTCAGCATTTTGCTGAGAGAGCGAGAGAGCTGACTTGCTGACTCGTCTCTCAATTTACAGGAACACATACTATTTTCAATTAATCATCATCTAACATTCTCATTAGCAATAATGCCATTTTCTTATTTATAGAAGCCTTAATCTCAACCAAATAAATCCACCAGAAGAGACAAAGAGCAACCCCAGTCCACCCAGTAAAGTTCACGATGTGAGTGCTGTTATAGCTCTTCTTATTTATATCTGAATTGTTGCAATGTCGACACCATAAAGAACCGACCTGTATGTGTTTCTCTCAGATTGACGACATCTTCGGTGCAAACTCAGCGTGCACAGGAGTAAACGGCAAAGAGAACGGGTCCTCCACTGCCCCTTTTCAGCCCTCTAGAGTAAGTCTGTGCAGTACAGAATATGTGTGTGTGTATATATATATAAGAGGTGTACTGGTACAATAAATGTACTGTTTGGTATGTACCTCAGTTTTTTAGTCACTGTTTGTGAAGACCGAGGTGTTTCACATAGAATATAGATTAACATGGCAGAGGTAGAGCTGCGTCCTCCTGGAGACAGAAAAACAACATACTGGGTTTATTTAATCATTTTTTTTCTTATTTTATTGCACTACAAATACCTGTAAAAGGCCATGTGTTAGTCAGAAGGCACTTAAGTAAATTTATGATTTGCTGTCTGTCTGAACCCAAAAGATTAAAGCAAACTGCCTTTACCACATTGAATTGGATAATTCACAATGCATCAAAGTGTTATCAGTGGATGAAAATAAATGAATCGTTGGCATCGAGATGCGAATCACACCGGTTTCAGTTATGGAGATACACACGCTAGTGCCCATAGGCTCAAAATGTTGCTACCAATGCTGACTGAAATATGAAACATAAAGTTGGTAAAGTGTGTTTGTTTACCAAAATGGATGTCAAATTCACTATAGTTTTCGATGTCAGGCTCACCACACTGTCCTGCTTTATTCTTGATTCATTTTTTTTGTTTAGGTGTCCCTCACTCTGGAAGAGAAGCAGCGCTTGGCTAAGGAGCAGGAACAAGCGGCCAAACTGAGAAATCAGCAGCCTCTGGCCCCACAGAACATCAAACCCACTACAACATCCACAGCTGGACAGGTTTGTCAGATGATGAAGTTTGTGCTTAAATATATGCAACCCTTCTTTTTTTTTTACAGAATTGTGAGGTTTTTGTAAAAACCAAATGTTTAAGAACCTCAGATCATAGAGAATACGCAATGCTTTTGTTCTTTCCCAGGCTAAAGACTTGACCAGCAGTCTCCTGAACAACATGACCTCGCTGAACAGTCTCTCGCTGACCTCCGGCCCTCGCACAGCGCCCATGCAGACTGGTGCACTCTCATCTGGCTTCTCCTCCACAGCCTCTATGGCCCCCATTAGCAATGGGCCTAATTCTCCAATGGGCTTCCAAGCAGGAGGCATGGGTATGCGCCCTGCAGCACCCGGCCTCTACGGAGGCATAGCCGGCACCAGCAACACACCGAACTTCAACGCCCACTCGCAGAACCAGAATCAGTCCGGCAAGCCGCCCGACTTGTCTGCCCTGGACTCTTTGTTTTCAGCTAACAAGCCCAAAGTCAGCCTTAACCAAATGGTCCCCAAACCAACTGCAGGCACCACAAGCTCTCCCTGGATGAACCAGTTTGGTACAGGCCAACCCTCTCAGACTGCACCCATGCAGGCAGTACCAATGGGAATGACAGGGGTGCAAGGAGGATTTGGAATGCAAGCTAACCCTTTTTTCAGCCCCCAGAACTTCTCACAACCTAATGCTGCTGTTCCCACCATGAAAACAGGCATGCTAAAACAGAGCATGTCGGTCAATAACGACCTGAAAGACCTCTTTGGTTAAAAGGCTCCTTGTTTCCATTTGCCTAGTGACAGGAAGGTTAAAGAAGAGGAATCAATACCATTCTTTTTTTTTTTTTCTTTTTTTTTTTTATTATTATTTTTTTGTGCTGGACCTTGCAGTCAATCAGAGGTTGATTTTAGAGGTTGATTTCAGAGGTTGATCACCAGCCTTAACCAAGCAGGGTCACATGTCACACTAGTGTCTTTGCACTTGTTTTACTGTTAGGCATAAATGTGTTCTTTTGTTTTTTCGTTCTCAAATTTCACACACACACAAATATTCCTCAAATAAGGAGAAGACGCAGGTAACGGAAGTGCTTCTCCTGGTCAGTTTGCTAGAATGGAAAATAATGCAGGAATTTGCGGTTTGCTCACTTTACACCGACCTCTCGGTGGAATTTTAGAAGCACGTGCAAATTGAAATCACGAGTGGGCTATGGATTCTCTTTTCTTAAAAAAGATATCGAGAAAGCAAATGGAAAAAGAATGCTGATTATTTTGCAGCTGTCCCCACTTACTCCCATGCTGTTACTCACAGGTACTGGAAAGCATCTGATGACAGTAGGTTGGCTTCTGGTGTAACTTTTGCTTAAACCTGAAATTATTTTCGTCACACATTCTGTATAACGAGGTCAGACATTTGCACTGTTTTTTATGGTTCCATGCTCACACTCACTGAGTGTTCTTTCTTATACTGTGAGTTAAAACCTGCCCAAGCATTTATCTGAGTTTTAAGGAGAGATGACACAATTGGCGATCCATTATTTTTTATTTTATTTTTATTTTTTTGGATCAGATTCATAGTATAAAAACAATTCAATCAACTCCAGTGCATCAAACAGCAATCGTATTAAACAACAATCCAGTTTGATTTCTAACATTGGAAAATCATATTTTGACTGATGCTTGATTCCATATTGATTTTTTTACATACATTCTGCTGCATCAGAACTAAAACTAATAAATGCAACAAGGAAATTGATATCAAACAAAGGATGTAAAATGGATTGATGCATACTGTAACACTGATTAGTTTCTTGTTAAAGTAACACTGGTAGAATTTTTTTCCCATTAGTGGTTATGTAAATTATACCGAACCACAGTTTCCATATTTCGTGTTGAAGTAAACCTGGTTTGCAATAATCATGTGGATCCAGAGGAGCTGTTCAGATTTTAAGCATGTAGTGTTTCAGATAAGACCACATTCACACACATTGGTGCAAATGTGATACCTCTTGTGTGAATGTGGACCTGAGAAAGGATGATGTGTGAGTATTTTTTATTTTTAGAATAGAATGATGGAGAATGTTAGTTTTTTTTTACACCTAATGCTGGAGTTATTATAAACTAACAGTGTGCGATGGTTTGAGTTCGAGCAGAACAGAACAAACGGTTGTTGCGGCGCATGTCTTAGTTCTAGAACTCGATCAGGGAAGATTTCTCTCTGGGTATAAATTGGAATCTGACCACTTCGAAAGCCTTCAGTGAAATGTAGCCTTGGTGTGGGTTTTGCGTCTGGCTTTGCGTTCGTCCAGCTGCCGCTGTTTGTGCGACTGATTTGTGTTTAGTGTTTTCACGTTTCTCGTTTTCACTGGAGTCACGTGACCGTAGCATCGACGCTGTGCCGATTCAGATGCTTAATGAAATAACGAAAAGAAAAAGAGTAATCACACAGACCAACTGAACCTTTTATTTTTTATCATGACCAAATAGATGATATGAGACTCTGTATTATATTTACATATCATAGAAATTAATTGTACAGTAAAGTGAAATTTATTTGACATTAGTTAAGAGGTTTTTTTTAATATATTATCACTTGGGATCACTTTCATAAAGGGGACCTCTGAGTACAAGAGTAAAAAAAAAGAAAGAAGCCTTATGAATAGAGGTGTGCAATAAAAGGTCTTGGAAGGGTTTTGGTAAATTGGCTTGAAGTCAACGTGCGTTTTATTACATATGGTTTTGGTATGAGGACAGAATCAAACCGATCGAATACACCAACGTTTCATTTAAGCATCGTTATTAAAGATTCAGCAAGAAAGGAAGTCCACAAACTTGAACTAAAAATGTTTTAGTTTTCTTTTTTTTTCTTTCATCTATTTTGAAAGTGTTTATTTCTCTGATCTGGTTTCATTGTTAGTCATTTGACCTCTAAATCAAAGATGATAAAAAAAAAAAGAAAAAAAAAAAGAAGCAAAGCCTATTCTTCTATCTTTATATTATACCAATGTAATATGTGTACAGTGTGGCACTTTTGTGAACTTTGTATCGTGTTATGAGATTGTACTGTCTGAAGTTTGATGAAAATCTGTAAATATCTCAAACACACACACACACACACACACATACATGCCGACGTTCTCTTTGAAGCTTTTCAGTCATTTTGTCGAACTGATTTGATTGTGTAGATTCTTAATGGCAGTGTATAGTTTTGGACAGAAAAAATTCGATTTGAAGAATAACCAAAAGGTTTAAATAAAGATCTTCAAACAGCAAGAACTTTTCTTTTTTTTAATGATTTTCTGATCATTATTAATGACTCTCAGAAATCGTAAACCTTGAATGAGTGTATTGAATTTTCTCAAAGTTGAAAATGAAAAGTGTCTTGGTTTATGGTGACTGATGAAGCTGATGTGTCTTTTTTTAGTCCTAACACTGAATAAATCTTTGCTCCTATAAAGTGGATGACAGACAGCATCTGGGCATCATGGGCATGTGTGAGGACTTGAGTGACTCGTACACAGAATAATGAATTATCTTCTTACAATGGCTCCTATAAAGTACATGTTCTAGCATTAGACAGCAACCGAACACCCATTTTTTAAAGTCGATGTGTTGAAAGCAAGAAAAAAGTACCTGAATTAATTTTATAAAAGCCGAATTGCGCTGACATGGTCAAATAATCTTCAAAATGGCAGTTCATGTCCCCACAGTTCTTAGTTTTAGTCTGCATGGTAAATACCTATCAAAAGTGAGCCTTAGAAATGACTACTGGCGAACACCTTTGTGTATGTGGAGCATTTGGCACCTGTAAAAATGTAGCTACTGCAAAGCTGTTGCTGCAGAAAAAGCTATTGTTAGACCTGATTGAAAGTTGTCTAAAACAGTGTTCTAGCTGGTTTTGTATAACTGCAGATGTTCAGAGTGCCCATGCTAAGTTCTGTTTAACACAAAGCACCTAGTGGCATGTGAGCATTAGAACACTATGCATAGTACATTATGACCACCTGCCTAGTATTGTGTTGGTCCCCCATTTGCTGCCAAAACAGTCCTGACTCATGGAGCATTAACAGCATTAACTTCTTCAGTAATTTGTGCTACAGGAGCGTGTCTGTTGGGTTGGACTACATGAGACAGTCTTGGCTCCCCAGGTGCCTTAAAAGAGCCTTGCCTGCCCATGACCCTGTCGCTGGTTCACCACTGTTCCTTCCTTGGACCACTTTTGATAGATACTGAACACTGCAGTCTGGCAACAGCCCACAAGAGCTGCAGTTTTGGAGATGCTCCGACCCAGTCGTCTAGACATCACAATTTTGTCTTTGTCAAACTCGTTTAAATCCTTACGCTCGCCCATTTTTCCTGCTTCTAACACATCGACATTGAGGACAAAGTGTTCACGTGCTGCCTAATATATCTCACCGACTAACAGGCACCATGATGAGATAATCAGTGTTATTCACTTCACCAGTCATAATTGTTATGATGTAATAATGTTACGCCTGATGGTGTATAATGCTTACCTGGTGAAGAGGTGACACCAGGATGCACTTGGGGAAGAAGGTATGCTAGAAGAAGCAATTTGAAGTGGAATGACCTGCTTATATTATTGCTTATAGTCACCAGATTTACACTGCTTCAAATTATATGCCAACTTTGGTAGACGCCCTCATCCAGAACTTACTTTTATTTACCTCCCCCAAACTCATCATTTGGCGTCATTGGAAACTTTATTGGAACTTGAAGCAATATCAAAATAAGTATAAATAAAAAAACAACTTTGAGGATTCTACCTGAGCTTCTACATGGATTTTTTTTATTGCCCCCTGGACAAGATTCTCATTAGCACGATATCTCAAGAATGAATAATCAAGTATTTGTTGGATATGGAATTGTCATTGTAACCAGCACATGCACTCATTTTGCAATCGACCCAACAAGGTCAAATCCCATCCACGTCAAATTACATTATTTTTCCACAATAGCTTTTTCTTTGAAGTATTTCAGGCAGATGTAATGAGAAAAACTAATCTTTCGAGTGGAGGCTTCCCGGTTAACATGCAGGCATCACATTCTACTTGTTTTAGCTATGCAATGTTCTGTGGAAACATCTGACCTAATGACACTCCATTCCATTCATGATGGGGCTGAAAACCATGTCTGAAAACAGTGCTGAAGCAAATCATAAATTTATATGATGGTTTTTATTTTACATAATCATTTATATAGTAATAGCATACAGAGGTTTTTGTGTGTATATATATATAAATCCATATATTGATATATGTATCATGTTTCCTGAGAATGCTTGAAAAACAATCTGCACTTTCTGCAGCTGTAAATATTCAGACATGAGAAAGTCTTCAGTACAGATGACTTAATAGAAAGTCCTAGAAAGGAAAAGAGAGTTCATGGATAATAGGATGTTGGACTTTTGATCAGAAGGTCATGAGTTTAAATCCCACCACTGCCACGTTGCCACTGCTGGGTCCAAAATCTTTAATCTTCAGCTGTATAACAGAAAAATGTAAGTCGCTCTGGATAAGAGCCCTTGTCAAATGTCATAAAATATAAATTAAATTCCAGTAATCTGATTGTTCAAACAGTGTTGAAGAGAGCCTATCATTTCTCTAACCCAAATTTTGAATTTCACACTCCAACACTTCCATTAGTCTGTTTTTGGTATGTAACAGTCAAATTCCTGATTAAAAACAATTACTATAGTGGTATTAGTGACATCATTAGCAGACATGACAAGCAAATTTGTGACTTGAAATATGAAAATGGACTAAACAAGACAAAAAGGAGAGTAGATTTTAAGAGAAACACCTTTATCATATTTTACAAACTATTACATTTAAACTTTAATTGCCAAATTGCTATAAAGTGACCTGAGATCTGTTTTTGTTAGTGAAGCAAAAAAAAAAAAATGCCCATATGGTGTCCAAAATATCACTTGATATAAATGTTGTACCAAGGGACCACTGGGAAAAAAAAAATGGTATAACTCAAAGTTGATTAAAGTGCAGGTAAAACTTTGGCATTTGAGTATTACAGAGAGCTTTCTATAAAACATTCAAAAGCATTTTCAAAACTTCGGTTCATGAGAAAAAAAAGACAGTGAACTCAACTAATAGCAGACTCTATTCTTCACCAAGTTTATAAGAAAATATGTAAAGTGGGTGCAAATAGAATGTCTGGCTCAACTAGAAATATACAGTATACTTTTATAGAAACTCAATCCTATAGTCACACAAAGCAAAAGATACAGAACGCCAGCTAGGGTGATAATATAAATGCAAAAGCTTTTGGAAATAAATAAATAAATAAATAAATACGGAGAAAAGCTAGAAATCTGGTCCTTTAGAGCTAGACGCGGCGAACCTGCCTCCTCGTATGAGTGGATAGGTTTGTCTGGGTCATGTCTGTAAAGAAAAAGAAGTCATTACTTGTCAAAATAGTGTGTGTCTTAGTGTGTGTGTGTGTGTGTGTGTGTGTGTTCTTTCAATATTTCAGCAAAACATTAATAACGTACATTAAATAAACGTTTTCAAGTTAGATTCAGTTTTATGTAAAATGGTAAGTAGCTGCACTAATAATGAATAGAAGGTATTAAGATATTGTGTGTGTGTGTGTGTGTGTGTGTGTGTGTGTGTGTGTGTGTGTGTGTGTGTGTGTTTGTGTGTGTTTACCTGAGAAGTTGATTTGGTAGTTGAACTTCTCCGAGCTGAATCGTATAGTTCCTGCCCTGTTCTGCTGGTACTGCATCTCAATCTGCTGACTTGAGATAGTACATTTCCCTCTTCCTGTGCCCTACACACACACACACACACACACACATACACACACACAAGGGTTTTTTTTTTTTTTTACTTGAGATGAAGTGCTAGTCTATTTTGCAAATAATCTCCAGCAGCCAGCTCTCCCCCATTCTACAAGAGGGAACCAGCCAGGAGTCTGAGGGAGAGTCATTCCATTACTTTTTTATTTACATTACCCTCACATTTTAGCCATTTTAAAATATCTTTCCAAGGGACAATACTATAGAAATGAAATTAGATATATTTTAGAGTAATATAAGAAATTAAACAGTGACCTTAGATGTTTGGGATCATTTTTTTTATGTTGAAAAAGTGAAGTAAATTTTCTCTCCTAAATACCACTCTTGATTGACAATTCTCATGTGGCCACCTGTGTGAAGACTCATCTGCTGGTAATTTTCGGTTCAATTGCAATTTTATTTAATGTTTCCTCCTGATGCTTTCATCAGAGTGTACTAGTTTTTGCACAATGATCTTAAATTATTTTGTAATAAAAGCTTTTATTTTGCCTTTGGTATTAACTAATCAAATTTAAAACTAATCAATCAGATATGCACACATGTCTAATTGTATAGGATCCAATAGAATGTAGTAAATTAATAGAGAGATTGATCTACTCATTATTCTGGGCACTATATATATATATATATTTTACTTACCTTAATGAAGTCTTTCCAGCAGCCGTCCATATCTTTAAACTGCCAGATAACTTGGCACAGAGTGCTGTGGTGGGAGGAGTCAATTGTCAATAAAAACAATCTGATCAACACAGTTTTATATTATAACCAGATCCTGGACTATCACAAAATGTCTAATGTTGCAGCTTTGCATTATTTTAACATCAGCACAGTATAAAATGTGTTAATTCATGATGGAACCCTACCTGCTTTTGCTCTCGTCAGCAACGATTCTCTGAACTGCTCTAGTTGTCTTATAAGTCTTATTGATTTGGTACATTCCTGCAACGGAAAAGAAACAACAACATACCACATCGAACGCTGAAAAACTGTGAGTAAATTATTCGTAGAAGAAGGAGTTCGACTTACCTTTGAAAGAGAGAGTGTAACTGTACCGCCCAGCTCTGAAATCAAGCTGGCCATGTGGACTGCTCTGATACTGTCTCTCTATATCCATACTGTCCAGAGAGGAATTCTTAAAAAAACCACACACACACACACACACACACACACACACACACACACACACACACACACACACACACACACACACACACACACACACACTCCTATGAAAAACTCAGATGCACCCTTCACTAAAGATACACTAAAGATACTGCTGCATGTGAAAGCTGTGTGTCTAGCTAGGAGGAGAATCACTCACTGGTTTCTGATAGTCTTTCCAGATGCCTTCCTCATCCATAAACTGCCAGGTAACCGCAGTGGGTGGATTTACAGTCTGTGTGGCTGATGGAAATGTATCTATGCTGGAGGTTGATGGTTCCAAAGTGTTCAGACTGCACACAGATATGAAGTTTCACAATTTCATTTCATAACAGTATAAACATTTGCATTTTTATCACAGTTATAAGTGTAGCACCTGTTGTTTATGTAGACTGTGGAGATGAACTTTGGCCTGCGCCGCACTTTCCTCTGTTTGTGAGTGGACAGGTTTGTTTGTATCATGTCTGTAGGAACGGAAGAAGGTTGTTATCTTAATATGCATTTTAGATATGCAAAGAACCCAAAAGCATTCATCTTAGTTTATCAGGAATTTTTTTTTACCAGAAAAATTCAAAATGTACAATGTTTTTCCTGTTGTAAACTGGTACGAGCCTTCAGGGTTGTAGCTATACTGCAGCTCCAAGTCCTGACTGCTGACCGATGATGTGCTGCAACTCGATCCCTGTGTGAGATTACAAGTGAGTGTGTGTGTGTATGTATATATATATATATACATACACACACACACACACACACACACACACACACACACACACACACACATATATATATATATATATAGCTCTTCAGCCTCACCTGCTCGCCATATTCACACCAGAAACTGTTGTCTCTGTAAAACCAGCCCATGTCTTCTCTCTGGTCATGAGACATAGTCGATAGACGGCGTACAGCAAGGTTGGCATAAGGCCCTACTAATGTCATGGCATCAAAGTCAATGTAAAGAGACCTGTGGAGAATGAGAAAAAAGTTAATCAGAAAATTCACCTAATATAGCAATGCAAAAATAAAACTAAAAGAAAATCACCCTAAGTGTGTATTAATGGTGATCCCTTTTGCTCCAGGCTGGCAGTAGTTACACTCGATTATAAAATCGTTATTTATCTCCAACCATCTTTTGCCATCAAACAGGTTCCATGCATAATGTTTTTCTGTAAATTAGTAAATAAAAAGAAAAAATATATATAAAAATTCATTCATTCAGCCTCACACACACATTGCTTAGTTACGTAGTGACCAAAATTTTTTAAATTTGTATTTGTTTCAAAACACCTCTTAGGCTCGGTGGTGTCTCAGCTGCTGACATGCTGTTAAACCTGCTGTTGAAGTTGTTTGAGTAAAACCATTCACCAGTGGCCATGGCTAAATTAAGAAGAAGAGAGACGTAAAATTGGTTAGACACATGAAATTATACAAATGACAGTCTGCTTGGCTTTGAAAAGTCTTGACACTTGCATATGGTTACAGCTTTTTTACTCTAAAACAAACAAACTACGAAAAAAATAAAACGTATGCTTAAAGTCTGGGACACAGTAACATTTAAAGAAAGACAGAATCTGATAATTAGCAGATCTCAGTCATCAAAGTCACATTTTGGTTACAATAGAACACAGAAAAACATTCAAAAGTCAAATATTTAATGAAGAAATTGACAAATTTAAGGAATACATTTAAAATGCATTCCTTAAATTTGTCAATTTCTTCATTAAACATTTTAGTAAAACTAAACAAATTAGGTTTGTAGTTATTATACAGGCATGCAATAATTTAGGGGTTTTTAATATTGTCAATTAAGTCAATTCATACTGCACATCATTACAGCCCACCCATTCCTATTTGGTTTTAGTGCAATTGTTTTTCAACAGATTTTACCAATTGTTTCTCACATACTCACAGTTCAACTTCTCAGAATATGCTTTCTTTTGACATTGGATATAGGGGCCAGTATACATTTTTCATTATGTCATTTCATTATGTTTTGGTGAGACGGAAAATGGTGTATCACCTATTAAATTGCTGCATGTGTGAACATAGCATATGTTATGGGGGGGATTCAGTTAGCGCCTCCTGCCCCACCGCCACCCGGGCCCATTTAAATTATTTACCTGTTTTTCTGCTAAAGTTTAATATACAGTATATGTTTTTTTTTTTTAAGTTGCTAATGATTTGTATAGTGGGAGGGCGAAGCCATTGGGGAGGTGACAAAAGGAATCTCACCTCGGATGCCAAAAAGGCTAGATATGTCCCAGTTTTTTCATTGAAAAGCTCTTTATTTACACCACTATTTTATGTTCCAAAGAATCATCTAAAAATGCTTACATCCCATACTGTCACATATACAAATGAAAGTCAGGCTTGTTTACATTTTTTTTTTTTATTTCATCTCTATGGACTAAACAGTTCTGTATTTAAAGACCCATCACTGATCACTACACCTCAACAATGATGGAAAAGTAATGAATAATCATTCTGTGCCACACAGATGAGCATTGGATCCCTTTGAATCAGGTTTCACTCAAGGCTTCTTTTAAATACAATCTCTAGGAGATGTCACCACTGGCTCGCTCATTACTGATAAACTTATTGGCAATAACATATATTTTATAATAATTTATCTCTGTAATGCTGTGTAATGTAACACTAATTTGTAACGATGCAACGTTAATTTGTGACAATACCCTTGTTAAAAACGCTCTACAAATAAAACTGAAACTAAATTGAGTTGAATGTTGAGGAAGAAGGAATCCATAATGTTCAGGAAGAGATCCAAGTAAATAAACAGACATTGATTTGTCGACGATTTGGTGTCATTGATATGAGTAACTCAAACCTATAGAGTTGTTAGTTTTGAGGTGAAAAGTTTTTGTGTTTGTCTGGCAAAAATTCTATAAATGTACATTTTATTGTAAAAGTAGTTGAATGGGTCACATGACTGCATCACATGACAAAATGTTTTGCATATTTTTATTCGGATTTCTCAGTTCAAACTAAACATCTGTTGCACAAAAATCTCATTATGGACAGAAATGAAAACATGGAGAAGAAAAAGATTATATACAAAAAAAAAAATAATAATAATATACACACATTAATGTGTGTAAATGCTGATATGCTGAGCTTGTATATGCAGCTCGTTCTTTTTCAGGTTCTTGTTTTATTAATTTATGAAATGCCATGAAAATACAGCACAGACTATAATTCATCCAACCCCACTTTCCCCAATTTTTAACCTTAATCCTATCAACAGATAATTAAAGACATTCAAATTTTTGTCTAAATTCATAACAAATGAGTGACAACTTACCAGATCCGTCTCTCCGAGTGTACACGCTAAAATACACACAACCACCTGAACCCAATGTGAAACCGGTTTAGTCAGCTGTCAGGTTTAAAGATAAAATGAACTAAAATACTACGTTGTAGCACTTCATAAACACCCCCTCTTTAATGCAGCTCTACACAAACACACTTTCATGGGAAAAGACAGTAGATATGTGATACTTCCTGAGGTTTTAGTTTACTTTCGTTTTCATTTCTCTTTCACTCACTATATTTAACAAATCTCTGAGCACACATCTGTATTTATTCTGGTGTGTGTGTGTGTGTGTGTATGTGTGTGTGTGTGTGTACCAGGAAGACACATGACCAGACCTTTACAGAAACTTCTTCAAATTTCTAGCTTAATAGAAAAATCTTATATATATATCTCCTTCAATATTTTGTTTAAATTAGAGGTTTTCTACAATTTCTGAATTTTAGCATAGTATTAAAAACGTGTCACAAATTTCACAGTCATTTCTTTTTCACCACGAGAGACAAATTAATACATTTTACACAAAAAAAAAAAAATATATATATATATATATATTTGCTAGACTTGCCTGTTGTGTCTTCATAGTTTGAAGCCATATTCAGGACATGAAGAGAAATTTCTATTTTCAGTTTCATTTCATTGTAAGTGTTTAGTGGACAGGAATGTCAAAAAACAGAGTTAACGAGTTTATTATCTTGTATATTAGATATAACATGTTTCTTAAACCCGTGCTTATCTAACGTGGAGCTTATTTAGTTAAAACTCATAAACATTAATAAGCACATTATTTATAATTATAAAGCATAATCAGTGAAGAGTGAAAGAGTACAGGGTTTGAAAGTATGAACCGATATCATAACGCATTGCTTCAGTTCTTAATCATAATACTTGGATTTTTTGTATTACTTTTCCTTAATAAAATATAATATATAAAGTATAACTCTATATAATGTAAATTGTTTTACTGCGCCATCTTGTGGACCCAATTCCTCAAACGTATAAAGTACAGTCTTTGAGCTACATCATTAGTGAAGTTCATGCTTAGCTTAAAACAAATGTAATTTCTAATTTAAAATAATGTTCAATATCTAAATTTGTACAAGTGTTTGCCTTTTTAAAAACAAATGTAAATATATCTTCCCCACAGACATCCTTTCCCACAAGTTATACCATACAATCTAAGTATCATTAGCATGCTCTGTTTTGGCTGGCTTTAGCTGAGCATTCATTCATTTATCGTATTTGGAATGGTTAATAAATTCTAGCAGACTCGAGATTGTAAAGCATTAAACTTGTGTCATTTTGTACTGTTATGTAATTTTATATTATTAATGCCATGCTGTCTCTGGCTAGCATTTAGCCACTAGCACTAGCTCTTGTATAGATATTGTAGTATGTCATAAAATCTGAAGAAATGTGGTGAACATTATAAATGAAATTATACAGAAGTGTATGATGTGATACACAAGACATTCTTTAATTTTGTACAATTATTTATGATGAGTATTTTTCTGAAAACGTACTCTTGCTATGTGAGTTGTAGCCACATCAGAATTAGATCTGCATGCTGTGGCCTGGATAAGTGGGGTATTTGTTCCATTTGTTGTGTTTGGTGAATACTTTGCAGTATGGACAATGATATCTCATTATCCACCATCAGTGTGTGCTCACTTGATTTCACCCAAAGGTGAACTGTATTTTTTAATTGTTAATGCAAGAAGAGTTTGTGCCACAATAGATTTGCAAATGAAACGGATGGAGAAGGAGTGTTTTCTAAGGAGGCTTGAGTTTTTGGTTCTGCACTGTTAAAAGTATGTCAGTGTAACTGACCCTCCGACAATCATGCATAGGAACGAAGAGAGATAGACTGGATCTGACATTTTTAGACTTTTGACCTCCAATCCTTTCATATATCTGAGCTTTGGATTAGCCTTTGGCTATGAAGAACACTTTTTTCCAAGAACCTCTCTGTATTTGTATTTCCATTTCGCTAACGAGTATCCCTGACTCTCCCACTGTAAAGCACTTCTGAATCTTGACCACAGTCTTAGTGCCACTCAAATGGGGATGGGTTTCACTTTTGAGTCTGGATCCTCTCAAGGCTTCTTCCTCATACCATGTTTTTTTAATTATTACATTCTGTAAAACTGCTTTGAGACAATGTCCACTGCTAAAAGCGCTTTAGAAATAAAATTAATTAATGAAATTAATTTAACTGAATAAACTGCCATGAGACAGTGTGACAGGGAGGTTCCACTGCACCACTGTTGTATGTGGATCAAATAAAGTGAAGTACATTTGGGCATTTGATCATCAGTATAAATACATAAGTCCTCAGTAATGAAGCACAAACACAATAAGCACAGTTTTTTTTTTTCCAATGCGATTTTTATATTTAGTGAAAACTTAAAGAATATAATAAAAGAAAACTGTAATACTTAGAGTTGTTATCACTTCATATTGTTTTTTGATGATTTACCATAAAAACAATAGGCATATTATCCCACATTTCATAAGTATTACCCAGTCACAATAATCATTTGGTAAACATAATATTCTAATATATTTGATGTGAACAGGCTTGTTTGTGTTTTACACTCACACACATTTAAAGGACATGGAATATCCAAAAGGCAGTATGTAAAATGGTGTTACAATTTAAATAAGGGTTAACCATCACCATCAGCACATGTGTACTTATCAGCACATGTACTATTCAGATCGCATTAGCACTACTTTATCCTCTGCAAATGTCTGAAGCCTGCTGTAAGAGTAGCATCACTGCTTCACACGTCGGATATTGCGAGTGCCGCGTGTTTTCACGTTGGTTTGGATCATCTCTGTTTAAAAAAGAAAAAGCCCAAATTCAGCAAACATCGTCTCTAACCTTATTAAAAAGAAGCTTCCTTTGGCTTAAAAAGGAAATCACGATCGCAAATTAAAGTATGAATAGAAGAACAGAAATTCCCATTACAAGCCAAACAAATACAGAACCAACTACAAACTGCTTACTTAGGACCAAATGAGACCAGAAGCATCATCTAGTTAAATCATATGTGGAATATATTGTGAAACATGCTGTCTATGATGGACTGCAGCAATAAAATCACAGATTTCATGACAGCAAAATATATATAAATATATATATATTGTACTATCACCATTACACAAGTAAATAAAACTAATTCTGATGATACCTAAAGAATTCTAAATGCCTCTTCTGAGTAAAAACCCTAACCATCAACTCGTGAAGAGTATAAATAAGAGATTGGTTTCATACGTGAGAAGTCCAGGATGAACTGGTCTCCATTTACATTAAAGCTCATGGAGCCTTGACGATTGCTCTGGAACTCTTTCTCAATGTCTGCACTTGATACTGAACAAGAGCCCTAAAAAAGAGAGAGAGAGAGAGAGAGAGAGAGAGAGAGAGAGAGAGAAGAAAACAGATGCAAGTAAAAACATTTAGGAAGACTCAACATTTAAAGAGAAATGGCACTCATAAGGATTGGCTAAGACGTTCTGTTCTGGCCTTCTAACTGTCTCAAATGCTCACTGGAATGATCATCACCTCTGTGAAGATAAATGCCTCTGAGGAAACTGCCACTCTGTGTACATTATGGATGTGCAACTGAGGCAGATGCAATTCTCATTTCGGATATAAAGCAGCTACCTATACGATGTGATACAATTCCCCCCCCCTATTACGATGTAGTGCGATCCAAATCTGATTTCATTTAACACAATGCGATTCACTGCAATACGATGTAATAGAAAAAACATGATGCTAGGCAAATTATAAGGGTAGTAATAGTTCTTTTATTCCTTAGGTTCAGACAGACAGCAAATCATAAGTGTCTTCTGACTTCTAACACATGGTCCTTTTACAAACACCTTTTTACTGCAAAAACAATTAATAAACCCAGATGCTATTTTCCAGTTCTATCTCCAGGAAGATGCAACTCTACCTCTGCCATGTTAATCTATATTCTATGTGACTCTCGGGATACGCCTCGGTCTCTATAATGTTGTGGTACGTCATATTCACGTAGCAGCAGTGGTGCTGAGAGAACGCGCTAAATGACAGTTTAGCGAGTAGAAATCAATCTACGTATAAATTATTGGTCGCTTTCTAAATAATAAAAGTATAAAGCCTCCACAAAGCCAGAATCATCAGAGAAGCAATCAACATAATCAAAGACAATAGTCACCCCAACACTGTCTTTTCTCTATTGTTTCCACAGACCACAGACCATCAGGTTTGTGAACGACACCTACAGTATCTACTGCCTCTCTTTCTATCACTGCAGACAGACCTTGAGAGGGATTTAATAAGCCCTTCCTTGCTACACACCCAAAATGCAAATATCACCAATGACTACAGTCTACCTTGCAGAGACCCTACACCTCTTTACAATGGGAATACCAACAAGAACCTACATTGCACACTGCACACTTTATACACACAAGTGAGACAGTAAAGTGCATCTGGCTTTGGATCTGAAAGTAGTGAGTTAAAATCCCAGCCAGACCAAGCTGCCACTTCTGGGCATGTGACCAAGGCCAAAAACCCCTGCATGAATTAGATAAATGTAAGTCACTGTGGATAAAGGCAACTGCCAAATGCCATAAATGTAAATGTTATACATAAACACACTTCTGTTTCTTGCATTTGCACTACAATAACTTTATACATTTGTAAATCATGTATTGTCTTTTGTCTGTTTGCTTAAGTCCTTAATAGATGCCATAGGCTGCTTGAAGTATTCACAGAGTAAGAATTTCATTGTATGGTGTGGAAGACTGTTTACTGTACATATGAAAATAAACCCTTGAATTGTAGCATTTTTCTTAATGTGTAAAAAGAAAGCTTACTTGAGGACTGAAGTTATGCCAGTTTCCACGTCTCCCACTGAACTGCCACAGAGGAGCCTTCTTAGATGAAGTCAACAAGGACTTTAACTTCTTTGTCACTGTATTCACTCTGTTGAGAGAGAGCACGACAGATAAGCAGCCGGACGAGTTTGAGTTATTACAGGAATGAGGTAGATGTAATTTTTAGACCAGGTTTCATTGGCTTGAGTTGATTCATACGAACAAACATGGTTGATCATGGCTATCATACCTATCATACCTAACTATTCTGAAAACAGCTCTGAATATTGGGATTTTTAGCTTCAGATAGCTGCATTAGTTGCTTAATGTCTTCCTGTCTTTAATCTTGAAATGACCTATACACTTTATAAAGGTCATAGCCGAGGGGAAACAGTGCTGCTGAGGCAATGTCTTGACCATCAGGTTTCTTTAGTAATCGGACAACAAGGCTGCTTTTCTGTTTATTATATTATTATAATATTTGCAAATTTAGCTTTTTATTTACAACCCTTGTAGTTAAGCAGACCCTTGGAGACCAGTTATGTTTTTAATCCGCTCATAAATAAAAAGAAAAGACTGATTTCGCAAAATGTAGTTGGGAAAAAAGTACGATATTTGACTTATATATGCAAAATTACTTAGATATGACTTAGATATGCAAAAAAGCTACTTAAGTACAATAACACTTTTAATTACATTTACTTTATTACTGTAGAGTAACACTGTAGAGTATTAGGATCAATCTGTCTTTCTGTAACTCTCTATATCTAAGCTATGAGAAGCTAAAGATAAAATCAGGAGCAGTTTAAAATAAATGGCACTGGGGCTGTTATAGAATTTGCATTGTTTATGTATTGAAAGGAAATTGTGTCAGCAATTACAACTTTACCCTTCAGCCTGAGAAGAATCAAATTTTGGACGTCTTCTGATCTTTCGTTTGCGGCCTGTGGACAAGTTTTTCTGCCACATGTCTGGCCAAAAACACACACAAACCAAATGAAGTCAAATGATATCAAGAGCCTCTGCATTTCTCTCATTTTACATTCGTTTTGGTGAAAGTCACACACCTTTAAATCTTATCTCGTAGTTGCTGGAGTCAATAATGAATTTCACAGTGCCACATGGGTTCTCCTTGAACTTACTTTCCAGCATGGAGCTATTCACTGGACTGGAGTTCCCCTGTGCGTCCTGCAAATGCATTCAGACATATTAAAATTCCATTACATTTTCTTGAGACGGTAATTAAAAGGTGAGTTCTATAGATTTCCACATGGCTTTCTTGTAATGCTTTTTTAGGCCTTTTTTCAATTGAAATATAATGTTTCAATAACCACATACACTACAATAAACATATATGAAACTGTAAAAACTTAACAATGTTTTACTCTGCTGGAGAGACACAGGGTTTAATTCTTCCCTGATTTCTTATGATTTGTTTAAAACATGGCAGCAATCCCATTTTCGCTAAGAAACCTATTGAACAACATGTGACTGTAGTATTTAGTTTCCTCAAAGCATTCAGTTCAATGAGTTCAACATTTAAGGTTTTAGAAAGAAACAATTAAATACTATTTATGCCTTATTTTACTGCATTGCAGACTTTATCACCAAGTATTTTGTAGTGAATACAGCAGGGAGACTATGCAAAAGGAAATGTGCTATTTTGCTAGTGAATATTCAAATATGCTATTATTTCTATATAACTTTATTACCTTTTATTTTCTATATAGTACATATACTGTACGTTGAGCATGCACATACATACATTTCCATGCTGAGGAAGTTTTGACATTGGTACAGCTTACCTTCTTTCCAAACTCACGCCAGCCATCGGTTTCTCTGTAATACCACAGCCAATTGCTCTTTCGGGAGCCCCTACGTCTTACTCGCAGGTTGGTCTTTTTCAAGATACGCATTCTTGTAAAGTCGATAGACAGAGCACTTTAAATGCAAAGGAAAGAGGGTTTAGATTCAATTTCTTACAAAATGCTAAAAACATGTATTAAAACCCAGAGCTTTGATTGTCATCTCAAAGATACTCATCCTATTGTACATGGAGTAAAACTCTGTTTTTTGTCTGGATTTGATTTCACGAGTGAGTCCTCCTGTTATCTTTATATCTTAATTTGTAATACAATAATCCACCACTTTATCGCGGTTCGAATCTCGTGCCACCGGTTTATCGCGGAATCGCATTTTCCACATAACTCATTTGTTTTTATGGAGTTTTATGTTAAAATAAGGAAGTATATTAATTATTATATAATTATTAATTATAAAATGAAATAAAATGTTAGTACAATACAGCACTGTATACATTAAATAGCATTTTGGGGTGGCGTCCGTTTTCTTTTAGCGCGGGTGGTTTTGGAACGTAAATAAACAGGGGACTACTGTAGTTATAACTTCAACATGTATTGTAATTGTAGAATATTGATTTGATATTGATTCGAATCAGTTTCTGTCTGATGTCATGTGATAGAATAATAGCTTTTCTGTGGACATTCCTTTGGGATACGAACCCACAGGGAGTATTGTAGATGGTGATGCCTTTAGTGTAAGGGCGTGAGAATTGAGCTTCCAGGATGTAATCATTTTCTACATCTTGCCAGCCGTTTCCCAAATTTAATTGCCATCTATGGGGTCTGCTGTCCGTATCACTGTCTGGAAGATAATACATCAAATTTTCTAAAGAAGACACATTTTTGTTTTTTTTGTTTCTGTAAACAGTTTAAATACACACACGTATGAAGCAAACAAAAGATAGAACAAAGATGAAAATACGAACCAGAACCAGATGAGGAGCTGCGACTGCGATCTGTGTGACCCTGAGTCCTCCTGCTACGACTCCTCGTCTCTTGATTGTCGCTTGCGGTATTGGAGATTGAGCCATGATAAAGGCGACATTCCGAGGCATAGCGACAATTGCCTTTCAAATAGTATCTGCACACGTGCAGGTCTGGACAGGAGGTCCCGTTTCGACAGTTGCCTTTGTTGTAGTAATAGCAGACCTGCCTCTGGGGGCAAAAAAAGCAAGCAAGCCCTTTAATAACTTCCAAAACAAATGCTTTATTTTATACTCAGATTCTTTATACGCACTGTTTTCAGAGCTAGAATGCATGACTACTTAGTCCCATTAGACAGTTTTGGAAACAATTGCTGTTCAGACCTCTGGAAATCATCATTTAGAAATTGTGTTGGTACATTTACATTTACATTTACATTTACATTTACATTTGCGGCATTTAGCAGAGGCCCTTATCCAGAGCGACGCGCAAAGGTGCTTTGAGTCTCTACTAATGAATAAATCAACACTGGTACGCAAGATTACAAACTTAATATAAATATAACGCTAAAATTCTACAAACTAAGAAAGTGCTAATTTAAGTGTATCAGGAAGAGGTAGGTCTTCAGTCGTCATCTGAGATGGTACATCTCAGAGGCTTAGGGACCATGTGTAGGTACCATCTCCCACATATGACTAGAAGTATTTCCACAGTTAGGGTTCTGTGCTCTCTATCAGGATTTATCTGCAACTGTTTATAGAGCACTAGTCACAGAATAAGACACAAATTAGAAGGCTACGAAGCAAATTCCTAATGACGAATAAACCTTTTATGCTGATGAAATTAGATGGATCCAAATACAAAACACTGTGTAAAGGCTGTGTATCATATTTAAAGCAGTCTGGTTTACCTGAAATGAGATTTAAATGAAAATGAAAGTATGTCTGTTGAATCTGCTCTGAATAACCACCTAATATAATGTTTACAGTACTTACAAGTACTTTGCAAAAATTGCTAACAGTGTGTCCAGGAACTTATTGGAATTACGAGACTTAAGTAACATGAACAGGAGTAAAGTTTGAGCAGGATTGTGCATACAGGAATAAAGAGTATACCGGAGTAATGTGTAAACAGCAGCAAAGGTTGAACAGGAGTGATGGAAAAAAGGAAATTTGTATACAGAAATAGAAGAAGTGTAGCACCAGTAAGAGTTGAACGAGAGTGTATTTATAAGATTCATGTAAACAGGAGCAAAGTGTAAACAGGAAGATTTTGTGATAGTGAAGTGTCTAGAATACAGGAGTGAAGTGTGAACAGGAGTAAAGTGTAAAAAAGAAGGTCAAGAGTAAAAAGAATGAAACGTGAATACGAGTAAAGAAGCATTAGGTTCATGTTGGAATGAATATGAAAGAGTGTAAAAATGAGTGAATTGTAAACAGGAGTGATACGTGAATAGCAGTCAAGTGTGAAAGAATGATGAGTGAAATATGAACAGATTTTAAGCGTAGCCAGGGGTGTAGTGTGAATGGGGTGAAGTATAAATAGGAGTGAAGGTTTTATTAGTTTCACCTAAAGGCTGAATAGGAATGTGGATAGAGGTAAAGCATGAACAGAAGTGAAGTGTGAATTAGGAGTGAAGTGTAAATAGGAGCGAAGTGTCAATTAGGAGTAAAGTGTGAACAGGAGTGAAGTGTGAACAGGAGTGAAGTGTCAATTAGGAGTAAAGTGTGAACAGGAGTGAAGTGTGAACAGGAGTGAAGTGTGAACAGGAGCGAAGTGTCAATTAGGAGTAAAGTGTGAACAGGAGTGAAGTGTGAACAGGAGTGAAGTGTCAATTAGGAGTAAAGTGTGAACAGGAGTGAAGTGTGAACAGGAGTGAAGTGTGAACAGGAGTGAAGTGTATATAGGAGCGAAGTGTCAATTAGGAGTGAAGTGTGAACACAAGTGATTTGTTTACATAAACAAAATGTAAACAGGAGTGATGTAAGTTACCTGTTGTGTTTCTGAGTCTGAATCAGATCCAGAAAGTGAATCTGTGTCATTTTCGCTTAAATCTGACACACTTTTATCTATAGAAAGAGAAATTCAGTGATCACTATACAAACATTAACATTCACTTATATGTTAAATATATATATATATATATATTGGTCGTTGTTTTATACTAGGTTTCGTTTTAGGATTCGATTTACTGCTAAAGTGAACAAAATGAAAACAATTCCCAACAAACCTGCAACCCAAATAAAACTATTCATCTTATTTACAAGCCAGTATGACAAATTGCACACTGTCATCATAATTTCATCACGAAAGCCGCTAGAAAATGTAATAAAGTTGAGAAACTCACCAAATGCGTCCTCGCAATTCGAAGCCATACTGAAAAGTCAAATAAGCGAAAAAACTTTCAGTTTCATTTCATTGTATGTTTAAAGAGACAGGAAAGTTTTGACAGCGTCAGAATGAAACTTATGAAACTTTTTTTTTAAATTGTTTTATTGTAGAACAGGTTTCCGTGAAACGCGCCTATTTATGCGTTTATATCGTTAAAAATCATAAAGAAATTATTAAAAATGAATTATTCAAGCATAATCACTGTCACAGGGTGGTGCAAGAGTTTAAGGTAAATTGTTGTACTGCACCATCTTGTGGACCCATGTGGAACTACAGTGTGTCAAAGACAATATTATTATTTCTGAACTTATAAAGTGCAGTTCCTTAGCTACACCATTGTTAAAGTTCATAGTTAGTTTCAAACTCGTGACCTTTCTGAAAAGATTTTAATAAAAAAATGTGAGCATTTTTAAAAAATGTAGAAATGCTGTTATATATTTAGCATTTCAGAGCTTGGATATTTTAATCTTGTGTCACTGTTTGTGTCTATGATGTTAAGGTTACAATGCTGGCAATAGTTCGAACAACTGAAACTATTGCCACACTTAATACGAGCTGTCAGCCGTTTTAGAGATATTTGTTCCTCAGAATGTTTACCCAGAGTTATTATCTCACACATTCAAGGCTGCTAACATTAGCATGTCAAGTAAGTTAAATAGGCTTTTATTGTCATTCCAACCATATTCAGTGGAGCACACAGTGTAACAAAGCAAGGTTCCCCTAAGACCAAGGTGCTACATAAGACAAATAAATGAACAAAAAGAAACACAAAACTGACTGGGACGCAACACAAAAAGTCTGAGACATTTAGTGTAAAAAAAATAACATAAGAAGTTTTGTCTGTATAGTGCTTTTAACAATTGACATTGTGCCAAAGCAGCTTTACAGAGATAAAAAAGTTGTGACGTTGGAATAGAGTATAACGGCCCATAAGTTTGTTCCTTATAAGTTTATTTGTATAAGTTTATCTCTGATGAGTGAGCCTGTGGCAAACATGGCAAGGAAAAACTTTATGAGACAGTATGAGGTAAAAACCTTGAGAGGAACCAGACTCAAAAGGGAACCTGTCCTAATCTGGGTGGCTCCGAATGTCCAGAAGATTTGTGTTAGTGCAAAGTATTGGACAAAATAACCAAACCATGTACTTGCACTAGGTAAAAAATGACTTCAGTAAAAGTATATGTGCTCTGTTTAAACTTCACTTGAGTAAAAGTACAAAAGATTTGCCTTCAAATGTACTTAAGTATCCAAACAACTATAATTTATTATTTGTATAATGTCATATCATTTTTGTCACAAGACAAAATTGTTTAATCAACTGAGTTTATGTGAAAAAAAGACTCTAATATTACTCTTAGCACACCAATCCAGTTATAGAAAGATATTAATGAGTCAAACTCTGATTGATATCTACTAAAATTTTACCAAGCCCAAAACCTTGCAACCAAAATCATACAAATAAGGCCACAGGTGTTGTGCTGAGTTCGAGTCAGGAGTTTCTTCCATCATTAATTCCTTTTTGCTGTTGAACTGATGCTGAACTGTGTGTTGGTGAATTAAAAATGTTGTTCTCTAATGAATGTATCCAGACTGAATATCCATCGTATAGAACACAAGCAGAGAAGAAATGATGATGATCAGGTGATCAGCAATGTCTCTGTTCTTAGTCATGTTTACATCACTGACTCCCTCTGTCTCATTCTTTTTGCCCTTTGCCTTGCTCATTTTTTTCCTCGTAGGCTAGACTACATCTGTGGTGCGTGAGAGCCAGGAAAGATACACCAGTGGTAGGTTGGAAAACCAATCAGACAGGAAATGAAAAAGACAGATATTTGTGTGAAAAAATGTGATGAGTGAAAGTAAAGAGTTAATTTACACCTCTGATCATACATAAAAAGAAATGACTGATTTTGCAAAATGTAATAGATTTGATTTTGAAATGTAGTGAAGTTTAAGTAAAAGTCTCCCCAAACAGAAATACTTCAGTACAGATAAGTGAAAAATCTACTTAATTACAGTAACATATTACATTTACTTTATTACTCTCTACCACTGCTGTGTACTAAGTAGTTGAATGGCTTGTGGAAAGAAACGATCTGGACTTGAGGGTCAGAATGCTTCAGTACGTTTTCCCAGGTGGCAGGATAATGAAGAGTGTGTGTATTTGATCAGCCACAATCCTGGTGGCCTACTGGATGCAACATGTTTTGTCAATGTCCATGATGGAGGGAAGAGAGAGCTTGATGATCTTCTAAGCCAGGGGTCTCCAATCTTTCCCAGAAAGGGCCGGTGTGGGTGCAGGTTTTCATTCCAACCAATCAATGGTCACACCTGATAGTCATTGAAAATGAAGATCATTAGATTTGAACAGGTAGGATTTGGTGTGGACTTGCTTGGTTGGAATGAAAACCTGCACCCACACCGGCCCTTTCTGGGAAAGATTGGAGACCCCTGTTCTAAGCCATCATTTCTATACGCTGAACGGTCTTGCAATTCGAAACATATTAATTCCCAAACCAGGCAGTGATGCAGCTGCTCAGGATTGTCTCAATGGTCTCCCTGTAGAATGCTGTAAAGATTTATGGGAGGAGCTGGGTGTTCCCCAGCTTTCTCAACAGCATTGCCCCTTTCCTTGTTCTGTTTCTGCTGCGTTTCTGGTCAGCTTGATATATGTTTACTAAATTGTTTGTAAGTTTAAGATTATATTGCATTACATTCGTATCGTATTGTAATTTTATAATATTAATGACATGGGCTCTTGAATTTTGTAACATTATTTATAAGTATTGTTCTAAGAACATCCTCTTTCAGTGTGAATTGTTGCTGCATCAGAATTAGATCTCCATCTCCTTGTTCAGTCGGGCATTTGTGCCATTTGTTGTGTTTGCTGAATACTTATGGGAGTATGGACAGTAAAGTCTCATTATCCACCATCTGTGTGTGTTGCCCTGGCCCTGGAGACTCACACAGCAGGGAGGTCCCATTTGATTCTACCAAAAGGTGGCACTGTATCTTCTGAATGTTATTGCGAGAAGGGTATGCGCCACAATAGAGTTGTAAATATAACACTAACAGATGGAAAAGGAATGTTTTCTAGTGAGCCTTGGGTTTCTGGTTCTGCACTGTTACAAGTATGAGAAAAAAGAAATAAATAGACCGGACCACATGCTATTTGCTTTTTTCCCTTTAATCCTCCAAAATACAGTAGCCTACAGTGGATTTGTGGATCACACTATAGATTTTGCAGGATGCTGCTACTGCAACAGATTCCCCTTTTAGATTCTCCTTTTAGTGTTACTAAGACATTAATTATTATATGCAATCATTTTAAAATCACACTTATGCATACAAATGGTTTGTAAAATATGGCACTAGATTTCTGTAGTTTCTGTTTTGATAGGGAGAGTCTATAAACTTTCAATCTTTCTCCCTCTATACCAGTGTTCACCAACCCTTTTAAAACTTTCTTATCTTTTTGAGAGCTACTTCTTGGGTACAGATTAATGTGAAGGGCTAACAAATTTGATCAATTTACCTTTAATTATATGTTATTATTAATAATGAATGATATTTATCTATGTGAAGACACTGATCATGTTAATTATTTATGTATATTTACATTTAATCACCACATTATCTGTGTAAAGCTGCTTTGAGACAATGTTCATTGTTAAAAGCGCTATACAAATAAAAATGAATTGAATTGAATTGAATTATTTCTCACAATAGTTATCAACAATGATTTCACAAGGTAGGAAACAGATAAATATCAATATGCAAAACCTTATTTCTATAAATCTCTGAAAGTATTTACATTTTTAAATTATCACTTCTACAACATTTTCACCAGCCACTAAATTTTTTTTAACAAATCATGCACTATGTTGCATCCTGTTTGTACAGAATATCAATTATGTAAAATACAAAAAAAAACTGTGTTGGTCACCACACAGATCTTCTTTATAATTCAGTTCTGGGCTTTGGTTCAATTTTTAGCTATGAAGGATATTTAGAGACGTCTAAAAACTCACAAGCACGTTTTTCTCTCAAGAACCTTTTAATATTTAAGTCCATTTTGCCTATATCTCCAACCAGTCACCCTGTCTGTGCCACTGTAAAGCACCTCTGTAGCTTAATTATACCACCACCACCGTGCTTCACTATATAATGTTATAGATGATAAAATGGTATAAGCCAGTTGAGCAGCAAAACCTGATTTTCATTAGACATATACATTTGTTGAAGTTGAGGAAAACCTTTTGATTTTCAGTCTGATCGCATTCAAATTGCTAAATTGTTGTGAGTCAGTGTGACAGGGAGGTTCCACTGCACCTCTGATTGTTGTTGTAGGTGGATTAAATAAAGTGGAGTACATTTTTTCAGTTGGTCATCAGTATAAATAATCCTCACTAATGAAGCCCAATTAAACGATGCATTGCTTGTTTTGTAAAAGAGTACAAAAAGACTTGTATATACTGTAGCTTTGTGAAATCATCCACTACAAACATCTGCTGTGTAATGTCTGAAAAAAAATATGATTTGTATCAGTATTGAGTACAACTGTGAATTAATTGTATTTAATTATAATGTTTTGATTTGTCTATTTAAATAACTTTCTTTCAGCTTCTTCCATTAGGGGTCGCCACAGCGGATAATCCGCATGGTTGATTTGGCACATGTTTTTACGCTGGATGCCCTTCCTAACGCAACCCTCCCCATTTATCCGAGTTTGGGACCGGCACTGAGAGTGCACTGGCTTGTGCAAGCCTAATGGCTGGGGTTGGTACCCTGACCGGGGATCGAACCCAGGCTGCAGCGATGAGAGGGCCGCATCCTAACCACTAGACCACCAAGGAACCTGATTTGTCTGTTTAAATAATTTAGTAAAAATAAATATTTATGAAAAGGATTTGCCGCAAAATAAAAATGCAAAAAATTTAAGGTGCTCAAGTTTTTTCTTGTCAATTCTACCTCCTACCATAACTGTCACATAATAGTCTCTTAAGAAAATACCACAACATTAATGATTATTGTTTTAGTTTAATAAACAACATCTTCTGTATAATTCTCTGTGTATGAGCAATATAAACAGTATTATATTACAATGAGTGCATAATATTAACACATGGAGTTGTGCTGATATATATATAACCCTCCTGACCAATCCGATTTGCGCATTCAAATGTCTTGCTGTATTTAATGTTTTGCATGACAGTTATCTGGTGTTTATTAAAGCACAGTTACTTTTGTAAATTACTTTTAATTTTACCCAAATAGCTGTAGTAGTCTTAAAGTAATGCCAAAGTAATGAGCACAAAGTAGTCATAAGATACTCCCTTTAGGGTGTCATGTATCAGTCAGCTTGATGACTACCCAGTATGCGTAGCTCCTATTTAGACAATAGACAATACTGTTTAAAGCTTGGAGCCTTTACTAGAAACTTTCTCTGGAGTGTTCAGGCCTCTGCTAGAGACATGAATGTGTGACCTGTTAATGGTTTGCATGATGCCATCAGGACAGGCTGTGGTGTTTCTCTGGGATGTTTAGGGGCATTTGTCTGCTCTAATTCCTGTACTGGGTTCTAGTTTGTGAAACCTTACTCTATTCTTTAGGGTTTTTTAAGAACCAGGTTAAAATAGCAGCCCTGGTATATAGAATAGGTTTTGCAGGTTGTGTTACATGTGTATAACAGTAAAGATTAGGATGTCTACACTGGGCTTTGTACATGAATCAGAAAATCTGCCTTGTGTCCTGAACAAGGTTTCTCACTGTCTGGATTGCTTATGATCTACCTTCTTTGGCTAAAGCATGTTACAAAGCCTGGGTTTGGTATATAGTGTAAAAAACTTCTATAAACATTTTAGTGTCATGTTTACACTTTTCTCAATTTTATTTTTAATCATTAGAGAGCATTTGGTGCTATAAGAAATACATTAGCTGTACAGCCAGAACATGAGACATTCAAACTAAAGACTGCTTCTATACAAAGGTCAAAAACAGTCGATAATAAAATAAAGTGAATATATTCATAACTGGCTTCTAGGGAACAGTGATTTCCTGTGATGCTTTTTGTGTATGTGTATGGAGTGAAATAATCTCATTATTCCGACACTGTTTTTGTTAACCAAGTTTTAGAATAACATCTGGTCCAATTATTATTTTTATATCTATGTATTTCCTGGACCAAGAACTATGGACTCCCGAACTCTGTCACACACTACATGATAAATTGAGTATGTAGAATGAAATGACAGGGAAAATTAAGTTAGGTAAAATGGTCTGAAATAAAGAGCACTGCACCCTCAGGGTGAATACAAGTTTGCATAGAGGTCTGGACCTCTAATTCAAAAATGTATTTTTTATTAAGGCTTTGTCAGTCAGCATTACACAGAGAATATGACCTGTCTAACATTTCTGTTCTGCACATCTACATTAATTCAATTCATTTATATTTGTGTAGCAATTTTAACAATGGAGAATGTCTCAAAGCAGCTTTACAGAGATAGTGGTTATGAACAGTTCCTTATATTGTAAGTTAGTGAACCAGTGGCGAAAGTGGCAAAGAAAAATGGCATGTGGAAGAAACCTTGAGAGGAGCGAGACTTAAAAGGAAACCCATCCTCGTCTGTGTGGCATCAAAAGTCTGGCTCTAGATTTAATTACTGTCCAGACATAAATTACAGATTTCTCACACATATGATAATCCCATTTAAACTGTTTTGGAAAATAAACTATAATTTCATTGATGAGAGGTGAAATAAAGATGTGTTAAAACAAGATGTTTTTTCAAAGAGAAGGTTACAGAGTACTCAATTTTCTGCTGAAAGGGCCACATAGTCATAATGTCACACATTGACAAGTTCATCTAAAATAACATAGATGAGGTAAATGGATCAAATGGAATTTGAAATGAGGAACACAATATGCTTTCAAATTTGATACACCACATATAATGTTTTAGATTCTCACAAAATAGCTTTTAACCTTAAGATACTCCAGGATTTTTCGGTCATTTGCGGTCATTACTCCTTTCTCAGTGACATCAACTTTAGTTGATGTTTAATCAGTTTTATTTGATTAACTTCATGTCTTGTAATATGGGTCTATTCTATTCTATTCTATTCTATTCTATTCTATTCTACACTTTATGTCCACTTTTCTTAGATAGATCTCAGAATAATTGACTTTAACACACAATCTCACATGGAGAAACCTCTTTAGAGATAACTATTGACTCTGGGCCTCTGGACTGATTTCAAATCAATTTTAGATCCATGCTTTATTTATGTCAAAATACATTACTGTCATGAATGAAATGCTGTGCCAATGCATGAAGTGCATCCGATTCATCCGATTTGCCTGGAGAAATGAATTGACATACAGCCAAAGCTCTCCCAACATACGCTTTGGTGTGTGACAAACACAGAATCTACTTCTGTATCAACCCCACCCCCCACCGGCCCAACCCCCACGTTCAGCACATGCACCCTCCCCATAATTGTTCATCTTCACCGTAGAGGTCAGTGGTGTTTGCACTGGATGCGTTCAACACAAGTCTTACATAAGCACCATTAGCTTTCTAAAGGCCAGTGAATTATTCAGTGTGGGGAATTTTCCACTGAACCCTGAGTGACCAAAGCTTAGACACGATGTGGACAGTAATTATGCTACAAAGAACACTTGAATGTTTCAGCATTTGTTGAATGTGCCTTTATAAGCACTCAGCCATGCACTGCTAATGTGTGCTTTCATATACGGGATAAAATATATCCTACCCTGTTTACAATGCTTAAAACATTTTAAATAAATTACTTGAAATGAATGAATGTTTAAGAATGCATTCATTGTAAATGATGAAAAAAAACCCAGAGTGATCTATCAGATGACACATAACAAAGATCTCGTAGTCTAATGATACTAAAAATGAATTAACGTTCTGTAAGTTACAATGTAATAGGTTCATTACAGGGTCTGATACTATACTATACTGTACTATACTATACCGATGCTAAACTAGACTCAGTTACCGGTTTATTAGTTACTAGATCAATACACTTAATAAACACTGTATATTTAGTATACACATACAGTTTATTAGTAATTAAACCAATTGATTTAATTACTATTATTCCATTCATTGTATAATATATCAATCTAAAGTGTGGCAAAAATGTGCGTATATACTGTTACATCTATAGGGTAATCCCCAGGTTGTTACAGCCACAAAACTTCATTTAATCTTTTTGTATGTTGAAGTATACAATGCCTATTCGCTTCACTGGAAATAAGAGGCCCCAAACTGTTCCAGCCGACAGTGACCTGTTCAAAATGTCTACAGAGACATGGCGAGACAAAGTGGAAGTGGAAGAACTTGTGTCCTGATGACTTGCATAGTTTTTAAAACATCATAATTACTTTGAAACATTAACAAGAATATTTTGTCTTCATTCTCTATGTTTAGTTTGGTTTCACTAGTAATAAACAAACATTTGCATACAGCAATCTATATTTGTCCATGCCCATGTTAATCAGAGTATTAAAAACTAAATAAAAAAAGTATTAATTTGAAGTACATTTAGAACAGATAAAAATGTGCAAATAAGTTGCGATTCATAATGAGTTAACTAATGACAATCATGCAATTAATTGGCGATAAAATATTTATATTGAAAAAAATAATAATTTATTATCGAATTGAATTATTTGTTTTCAAGTTTTTTAAGCAATTAAGGTGTCATAAATTACGTAAATCATCAGGACACCAAATAAAACCTTTGCTATGTTTCCACATGGATGGTTTTAATTGCCGGATGTGTGCGTCATAGTGGATTTTGGTGCTTGTAAAACAAATGTTTAGTGATTAAAAATATTTTTTTTGCTAAAGTTAATTTTTTAATTTTTATATCTGAGTAAGTAAAGGAAGTTGTGAATAAATGTGTTTGTGTTAAAGGTTTTAATTTAGCCTCTTTTATATTTATTTATATATTGGTCAAACATATATTTGCTCTTTAATAATAATATATAATAATAATAATATATAATAATAATAATAATAATAATAATAATAATAATAATAATAATAATAATAATAATAATAACAATTTCTTGTTAATTAAATTAAATGTGTATAGATTAAGAGTAAAGATTTTAAATAACTACATTTATCCACATAATTTTTATCACTAAATATCAAGACAAAGGAGACAACGGAATGAAAAAAAACGCATGGGATGACATAAGGAACACTTTCTGAGAGACATCTGGGTGACACCACATAATCTGATTATGAATAATTCCCTTCTGTAACTGTACACTAGGAAATTCATCGTAGCTTTCTCATGAAACCTTTTTACCCATTTATCCATCTACTGTTTGTTAATCTGGATCCTAAATTCAAACATGAACTAAATCCAGAAACATATAAACTAAAAGCAATGAATTTATAATAACTTTACTGTTTTAAAAAGATCTCTAGTTTTTTTCTTCTACTTTCTATCACTAATGATTAAGCCAAAGGATACAACAGGATGAAAAACCCTGAAGTTTTGCTTTTGATTTTTTTAGTTAAAGTGTGTTTAAATGAAATGTTGAACAGAAAGAAATGAATGCATTATTAGTAATTAAATAAAAAAACCTTTCTTTCAGCTGCTCCCATTAGGGGTCGCTACAGCGGATCCTCCGCATGTTTGATTTGGCACATGTTTTTATGCTGGATGCCCTTTCTAACGCAATCCTCCCCATTTATCCGGCTTTGGGACTGGCACTGAGAGGGGCTGGGGTCGGTTCCCTGACCGGGGATCGAACCCAGCCTGCAGTGGTGAGAGCACCGCATCCTAACCCCTAGACCACCAGGGAACCTGCAATATTATTACTTAAGTAATATGACATAATTGGTCAGAGATCTGAATACTTTTGCAAGGCACTGTATATAATTAATATAATATAAAGCTCAAAAGAAAAGTAGGCTATTCACAGCTAGATAACCCTGCTGACACTACATATGCCGTACCAACCATGACAGTTCCTTTTTTTCCCCTGATAACTATGTCATGTTTTTTCCATGCAAAATTCTGTCTGGACAACCATTCCAACACAGCATTAAGCGAAGTAAATATGCATTAAGTAAAATCCTCTTTAACTCACTTTACTGGCTGGTCAATACCAAGGCATTTTCCAGTGTCTTCTTGAACCATTTCTGTGACTGACATTTTTCAGCCAGCAACCTATAATGCAGTGGTAATCAGTGTGTTGGTAATCAATTGCTAGGCACCAGTACATTTCCACACTGTCAGGGAAAAACACAGCGAGTTTGGAAAACAAGTCTCCTTATGCTATAACAGCTGTATCAGATTACTTTTTTTACTGCTCCAAACTCTCAGCTGAACTAAGCAGCAAATAAAATGATCATTGTGCTTCCTTTTTGTACAATAAGATCTTGTATAACTCAGAGTCAGCTGCTAGCTATTTTTGTAGCAGGTGCCCTGAAATATGCTATCAGTTGGTATGTACTGTCTTACATGCACAACGCCTACACTGCAGCTGTGGCCAAAGAGAGAGAGAGTCAGAGAGAGAGTCAGAGAGAGAGAAAGAGAGAGAGAGAGAGAGAGAGAGAGAGAGAGAGAGAGAGAGAGAGAGAGAGAGAGAGAGAGAGAAAGAGAGAGAGAGAGAGAGAGAGAGAGTGTGAGAGAGAGAGAGAGAAACGAAGAGAAGAGCAGCAACACAAACTAATAATATTTAAAATTAGTACTAAAAAGTAAAGAAATGCAATAATAATAACTAATAGTCCCCATGCGAGAGAGAGAGAGAGAGAGAGAGAGAGAGAGAGAGAGAGAGAGAGAGAGAGAAAGAGAGAGAGAGAGAGAGAGAGAGAGAGAGAGAGAGAATGGTAAATTGAGAGAAAAAGAACGCAGGGGGAGGAGGTCAAGGGAAACGAATATGTAAAAGATGAGAGGAAATGGAGAAGGGGGTAGGGTGAATATGGATGATTTTATTTGCATTGCGTGTGTGTGTGTGTGTGTGTGTGTGTGTGTGTGTGTGTGTGTGTGTGTGTGTGTGTGTGTGTTTTGCATTACAAGGGCAATTACCACAACATCAAATGCATTTTTAGTCTTCTGATGCAATCCCTTATTTATTAATAATATGTTGATCAAGATCAGAATTATTTCCATAAAAACCTTCTGATGACCAATCACAGACTACAACACAAGTGAATTTGGTTTGCAAGTAAGGGTGATGGAATAGAGGAAACAGATAAACTGTTTTATAAAATCTCGCAGGTATGTCAATAATTTTTGATGAAGCTTCAATTATAATAATATTTGGTCAAATATACAGAGCCTGTTTCAAAAAGATCCACAACACATGCTGTTTGAATATACTATGTAGCAGGGACCTAGTGCTGCTGCATGTAAAAAAACGTATTCTATTCATTATGTTATCCATTTCAGAATGCTGCAAAAAATTAACAATAGGCTAAGCTCAATTTTTTGGTGTTAAACCACAGATTTTCCACATATTTACCCTAACAACTCTCAAGCACCCCCTCAACATGTGTGACTCCAAGGGATGCTTCATGAACAGGCCTACATAAAAAAAAATCTGACATAAACCTCAATCAACATTTGGCTGCCATGAGCTATGCTGCATATTTTAAATGACGAATTGGTTAGTTTAATTATGTATAAAAAAAAGGCATCTCTTCAATCTTCTCCAGCTCTCACTGATTGAATGGACTGAATCTGTGAATTTATGTTTGGACTGGAGGGCTGCCATGTCAGCTTTACATTTGCTGATGGACCAAAGTGGATTGATTTCTGGAAAGTGCAGCACTCAGAAGGTCACAACTCAATACATTAAGCTTTTTTCTGCCCTTGATGGACTGTTGTGGCTTAGGCCCACTTTGAACTGAGTCTCATTGGCCAGTGGGTTTGTGAGTAGGGACTGTGATTGGTGGAAGCTGTTCTGACCTGAGAGAGAGAGAGAGAGAGAGAGAGAGAGAGAGAGAGAGAGAGAGAGAAAGAGAGAAAGAGAGAGAGAGATTACATACAGTGCCTGATAAAAACAGACCCAGTCCTCGCTCCTAGACAATCAGATGAGGAGAGACGACTGTATTTCGGACTGCAGAATATGTACAGACACACAGACACAATGAGATTTATAACTTCCTGTTCAGTGTGGAACTGGAACAGATCAACCTTTTAGTTAACCTCAATCTATAATATAATGTCACATAATGTTGGAGATCATGGTACAGTTAAATCTGGCTTTTAATTACACTACACTACTCATTAGCACTCAGTATATCACTAGACTAAGTCACATGCTAACTCTGCTTTGTGGAGAAGGTTGCACCATCTCAGTACTGTCTTGGTGGAGGACTGCATCTTCTGATTGCTCCAATAAAGTATCGCTCTCTAGGGACCTCATCTGGTAAAGGGCATCAGCAGGGAGCTAGTTTGCTTGATTATCAAGGAACTTCTTTGAACCTTATAATTATGCTTTATTAAAAATCCCATTTTAAAGGGTGGTGTGGGTAGGCAGGTAGGGTTTGGGGGCATTCAGTTAGGGTAGTGCAGAATATAGCTCAGAACCACACTACACATCAGCACATTATATGACCAGTCACCTGCCTCATTGATCGGTGTGTGTCTTACTGTGTACCTTTAGTAGTTGTTGTATGTATGTTGTATGTAATCCTCCTTGTGTTGATGTTATTTCTATGCATTACTAGTTTCTGTTTGTTTTTGTTCTAAGTGATGGACAAGAAAGTAGGAAAAATAAGTTTTACCTAGAAGTAAAACAGGTGCACTTTATTTAGCAAAAAGCTGCTTTAAGACTTTTCAGCTTATTTAAACATTTAGTCTTATTAGCATATTATTTTATTGTAAGTATTAGTTTGAAGGCACTGAAGCAGCATGAATTGCATTTTACTGTTCTTGCAGTTGCTTACTGTCACAAATACCACACTGCAGTGGAGACAGATTAATGAGCGGTTAACTGTACTTGATATCTTGGGTTCCCAGACACTATATTTATTTCTTCTGTGGCTATTTTAAAATCATGATGTAGGACTGCTCTTCCTGCCAATGCATAAACAACTACACTAAAAATTCTAAAAATGAGTTTAAGCAGTTTTGGCCAAGAGTTATTGGCAAAGAAAAATCTGAATTACAAATTCAGAAAGTAGTTGTTAATAAAATCTGATTGAGCAAGCCAGAAAAAAAAATCTTAATGGAATGCACAACACTGCTCTTTAAATATTTTCTCTCAAATCATCACAGGATCTAATGATAAAAAATAAACGTAGTTGTGAACATTGTTAACATTTAAAGCTTAAAATCAGTCATGGAAAAAAATCCACTGTAGAGTGGCTGGCAGGAGCTGCATCTGATATGTGTGATATGTGAAATATAAAGAGAGCATGAGAATGAATTTGATCTTTTCATCTCTCATTTAAACAGGTTCCCTTTCCAGGAAGTTGTATTTTATACTGTAGCAATCTACTGTTACATGACTAATTCATTAAAGTCCTGAGGAATAAGAACGGGTAAATCGTTGCATGGCAGAGATGCCTCGTCACTGCTGTTTGATTTGTCTGTTTTTGCCGCAGGTAAGTACTGGTAAGTTGGTAAAATTTTTTTTTTTTTTAAAGGAAAATCAAGATAAAGGCAAGCGGTCTCTCAGGCTGTGTGTGGGAGCAGAGCATGCTCAGTTGGTCACATTGTGGATGTATGTCTCTGCATACGCTTCAATCCTGCAGAGCACTCTTCGAGTAGGGGGTCTTAGTGTCTGGTCCTGATTCTGCTCAGGCAAAATGGCGGCTTACATCATGGGGTTCGCAGATGGACCTTCGTGACAGGCTTGTCGCTTTCTCCTTACTCACCTGCCAAATCCAGCACCTTCATACAGGGTTTGGGAGCCCGCTCTTTGGCATTTTTCCCCTATTAAGAGGGTGCGGTGCACTTGATTTGTTGTTAACATTTGGATTAAAAATAAAAAACTTAGTCATAATTCCACAGTCTGAAGCTATTTCAGACCATTATCTAATCTCGTTTAAAATCTGCCTCAGTCATTGCATTTCTACCTCACCACTTTACCGTGACTTCACGTCAGCTACAACAGCGCGTTTTATCAATAATCTTCCAAAAATTACGATATTAGATAGATCTCCGTCAGACCCCGCAGAGCTTGACTGTGCCACTGAACACCTAGAATCAATGTTACACTCTAGATGATGTAGCTCCTCTTAAGACCAAAATGATCAGAAGAAAAAATTAGCACAGTGGTACAATGATCATACGCACACCTTAAAACAGACCACTTGAAAACTAGAACGTAAATGGCATCAAACTAAATTAACAGTATTTCAAATAGCATGGAAGGAGAGCCTCCTAAATTATAGAAAATCTCTAAGTGCTGCTAGATCAGCATATTTCTCCACCTTCATAGAAAATAACAAGCATAATCCCAGATTTATATTCAGCACGGTAGCAAAATTAACAGGGAATAAAAGCACTGCACTAACATGCACACCATCATTAGGTAGTAATGATTTCATGAACTTTTTTAATAATAAAATTGGGAACATCAGGTAAGAAGTCCAGATGGTTAATATAAATCCAAATTATTTTACAAGTAACCCTGTAGACAGCAGCTTAATTATAGCAGACAATCAACTACAAAGCTTCACTACTATTCATGCGAATGACTTAATTTCATTCATTTCCTCATCAAAATCATCAACCTGCATTCTCGATTCCCTGCCTACAAGTTTCTTTAAACAGATAACTCCAGAGGAAATTTAACCTGTTTTAAAAATAATAAACTCTTCCATTAGCACTGGTTGTGTACCAAAATCCCTCAAACTGGCAGTTATCCACCCCCTTATTAAGAAACCTGACCTTGACCCATGTCAGCTGTCCAACTACAGACCAATATCAAATTTCTCCTTTATATCCAAAATTTTAGAAAAGGTTGTAGCACAGCAGTTATGCTCACACCTACTTATGAATAACATTTTTGAAATGTATCAGTCAGGATTTCGGCCTCATCATAGCACAGAGACGGCACTAGTTAAGGTGGTAAATGACCTGTTATTGGCATCTGATCAGGGTTTTGTCTCCTTACTTGTTTTGCTTGACCTTAGTGCAGCTTTTGACACCATTGATCACACTATACTACTTACGACTTGAGAATGTTGTTGGAATAAAGGGAACAGTTTTTTCTTGGCTCAGGTCTTATTTGACTGATCGCTATCAGTTTGTTGATGTAAATGTTGAGTTCTCCACACTCTATGAGGTAAAGTTTGGTGTTCCTCAAGGATCTGTCTTAGGCCCACTGCTTTTCTCTTTATATATGCTGCCTCTTGGTGAAATCATTCATAAACATGGAATTCGCTTTCATTGCTATGCTGATGACACACAGCTGGGTATTTCAGCAAAAGCCAGATGAGAGAGATCAACTTAACAATGTTGAGAAATGTGTAAAGGACATTAGACAGTGGATGCTTAATAACTTTCTTCTGCTCAACTCAGATAAGACGGAAGTACTTTTACTAGGACCACATGCAGCTAGAAGTCAACTTTCCGATTAAGTAGCATCTCTGGAAGGTGTTTCTGTTTCAGCATGTATGGCTGTCAAAGAACTTGGTGTGATTATTGACCCTAGTCTTTCCTTTGAGTCTCAAGTGGATAATATCACCAGGATTGCCTTCTTTCACTTTAGAAATATTGCTAAAATTAGAAATATGATGTCGTTACAGGATGCAGGAAAACTAGTTCATGCTTTTGTTACTTCTAGATTAGACTACTGTAATGCTTTACTGTCTGGGTGTTGGAGTAAGTGCATAAATAAGCTTTAGTTAGTTCAGAATGCAGCAGCAAGGGTCCTCACTAGATCTAGGAAATATGACCACACCAGCCCTGTTTTAATCAGTCTACACTGGCTCCCAATTAAATCTGGCTTTGATCATAAAATACTACTGCTGACGTATAAAGCACTTAACGGTCTCGCACCGCAGTATCTGAGTGAACTTCTGTACCAGTATGATCCTCCACGCCTACTTAGATCAAAAGGTGCTGGCTATCTTTTGGTTCCTCAAATAATGAAGACTACAGCAGGGGGCAGATCTTTCTCTTATAAAGCCCCACATATATGGAACAGCCTTCCAACCAGTGCTCGGGACTTAGACACAGTTTCAGTGTTGAAGTTGAGGTTGAAAACGTATTTATTTAGTCAAACCTTTGATCAGTAGATTTTTTTTTCTTAGGTAAAGGCTCAGATCTGGAGGGAACATGGATATAGAGTGTTTGGTGAACTGGTATATTCATATGCTGTCATCCCCTCACATTCACACGTTCACTTAGGTTTGTTGATGGTGGTGTGGTGGGTCGTCTCTTATCCCAGAGATCCCTCATGTCTGTGTTACCTTCTGGTTCTCCCTTTTAGTTATGCTGCCATTAAGAGTCTTGCCGGAGTCTAAACTGCACAGTGACATTAACTTTCATACAACAATAAGGACAATTAATCCTCTCAAGGTTTCCTCCTTATGCCATCTTGGGGACTTTTTCCTTGCCACAGTTGCTCACCAGGGACAAACGTACTTACAAAGAACATATTTACTTTTAATCACCACATTATCTGTGTAAAGCTGCTTTGAGACAATGTTCTTTGTTAAAAGTGCTATACAAATAAAAATTAATTAAATTGAATTAAATAAACCTTTCTTCCTTTGAAAGAGGGGGTTAAGCCATTTTGATTTAATCCGTTAAGGTGCCACCACAGCCAGTTTATTTCAAGGAGCTTTTGGATGTAGTAACTCATGCTGTCTGCATCTGCATACTGAACTATATTAATGATTGGTTGATATTGCCTTAATCAGAGCACTTGGTGACCCGGCATCGAGATGTTGTTCTCGACCACATGAAAGTACTGGGATTAAGACTAAACAGCAAGAAAAGTCTACTTTCTACAGTACAGAGAACCCCCTATCTAGGTGTGTTTGGGGCTCCTTGTCGTTGCGTAACGCTAATGACAGTTGCCTCCCTTATGGGTTTGGGGGGCGGTCATGAGTGGCAGCTATGCCCAAGGTTTTTGGGGAGGGCCCCATATCTGGTGGTACATTAATTGCCTGGAGATGCTGGCTATGCTTCTAGCATTAAAGCATTTTCTATCAGACCTAAGGGGCCATCATGTGCTGATCTGTACGGAAAACACATCGGTGGACTTTTACAACCACCAGGGGGTCTGCGGTCTTGCCTCTTTTACAAGCTGGCACCAGAGATCGTCCTGTGGGACTAAGGAAAGTTGCTCTCACTGAGGGCAGTATACATCCCAGGGTGGTTAAACCAGGGTGCAAAGTTTTACAAAGTTTTACAAAGCACAAGTGGACCTCTTGTAAAAAAACTTGCGATATCCCCTCTGGTTTTCCTTCACTCACCCAACCCCTCTCGGATAGGACGCTATGGTGTGGCCTTGGTTTTGGAGTTCTGGAGAGAGTTCGCCGGGAGAAAGTCTGTCTCCTCCTGGTGCTGGCCAACCAAGTAAACCTTCTTGAACACCCTCCCTGGGAGATTCCCCCCTGATGGGATCTTCTGTCTCAGGCTGGGGGTGCTTTGCTTCACCCCCCCTTCCCGAGCTCTGAAGGCTATTTCTCTTAGCCACTGGACTTTTGGCCAAGGTCATAGAGACCATTCTCCAATCCAGTGGTCCCTCCACGAGGAGGTTGTATGCCACAAAGTGGCACCTGTTCACTACATGGTGTGAGAGTCACCAGTTAGACCCAGTAAATTGCTTGGTTGGCCTAGTTCTGGAATTTATCCAAGAACAATTCGCCAAAGGGTTGTCTTATTCCACCCTAAAGGTATACGTGTCCGCTATTGTGGCTTATCATCTTTCACTCGCTTAGAAGTCGCTAGGGATAAACCTATTAGTGACACGTTTTCTAAACAGTGCCCTAAGGCTGAGACCCCAGGTGTGATCTGTAGTCTTGGAGGCCCTGTCTCCCTTTGAGCCCCTGCCCGAGGTGCCCTTGAGATTTTAAACAGTTTAGACTGTTTTTTTACTGCCCATCTTGTATCTAAAGCAAGTTGGGGACCTTCATGCCCTTTCTGTCTGCCCCTCCTGTCTGGAGTTTACTGCCGTCCTTTAACCCAGTCTTTCTCCAAAACATTTGCAAAGCTGTGAGCTGTTCTGTGACCCCTCTGACCTTTGTAAAGTCCTATAGCCTTGACATTTGTGCCACCCCTGGCCCCTCTGTTCTTTGACTTAGCTGTGCCCATCCACACTAGGCAGGGATTGGTCAGTCTGGCGGTATTGTACACTCGTTTTCAACACTTTGCTGACGCAGCTCGAGTTCCGGAAGGTTGACCTCTCTAGTTGACGTATATAAACCTGGTTTCCTGAGGGAAAGAGACACTGCGTCCCATTGCCACATTCCCTCCATCCCTGCGGGTGCTTCCTTCACTTTTGAAGCTAGCGCCATCTTCACAACATGTGTTTTTATAGCTTGCACGTTATGACATCTACACCCCGGTGACGTCACACTTTTCCATTGGACTGATTAGACACATGGATCAGAGCGTGGTCATGCAGAGGTGTACCCAAAGCATTGTTGACGCAGTGTCTTGCATACTATTATTCCCTTTAATATTGATGGTTTCTATAGCCATGGTGTCATAATGTTCATATTAAGAGGTTAACTATGGTGAAATACATGTTAAGTCATTGAAACTACATAACACTGTACTATGGCTCTACATCACTGGTGTCTATTTAGGTATACTTACTTTAATGCATTGTGCAGTTCAGGATTCTATCTAAACTTGTTCATTCACAGACCTGAGACAAGAAGCAGCAAGAGTGCAAAAGATCCCACTTTTTTAAATATGCAAATAGCTTGCAATGGCATTTTTTATGACAGAGGACAAAGTTTTTTTGGCTGTATTCTTTTTAAACAAATATTTAGCTATACAAAATTGATTGTCAAATCATGAATCATTCCTCAATTTACATGGTGAAGATTTCATTTAGCTGAACATATTTGCTCTTAGTCTAATTTCAGACAGTCCGAGGGAATTTTGCTCTTTCATTGCATATTATTGAAAAACAATATTTTTTTATTGTCAATGCTCCCACAGCTCTTAAGTTCTTCTAATAAACTTTAGTGTCTATCTTAGCACTTCACCCATCCCAAATAAGAGTTAGAATAATGAGAGTCTAATATACCAGACACAGATCAACAGGATGTTCTTTCAAGCATGGATTTGGAACAAACGTGACATGAATAATGTGTGGGCTTTTATTCAAATAATTTGCATATTTAATAATCTGAGAATCTTAGAGGCCATAATTTGGCTCATAATGCTCATAAACATAATAGAACTGCACCATTCATATTTTTAACACACAATAACAGCTTGCCGTGTAAGGGGCAGACAGCTTTCGGCTGTCGTTCCCTCACTCTCACATGTTCACTCAGGTTTGTTGATGGTGGTGTGGTGGGTCGTCTCTTATCACAGAGATCCCTCAAGAGTGGCAACTTGGCGATACCGGGGCTTGAACCCCCAACCTTTTAATCAGTAACCCAGCACCTTAACCACTGAGATACCACTCCCACACCATAGCGAGTCTTGCTGGAGTCCCCAACTGCACAGTGTTCTTTCATAGAACAATAAGGACACATAATAATCCATATTCTTCTCTCCCTGTCACCCCTCTCTCTCTCTCTGTCTCTGTCTCTCTTGGTCGAGTTTAACATGCTCCTGAGGTTCGAGTGAACACTCTTCCCACCCCTCTCCCCTTCTTGGTTCTTTCCACTTCATCCTGGCCTGCCTCTGGATAGTGTTCTCTTCGATTGGAGGCCACTTTGTGCAGCTGGGGATGGTTTCTTATCCTAGCCCTGGGGATCCACGAAATTACGGAGTAAGAACAGGAGCTTTGAGGATTTGGATTTGAACAGTAGTTAATGTCAACATGTCTGCTACACTGACTCAGGACTACAGTTTGCTTCTGATCACCATCACTGCACACCTCAACTTTGTTTATCTGTATTAAATAGACATTCGGTGCAACCCAGATGAGGATGGTTTCCTCTTGAGTCTGGTTCCTCTCAAGGTTTCTTCTTATGCCATCTCGGGGAGTTTTTCCTTGCCACTGTCGCCACCGGGACAGGGAACAAACTTATAAAGAACATCTTATTCATTCTTTATCACAACATTATTTGTGTAAAGCTGCATTAAGACAATGTTCATTGTTAAAAGAGCAATAAAAAAAAAATGAATTGAACTGAATTGAATTGTAAATAGACATTTGTCTTTTTCTGAAGAAAAACCTGCTACATTAGCATATTGTGTACCTGCATTTTTAACTCCTTAATTATAGAATACAAGAGCAGTTATATTAATTTTTCAATATACTGTATTGTCCGTATCTGTTAATTAGATTTAGTTATAATGTTGCTAGTTTGTTATTTAGATATTATAGTTAATGTTAGCCCCTTGTGTTTATGCAGGGATGAACACATTATTAGTACAGTGGTCCCCCGGTTATCAAACGGCTCGGCTATCAAACATTCCGGTTAGCGGTTAAGTTTTCCGAACAAAATTTCGGTCCAGTGAATGAACAAAGTTCCAGGTACCGAACGCCACCCACGCTGCCCAACCCAGCGCGAGGGGAAGAAACTAACGCTGAGTAAGCATCTATCGCAACTTCTATTTGTGAACAATATTAGTGATATTTAGCGGTAAGAACAGTAATAATTTTGTTCCTTACTCTTGTAAAGTTGTTAATTTATACTTTTACCGAACCAACACAAAATACCCGCAGAGATCGGAATAATCCGGCAATAGGCAGTCCATAAATAATATCCACGGTGCTTTACGGAGGAAGCCCGATTGCGATGAGCTCAATGTGGGCGGGGCAGGCATGAGCGAAGGAACAGGGCATTCCCTGAAGCACGTGCCATGACAGCCACCGTAGGGGGCGTGGTAGGGGGATTCCTGAATATTAATATGGCTAAAACCAGGAAAAAATGGTTAATTATTGGGTATTGGTGGAGTTCGGGAACGGATTAATTGGTTTTTCATTATTTCTTATGGGATAATTAAGTCCGGTTTCCGAACATATCGAATTTTTAACAGTTTTAAGGGACGAATTAAGTTCGATAACCGGGGGACCACTGTACATGTAATATTCATGGGGGAATATCCATTAGATTATAAAAAAATAGGAGGGTGCCCCAATTTTTGGAACACTGTATACTATACTTTCTATAAATAGAACATGTGGTGGCATGCTATTTCTTTTTACCATGTGAATGTAACCACAGCTACATTAACCCAAAAAATCTGAATTGCGAATTGTTTATATAACAGGGACATAATTTACCACTTTAGCACAAAACCCACTTGAACATTGATATCTAGCTGGCGAGACTTTATAGTTGCTTTATAGTTGCAAGTACTTTATTGATCACAGATAGAAATTGTCATTTTACAGCGGCTTGTACAAAGTATAAACAAAAGATGTAAAAAAAAATATTAAGGCAAAGTTAAATTACAAGATCACATAGAGAAAAATGGTAAGATTTTTATTATAATTATTATAAAACGTTTCTTACTATGGCACCTGGACAAATAATTCACAAGAATTATCTATAGGTTCTGCAGTTCTAAGCTTTTTTTTTTCAATTGAAAAAACTAAATTGGACATAGGGTCGATGGATATTCTGTGTACAGATGTATGTATTAATAATTGTACTAAAGCAATGGTTTTCTGAAAGGGTTAGTATGTCAGTCAGTCAGTCAGTCAGTCAGTCAGTCAATCTGCTTTATACATGTTCATATCATGTGCTTTACTCAAGCTGCATATGTTTGCAAACATTCTGGTGGCGATCCAATAAAGTTAGACTGCACTGAACAGAATGAGTCAATGTGTAAAAATCCACATTTCATTTCTTTGTCTTTACAACAATACTTTCAGAATTTATTTATTTTTTATTCTTGAATTAAACAAAGCATTAGAATGACAAATAGTATCATTTGGATCTGGGATGAAAGTTCTAATACTATTTAGTGTATATAAAATAAACTACAGAAATTGAAGATGTGATAAAAGGAGCAAACAATGCAAATGCAGGTTTTTGGACAAATTCGAACCTGAGAATAGAGGTCAGAAGTCAGATGATCAGCAAACAGACTAAAGTGGAACAGACAAGAATCAAAAACATTAATCGAACATCAGACAACCACTGATTAAAATCCAAATGAGAAAATTAGAAAAACTAACTACTAAGTGAATACTTTACAGTTGTATGAATAGTTCTTTTAACTGTGAGTTTGTGAGTGTGTAATTGGTAACTGTGTAATTGTAACAGTATGATAGTAAAAGAGAGTGCTGTAGAATGTAAAAAGGAATTGATTGGAGGCTGCAGTGTCTGCTGGGAAATAAGTTTGAAATGTGCTGTGATATGACAAAGGCTGTGACACTGTCATACGATAATAGTTATTAAACTTTCACAGTATTTTAATCATTGTAAACAAAGAACATTAATTGCGTTTGGTGGCAACTTACAGTTATCACATTTATAAAACATTGCAGTTAAGAGTTATGGGCCTTGCTCAAGGGCCCAACAATGGTAGGTGCTTGGTGGCATTGGGCTGCCAGAATAAAGAGATAGATAGATAGATAGATAGATAGATAGATAGATAGATAGATAGATAGATAGATAGATAGATAGATATAGAACTTTATTACGATTGGTTCTCAGCAAATAAAAAAAAATTTAAGTGTTCCCGCACAGTGATGACATGATATGATGAGACCAGTGAGGCTCTGAAAGACTGTTTTGAAACAACTATGTGGGAGGAATTGTGCAGTCCACATGGGGAGGATATTGACAGTCTAACAGACTGTATTACGGACTACATTAACTTCTGTGTGGAGAATACTGTACCCACCAGGACTGTACAGGGTTTTCCCAACAACAAACCGTGGATTAACCCTGATATAAAGACTCTCCTTAAAGAGAAGAAGAGGGTGTTTAAATCAGGAAGCAAGAAAGAGCTAAAAACTGTCCAAAAAGAACTGAAAAAGAAGATCAGGGAAGGAAAAGCATGCTAAAAGAGGAAGATGGAGGATGGTGCAAGAAGCGCTACTAAAGACCTTTTTTGACTCTGTTGTGGCCTCAGCCATATTCTATGGAGTGGTCTGCTGGGGCAGCAGCATCTCTACTGCAGATAGAAAGAGACTAAACAAGCTGATCAGAAAGGCCAACTCAGTCCTGGGGATTCCCCTGGACACTGTAAAGGAGGTGGGAGAAAGGAGGATGGTAGCAAAACTATCATCATTGTTGCAGAACGCCTTTTACCCCTTGTATGAAACCGTTACATCGCTGAGCAGCTCCTTCAGTGACAGACTACACAACCAAAGCTGTTCCCAGTAAAACCAGTCACCAAAATACAACACTGTTATTACTTTTTAAGCTGTGCAATAACATTACCTGTGTGCAATATTACATGAATCATGTGCAATATTACCCGCAATTAAGTGCAATTACGTGCAATACCACCTGGAAATATTAATTGAAATGCGTACTTTTTTTCTCCCCCTATTTGTATTTATACATTGTACTGTGCATTTACTGTTATTATAGTATGTGTATATTCTTTTTTATATATTTGCAATTCATTTTTTTTCTTTGTTTATTATTATTATTATTATTATTATTATTATTATTATTTGTTTTTATTTCTCTGTTTTTATTTTTTTATATATTCTTTGTTACATTTTTGCATTTATTTTTATTTCTTTGTCTTGCTGCTGTGACATAGAAATTTCCCCACTGTGGGACGAAAAGGTTTACCTTATCTTACCTTATCTTATCTTATCTTATCTTATCTTATCTTATCTTATCTTATCTTATCTTATCTTACATAAATCAATAAATAAAAAATAATAAGAGAAAATAACAAATAAATTGTTTTGAAATATGTTACAATTACAATAAACTCCATTCTTCCTGAAATAATATTCTTCTAGATTTTGTAATGTGATTTGAGAATTTTTACTTATTTAACCACAAGGTGGTTGTAAAGTCATGTACTGGTCTAAAAATGAGGAGGCCTGGAGTTCAGACAGGGATCCAAAGGTGTTCATTAGAGTTGAGTTCAGAGCTCTATCGCAGGCCACTCAAGATCTTTCACTCCAACCCATGTAAAGCATATCTTGATGGACCTGGTTTTGTGAACAGTTGCATTGTCATGCTGGAGCAGGTTTGGGTCTCCTAGTTCAAGTGAAGTGAAAATGTATTCCTAGCACATCTAAAGACATCTGATACAATCATGTGACTCAAACTTCGTGCTACAGTAATAATTTGAAGAAGAACCACATATGGCTGGAAAAGTGAGGTGTCCCTGTACTTTTGTCCATATAGTCTATATACATTTGCAAGGCACTGTGTATACAATTATATACACATAATATATATATATTATACAGATGTATAAATAGGAGATAGAATTTTACTTTTATATAATAGACAGGATACAGAATGAAGCAGACTGAATGGTGATTATAGGCAATAAAAACATGAATAAAACACCAGCATCTACTCCTTGGTGACAGAATTTGAGCAGAAAGGCAGATGAGTAGACTTTGCCTGTGCCAGGTCACTGTTTTTTAGTTTTGTGTTTAATGAAATATCATATGTTCTGCACAGTGGATATCTGCAATATGACTATTTGGCACTGAAAAAAAATCAACACCTATGAGCTATGAGCAATAAACCGAACAAGAAAAGAACAAGTGATTAACATGTTTTCCCCCACTCCTCTGCTGTGCTTTCCTATAGGAATATATTGATATTTTTTCTGGTTCTTTGGGGAATCAAGCAGATATCTTAGGTCCCCTGAGATTCCTGTAAAGATACCAATAATTGCATATGGAAACCTATTCAAGACTTTAAAGACTCTATTTTTGTGATTCTATTTATTTTTGGTATTCTTGTGACCTGTCACAAAAAATTGTTCACATGAGTCAATGCAATATAAATAGAACATTCCAAATACTGTAAGACGTGAATATGTGTAGAATTTTAAAAGTCTTTACCGAAAGGTTTCAGTGTTTTGCCAACCTCAAATTTTTCGACACCAGACATATTTTTTGTCTTTTTTGGTAATATGCAAAAAACTAAAAGAACGATTATTAAGATACCAGATGACCATAATTGTGTCTGAGAATGTTAATTGTATTTCTGAAAATGTGGGTATTTATTCAACAAGTCAAAGTTTTTTTTTCCAAAATATACCATTTAATTTAGCCATTTAGCAATTTTGAAAGATCCCTTGATCATTGCTTAATTAGTGCAATTATGAAGCCAATACATGTCAATTCATTCAGAAACAAATGAATCATTCTGCATATTTCAGCTTTGTGATTTAGATAAATGCATATTGTAAGTTGTCCCATTAGTGTTCTCCCCATTTCCCATCTCTTGTATTAAAATGAGGCTTAAACCCTGGTCCGGTTAAGCATTTATTGCCCTTCTTTTCCCTAAATTCATATAAAATTAAATAAAGTCTTCCATATTATTTTAGTATGAGATTAGCCTTTCAATTCTCTTTGGAACTCATTAACAGATATATTATAAATTACCGACTTAGAGCAGATGTATCAGATTTGCCTCAATGATCTAAATTTAAATTCTAATTAAAAACGTGACTAGGCATAAAAATTAAAAAATATGTTTCCTCTCCAGGGGAAGAACTAAGTAGGACACCACAAATGGGTCACGCTGTACACCTACTGTACAGTACATAATAATGAACCTGTCATGCTAAAGGTATAGACATGATCCTGCTAAAAAAAATACCACATCAATTTGAGCTTTTTAAATTCAAACACCTTTTAAGTTTAATTAATTAGAGCAAGACTCTAAACAGGGTATGACCTCTTCTTACACATTAAACATTAGCATATCTAGTCTGGTATTTGTGTTTAGACTTCATCTTACACAGACCAAAAAAACTATTTGACAGACTGTAAGATATTGGCAGCACGCTGTATTTGGTGTGAGCAAAATTCCAGGAAGACAATCATGGAAGGAAAATCATGGAAAGGAAAAAATGCAAAGGAATCATTAAATGTATTTGTGACATACCAAATGCCCAATGTATTAGGTTGTATTTCTTGTCTAAGACAATTTGTGCTCCAGTCTAATGTGTGACAGATGTAGGTTCACAGATGGTACATTTTGAAGCCGTGCAATAAAACCTCAGTATTCTCCCATGGGGAATACCCACTCCCCTCTTAAGTACTAAAGACTAGCACAAGACAAGGGGCTTATTAATAATTTATTTGTTTAAGCTGAAAAATAACCCTGTTTATTCAATTGTAATAAATGATGATAAGAATTACCATGTGGCACTGATAAAAGCAGTTTACTTCCTTTTTTTTAAAACCGCAAAACATTTTACCGTAAGTAGCTTAATACAGATTTAGTTAATAATAACAAGGGAATGACAACGTGATAAAAGCATGAAACTAAGCAACTTTTGAAGGCAAAATCTTCCCATGTGAGATTTTATTGTGGTTACTTGTGAGGCCACATCATTAAATGATGCACTGGGTAAAAAGACTTCTCATGATCTCATTATCTTTTATCTCTGGCTGTCTTAGTTACTCTCAGTAAAATGTGACACTTCATCCATACAAGATCAAGACTCTACATTTTGGGGGGTTTTGCAAAAAACATACAGTATAAGCCTTTGTGACCAAGACAGAAATTCTTTGTGTAGTTCTTAACCCTTCAGGCTGGAAAGACTCAAAGGCTATAAATGGCAAAACAGCAACAGAACCCATTTCAGCTCTAATTATTTATTTATTTATCATTTTAAATCAGAGTGAAAATATAATTAAATTAATTTCATTAGAGTGAAGTATGTCAAATGTAGCAGCTGAGAGAAATCCGTTTGAAGCTCATTAGTCATGAACTTTAATTTGGACTTTATGGCAGAGCAACAAAGCCTGTGTAATGAAGTGGTAATAAGAACTGGGTAGATCATATCACAGTAACAGTGAGAAATAATCTTTAAATTAAATCACAAAAAAAAACATGAGTTCAAAGAAAAGGCAAATCTATTTATTCCTATATTAAGGATCTGAAATTTGTTGCACTTCCTTGTTTGTCAGAAGCACATCTGGACCGCAAAGGGTGGCTTTTTGTTAGAGCTTAAAAGGGGAATTAATATAAGTCCCTGCCCCATGTTTCCCTTCTCTAATATAGAGTGGGCACTGAATGGGTTTTCAGTGCATCTTGTTAATAAAAGAATGACTTGCCTTTCATTGACTCTGTCAATGATCATTTGACAAATAAGTTTCTGAAGTCATCAAATCTAGCTTTTTTTGTCCAATTATTATGTCATACAGGTAATAATTAATATATCAAGTTTATAGAGTTTATTTAGCTCTTGGAAAGATTTTATGTTTTGTAGAATAAGAAACTTCATTGTTTCACACAATATTCCACAAATAATTAGAATTTGCATTTTAAATAGAGCGATTCAGTATTTGATTTAAGGATATCATTGAGTATCCTCTGTTTAATAGGTGACCTAAGTTTAGATCTGGCCCTGTAGTGATTCCCAAATTAATCAATTCAATTAAGTTCAGCTACATTTTTCCAGCACTTTCCACAAATCTCAAAGCAGCTCCTGGGTGACTGTGGCAACTCCCTTAGATGGTATGAGGAAAAAACCTTGAGATGAACCAGACTTATTTGGGTGACTCGAAGAGTGTGATTATAGATCATTATTACTACAAACACTGGAGAGTGAGAAATATCATGAGCATTGAAGTGTGTGATTTTGAGTAATGTCCTTTCTGCAGTCATATATATAAAGTCAGTTGGATTTATAGAACCAGATGCTCCTGAGCAACTCATAAATTAGCTCAACATCTGAGATCATTGTAGTCCAACACCAACTTCTCTATGCCAGAGTCTTTAAATGTTTAACTATGAAGAAATTATGATTATGTAGAGGATTATATGAAAAACTGCACACTTGTAAATGCATACTTGGTAATAAAGTTATTTCTGATTATGATACATTTTAAAGTATTAAGGATGCAGACTTACTACTCTTACTACTCTTACTGCACTTACTATTCTGTGTACATAGGTTTATAAATACACACTAGCCCTTTTTGATAAGAACACATTTTCAATCTCGTATAATCAGTAACTATCGATTCATGCTTGTTAACTTTTTTAAATTTTTTTGTTCAATTCATTTTAATTGTAACCTTTTAAACCGAAACATTGATTTTAAATGTTTGATCTGTACACACCTATTATTTGGGATGTTGCAAAAAAGAGTTTGCTTAGTTAGCAGGAAAAATCCCTTTTTTTTTTTTTTTGGCAAAGGTTTTGCACCAGGACAGCAGTTTCGCATATACAGTCTTTTCCATTGATGAATAAGAAGGAAGGCATGGATGATTCATGAAAACATTATTGTGATAAATTTCTGTATTAATTTTAAACGTTTAAAAACTCAATCCATCCAGAGAACTTTATATCTTTATACTAATATTAAGGACTTTCCTTTTTTGAGATGGAAGATTTGATTTAGCAGCCCCTAGATTTCGTAACCCTCGATTTATCTCCGTATCTTCTCATTATTTTATTATCTCTTATCTTTGCTTGTCTAACTTAATCTCAGTAAAAGACGTGACAACAGATGATCCACACAAGGGTAAGACTCTCCATATAGTTTTTTTTCTTCAGCACACATATCTTTTGATGACCAAGACAGAGATCCTTTGTCTTGAGTTGTTCTTCAGGCTTGAAAGACTCACATGTTATGAGGACAGCAGCAATTTAAAATATTTCAGCCTTGATTATTTGTACATTTGTTTTGCATTTGTAATTGGAGGGAAAATATATAATTAAGATATACATTTTGTCAGTACGTGTAAAATGTTGCAACTGTGAGAAATCAAATAAAGCTCAGTAGGACCTTCTCCAAACATTTTCTTCTCCTTCTGCTGTCACCTGTCTTGTCTTACAAACATACAGACGTACATTCTTTCTTTAAAATTTTTTATCTTTTTTTGCAAGAAAAGGACACAATCGATGGTAAACCTTGGCGGTACAGTGATGTGAGTCAGCAATCAGTGCAGTAACTTGAGAGGCTAAACAGTGGGCGGTAAATAAATGCGTGAACACGCAGAACAATCGAAGCCTTTTAGAGATTTGCTCTGCTCATTTTTGGGAAATTCCAGCAGTCAATGCTTGTAACACAATTAAAGCAATATTCAAGACTGCTATTTTTTTATGAAAATGCAATTGCCCTCTGTATTTATTCTCATATCCAAAATAATGCAGTGTAATATAATAAATATGTACAATCAATTTTTTTTCATTCTTTTAAAATACCAATAAATATCTGACCCCAGGATTTAGAATGTCTGTACTTTGATACATAAAAAAGTTATATACTGTATACTGACTGTGTTTTGTTGAAAAATTACTGCACGCCTTAACTTCCTTGTTGTAGTAAGCTGTTTTTGAAAACAGATTTCATCTTCTTCATCCTCCACTGGCCATTTCTTCATCTCTATGTACAGTATGTCGTGTGCCTTTTTTAAAATAGAAGCACATTCTTATCTCATGATGCACCAAAGGCATTGAGAGTCTTGGTGAACTGAGAAATCTGTGATGTCCTCCAATTACAAACACATACACACACACACACACGCACGCACGGACACACGCACGGACACACGCACACACACACACACACACACACACACACACACACACACACACACACACATTTGAGTTGACGATGGAACACATTTTTAAGCCAAAAATCTGCTCCAATTTAAATCCAAATAATTTCAAGCTCCTTGTATTATTTATGATTAATTTTGGTCTCTAAGTAATTTGTGCTGATAAATTTACTCATCAATACATTCATATTTTCAGGCACTATTAAAATAAATTTGGTATGACTAAGCATTATCTTACAGTCCTTATTAACATAAATAACTCCCGATTCACACTGCTGCACAGAGGCCGGTGGGCTTCCCTCTGCTAGATATCTTTCCTTTTAAGGTTCATTATTTCTGAACTTCAGTTTAAGGACCTTCTCCTTGGTCATATTATGTTCTCACATTCAGGGTTAAGAAACAGATTTTTGTCAAAACTTTTTTTTATAAACCATAATGATATCAGTGTTGGATTTTTGTTCATGAACTATAACCCTAAGTGTAATAAAGGTAATAGAATTGATGTATTTAGATTTTCCAAACTATGGCCTAGTAAATCGTTCTGGTTGAGATTTATACTGTTCTTAATACAGCTTTACAGAAATAAAGAGGTTATAAAGTAAAAAAAGGAACCATCTCAGCTGCAAAGAGTGACATCCAATTGAAGAGAACTCAGGATAAATCAGGCAGATCTGAAGAAAATAATGGAACTTATCTTCCTGAAAACACAGGAAGAGGATAACGTGACTGCTATAGCAAGTTCAAATAAATTCTACTTTGTTATTGGATGATGAGGGGAAAAAAAATATTAAGACCAACAAAAATTTACCTGATTTCCAGCAAGAGATGACACTGCTTTCTGTATACCTATGCCTACTGCATGAAGGCAAAATATTCTGAACTGCTTAACCTATTGTTAGTAGTCACCTCATTCATCCTCAAGTGTGTTGTGAAAAAGCTTTGCTGTTAGGAAGGTTAACACAAACACAGAACCAGTCATTAAAATAGCTTCCTCTTGGCAGACTCGGTTTGCTGTTAATGTCATCTCTGGCTGTAAACCAAGGCTGGATTAAAGATGTATTTCTTTAGATAGTCTTCCAAATCAAGCTGTGCTTTGGCTCAGGTCTGTAGGCATAATCTGTATGTCAAGGAAGCAGTACCAAATGGCATACATAAAGCCAGTTCTGCAATGATACTATACAGGTCTGAAAACATACTATAACATAATAAGTTGCTCATAAACACTTTTAAAACCTGCTCATAAAAAAGCAAAAAATTATATATAGTACAATGCAGGGACAACGCAACTGTGGGCTAAAAGTGCTTTTGGGGTTCTGTGTTTAGCAGCTGCTAAAATATAACTACTACTGCTTCTATTAATACTAATACTACTACAACAATGAACGTTGTCCCAAAGCAGCTTTACAGAGATAAAGCAGTTAAGTATAATCCTAAATACTAAAATAAAGTAATACTACTAATAAGTAAAACAAAGTATGACATAAAATGATATATCAATAACCTCAATATATCTAAACACACAAACAAACAAAAAACTTTAAAACTGAGTATTTATGGTAGTTTTTTATTTGTCATAAAACAATTCACTTTTGGTGTGAAGGAAAAAAAGTTTTTTTTGTTGGCAGCTACAATTCAATGTCCTTGAATAAAGGACCAGGAATGTCTGGGAATGTCTGGGAATAAAGCGCTCTTCCAAAAAAAAGGGCGATACAAGCACAAAATTCCCGGCAAACAGTCAACAGGAAGCTACGTCACAGGATACACTGGAGCTCCCCAGGGTGGTAGAGCATTCTCACATTTAGCTTGTAAACATTGAAATAGCCTTTTGAAGCTCAGTAGCACAAACTTGTGCTTGTTAATACTGTGAACAGCAACTACCCTACCCTAATTCCTCTCCACTGCTTCTCTTTCTCTACTCATCCTAAGGCATCCTGGGGTTGTGCCAGCTCCAGTTGTGTCCCAAGATTATGGGCCTTCATATAGTAGATTCTGGGCCCACAAACATCCCGAACCATTCAGAGATGTACCGGCTCCCTTTGGATTTCACTTCATGTGGAGTTTTGACATTGGACTTCTTTGAATGTTGAAAGTCTGGCATGGAGGAGTTGGTGTTGGATCTACAATGACCTCAGATGTTGAGCTATTTTATAAGTTGCTCAGGGGCTCCTGGTTCCACAACATCAAATGGCTGTATAAGACTGATTGTTTTTAAGATTTCCACTCTTTATCCTCTTAATAGCTGCTCTTAATTTCTCGTTACTTATCCTTTCCACTTCCTGCTTCACCATCTCCACATAAACCAAAGCCATTCTACAGACCACCATCCGATGCTGTCTAGCTACACTGACCCCTGACTTACAGTCTCCAATCTCCTTCAAGTTGCATCTCCGGCATAGAATATAGTCCACCTGTGTGCACCTTGCTCCACTCTTATATGTCACTCTTTGCTCCTACTTCTTCTTAAAACAAGTATTTACCACTGTCACTTCCACATTCCTCTCTTTACCTACCCATCACCTCCTTATCCCCTTCACCAGTATGCCCACTGAAATCTGCCCCAATCACCAATTTTTCATTCTTAGGTACACTTTCCACCACTTTATCTCACTCCAGAATTCTTCTTTCTCCTCCATCTCACAACCCACTTGTGGAGCATAAACACTGATGACATTTATCATCACCCCTTCAACTTCTAGCTTCACGTTCATCACTCTTATCAAAAACTCTCTTCACCTCCACTACACACTTACTGTACTCTTCCTTCAGGATCACCCCTACACCATTTCTCTTTCCAAAAGTTTGAACCCACCTTCAATGTTCCTGGCCTTTCTCCCTTTTCACTTGGTCTCCTGAACACACAACATATCTACTCCATATCTGCTCCATCATATCAGTTAACTGCCCACCCTAACCTCCACTCTCCTACATGTTTTTTCCCTTTGTAGATGTCTTCCTCCTCTCCTTCTCGTCCTTTGGCCAACAGTAGCCCAATTTCGAATGGTACCCTGTTGGCTAACAAAACCTGTGGCAGTCGTTGGTTACCCGGGCCTACATATTTGATTTGGCACATGGTTTACGCTGGATGCCCTTCATAACACAACCTTTTTATCCATGCTTGGGAACAACACTAAGAGTGCACTAGCTTGTGCAGCCCTAATGGCTCGGTTATAGGTTTGAACAACATATTGACATATTTTCCATTTGCAATTGGTTATTACTGGAATGCTAATATTGCACACATCCAATGCTGCTGATGTTTTATATACAGTATAGGGTTCCCTGGTGGTCTAGTGGTTAGGATGCGCGCTCTCACTGCTGCGGCCAGGAAACCAACCCCAGCCAAGTCTGTGCACTCTTAGTGCCAGTCCCAAGCCCGGATAAATGGGAAGGGTTGCGTTGGGAAGGGCATCCAGTGTAAAAACATGTGCCAAATCGAACCTGTGGATGATCCACTGTGGCGACCCCTAATGGGAGAAGCTAAAAGAAAAGTTTAATATACAGTATTATATATCGTACAACCCCTTCTGGCATCATCCTTGCAATTCAACAGTATATTTAAGCTTCTTAAATGTCAAACAAATCGGCTTCTTAGTTTAACAACATTTGTGACAGCAAGATGGCAGCCTGTGTGAGTACATTACAGGGGGAGACAAGTAAGAATAGACGTCGCTATTAGAAAAGATTTTATTACGGCATTTTTATTACCATTATTTTAGATGTACAGTTGAATAATATAAAAAACATTTAATGTCTGTTATTAAAATGTAAATTTTGGTTAACAGCGGACTGAGAAAGGTTTAATGCTATTAAATTAATGTTGTAATTGCTTATAATACTGTTATTGAAATTTTTTTTAAAGTTGCAAAAGTTTCAAATTGCTTGGGGATCCATTCCACAGGTCATTCCATGGGATTTTGATCTGGGCTCTGACTGGGCCTTTCCAAACCATTGATCATCTTTTGAAGCTAATCCTATTTTTTTAATTTGAATTCGTGCTTTGAGATCATTATCATGCTAAAAGTGGAAGATGTTTTTTAGAGACCTATAGGCTTTGTGCCAAATTATATTGGTACCTGAAGCTAGCCCCAGTTCTCAGCATAGTGAAAATAAGCATAGTGTTTTTTGGGTGGTAAGCTCTGTTGAAAAAAACATTTTAACATTTAAAATGCCCAAAATGTTCTACCTTAGATGCAGCAAACCTGAATATATTCAGCCACATTTTGGCAAAAAAGTATCTTATGTTTATTTCTTGAGACAGGGCTTTCATTTAGCCTTTCTTCTCAATAAAGGAGGGGAGGGGATTTCTTCTCTACCCCAGATGAGGTAATGGCTCAGTGTCTTTGTGTTACTAATCAAAAAGTTGGGGGTTTAAGCTGCCACTCTTGGGGCTCTTGAGCAAGGCCCTTGTGCTCCAGGTATGCTGTAACATGACTGCAACATGGCTCTGATTCCTGCTTCCTTACATTAATGGGATATGCAAAGACATAATTTCACTGTGCTGTAAAAAAAAAAAGTACATGTGACAAGTATAAAATACCTTTAGACAAAATATGTAAAAAAACAAAAAAAAACAAAAAAAGAATATGTAAAGACGATTGAGAAAATGTTGCATGCTGGGAGTGAGCAGTATTTGTCAAATATTCCTATAGCTAATGTAATGTTTCTGTAGGTCTATTAGCATCCTCCCTGATACATTTTCTTCTTGTCCTTTAATTTGACAAGGTTTCTTCCTCATACCAAGTCAGAGAGTTTTTCCTTGCCACAATTTCCATTGGCTCATTTATCAGGGATGAAAAATGATAAGGATCTAACTTAAAGGCAATAAACGTCCACGTTATTTTATATAACCTATTTTATATAACCATATTACCATTTTATCTGTGTGAAGCTGCTTTGAGACAATGTCCATTGTACAAAAAGCTCTATACACTATACAAATCAAATTGAATTGAATAGGATATCAGGACATTAGACATTCAAGCAGACCCTAAGTGACGAAAGAGACAGGAACACTGATCACTGATACCTCATGTTTAACTCAACAGAGAGGAAATACTGTAGAGAAGAGGGGTGACAGGGAGAGAAAAAAAAAGGTTTTTAATAAATTTTTTAAGACACTATATATATATATATATATATATATATATCAGGGTATAAATAGGGATCCCAGCAAGACTAGCTATGGCAGCATAACTAAAAGGAAGAGCTGGATCTTTGGAACAAGAGATGGTTTGTCACACAGTGGGGGCAGTTGGGGCATTGGTGTGTATCACTGTGGTGCCTTAATTTCAATACTAGTTTGGTATAATTGAGTAGAATAGTTTTCTCTTTGACTCACATATTTTGACAATGAGATCAAGTCCATGATTTTTCAGATCTTTTCAGATCATGGATTTAGCAGTCAGATGAAACTAAAAATGATGGCAAGAAAATCCTACAAAAACAGTTGATAATAACTTAGCTTAATCAGAATCACTTGGTTGATAAACACTTCATCCCATTATAAAATAAAATTATGCAACCAGGTTATATGCATACAGTATATGTTTACATACTTGAATTCGGTCAATTTTGCAATGATTATTAAATGTGTTTAACTTTTTTTTTATGGTAGGTTGCGAATGATTTGTGTGTGTGTGTGTGTGTGTGTGTGTGTGTATATGTGGGGTGGGGGTGGGGGTTGTGATGAGAGGGCGGAGCTATGGGGGTGACAATAGGGATCTCACCTAGGGTGCCAAAAGGCTAGAAACATCCCTGATTATAAAAAACAAACTTATAGGCACTAAAATTATTTAACTCTTTTATACAACTTTATAACCGATTTATCTCTGTAAAGCTGCTTTGAGACAAAGTCTATTATTAAAAGCACTATAAAAAACTTTCTTTTAGCCTCTCCCATTAGGGGTCGCCACAGCCGATCAGCCGCATGTTTGATTTTACAAGTTTCTGGATGCCCTTCCTAAAGCAACCCTCCCCATTTATCCGGGCTTGGGACCGGCACTAAGGCTTGTGCAACCCTAATGGCTGGGGTTGGTTTCCTGAACGGGGGTCAAACCCAGGCCGCAGCGGTGAGAGCGTCGCATCCTAACCTCTAGACCACCAGGGAATTAATAAAAGCACTATACAAATAAAAATTTATTGAATTCAAATTTTCAATTTTCTGCTTAAATTTAATCTTGGATTAAAAAAAATTCATCACTGTACAAATTGTTCTTTGTACAAGCCTGTGTACATTCATAATTTTGTATAAAATTCTGAGTTGTTCAGTTGGGTATATACTTCATTGCATTTGTACTGTACATCAGTTTATTATGAGCCCTACAAACATCCTCTTCTCTATTATCTCTGATCTCATCTAGGATTTCTTCATTAGCTTATTAAAATGACAACTAAAATGTGAAATATGTAATGATTAACACTGCTGATAGAGCTGGACAGATTCCCACACTGAGTATTGTTTCCTTCAAGGTTTCTCTTGGGAGTTTGCACTTGTCACAATTATGTGCTCACTCATAAGTCTGTGAAAACTAAACAGATAAATGATTGCCCTTAAGCACACTTCTATTTCCTACAAACAAAAAGGTCAGTGGCATTTTGTGACTATGGTTCCTTCTTCATCGCTCTTTGTGCAAATTTTGCCTTTGATCAACAAATACAGCTCTCTGTCTCCTAGGCGACAGCCAGGTCTCTGTTCTGACACCATTTACAATGCATTGAAAAGGTAATAATCAGACTTGAAGAAAAAGACAAAAGTCTTGTCACTCCTATTTACAAGACTGATTATTGCTATAATGTAGAAAGATAAAATAAGAGAGAATTGTTTCTCCTTGTCTTCTTAAAAAGCTGTATTGAGCCAACACTCACACAGGCTGCTGGTAAGTAGTGGGCAATAAAATGCTATAGAAATGCTAAATACTCTTAGCTTTGCCCTCTACACAGTTATGCTCCATTCAGAGTTTATCTACATACTATATAGAAGCATCACAGACACATGTTCTGATAACTAGATATAGCATGGTCACATGTGTAACGCTTTCTGTGTACATTGGTGTAAAGGTATACTAGAACAATGCTGTTGGAAGTTAACTATTTGTATGATAAATTTGTATGTTTCAAAAATTCTCATACAAATTTCACAGTTTTAAAATTTGGTTAAAGCATGAGGTTTTTACAATTGAAATCTAATCTAATCTATTGTCGCTGGAGGAACAATTGTACAATCATGTGTTGTAAGCAGATGAAATCTAAAATGGAATAAATCACTAACTGGTTCAAAAAAGGGCCTGCATACATATGCATTTATCCCATGTGATATTTACCACTGTGACCACTGTTCCTGCCCCTATCCCCTCCGTGGATCTTCCCACTTCGTCCAGGCCTGCCTCTGGATAGTGTTCTCTTCAACTGGGGGCCACTCTTTGCAGCTTGGGACAGTTTCTCATCAACGCCTTGGGTGTTTCCATAAAATTCCGGAGTAAAAACGGCACTTTTGAGGATGGATTGGACTAAAGTTAATGTCAACAGTCTGCTACATCGACTCAGGACTTCTTTTCGCTTCTGATCACCATCACTGTACCCCGCAACATGGTATATCTGCTACAAATGGACATTCGGTGCAACCCAGATGAGGATGGGTTCCCTCTTGTGTCTGGTACCTCTTAAGGTTTCTTCCTTATGCCATCTCGGGGAGATTTTCCTTGCCACAGTCGCTCATCAGGGACAAACTTACTTATAAAGTACATATTTACTTTTAATCACCACATTATCTGTGTGAAGCTGCTTTGAGACAATGTTCATTGTTAAAAGCACTATACAAATAAAAATGAATTTAATCAAATATGATAATTGATCCTTAATGACTTATAAGGAATGCTCAGGAAATCAGGAATAATCTATCATCTTAATTGGTCGATTTATGAATCATGAAGTTGAAGAGTCCTGGGGATCCATGAGATTAAGGAGCAACATTGGAACTTTCAGGATGGATTTGGACTGTAGTTAATATCAACAGTCTAATACAATGATTAAGGACCACAGGTTGCCTTTATTCACCAATCACTGCAACCCATTAACAATGATGGAACTGTAATAAATGGACATTTGGTGCCACTCAGATGATGATGGTTTCCCTTTTGAGTCTGGTTCCTCTCAAGGTCTCTTCTCAGGAAGTTTTTAATTGCCACAGTTGCCACTGGCTCACTAATTAGAGAAAAACTTACAATTATCAATGCTGGACAGTAACAAAGTAAATGTAATTTGTTACTGTACTTAAACATCTTTTGTTTTGAACTTGTTTTGATTTGTAATTAATGGTATCACAAACGAACAGTATCAGTGCCACAGCACACAGAGTAATAAATGATGGAAGTAACTCCTGACTCTAACTTGCCACAACACCCGTGGCCTTATTTACATGATTCTGAAGTGTTTGAAAAGATTTTGGGCTCAGGACTGACAAAAATGATATCATTATTGGCATAATAAAACATTCATTTAGATAATTAAGTACATCCGAAAGCAAATACTTTCGTCCCTTTTCTCAAGAAAATGTTTCAAGGGAGCACTTTTACTTCAGTAATATTTTACCTATTGTATCTCTACTTTTACTCAAGTACATGGTTTGTGTACTTCATCCACCACTGTTAATCACAAGGAACAAGCTTATACATTCTCTTATTACCAATTTATTTCTGTAAAGCTGCTTTGAAATGTCCATTGTTAAAAGCACTATACTAATAAAAATGAATTGAATTGAATAGATGAGGACTCGCTTTTCCTAGGACAATATAATTAACCCCCAAGTTTCATACAGTGTGCTCTGAACTGAAAATGTTAAACACATTTGCACACCATAATACTTTTCAATAACTTGATAAATGAAATAATGTGCTCATTGCTGTTGTTCTCTCTAGCATCTTATATGTAAAATATCTTCAAATATCACACAGTGACTGTTTATTTATTGTAACAAATAATTTTCTTTTTTTTTAATGGAAAAGTTGATTGACCTCACTCAATTTCATTATCCACTTATCTGTATCCCTGGGTTCAGGTGGATTTAGAGCTTATTCCAGAAACACTGGGTGTGAGGTTGGAATATACCCTGGATCTTATGTCCATTCATTCATAAATTGTGTTATAACAAATGTCCAAACACATACAGTACAGAACAGAACATAATAAGCACATAATTATAAGGGAAAAAAATATAGCTGTAAAGAACCAGGACAGTTGAAACTGAATTGCTTTATTAAATCTTTTCACGATCTTTTCCAACATTTTAAACACAGCTGAATGAGCTCTTCCCACTTTCCGTAACCCAGCTGTCACAAAAATGTTCAGTGCAAGCTGTTCTTCCACTTCCCTTCTTTTCCCCTCAGTATGACATGCTCAAACATAAAAGATCTGACTGTTTTTCAGTTTCAGCGTTTGAATTTCCTCTATTTCAAATCTTCGACATACATTAATTTAGGTTCCAAGCCAGAAATGAAAAGGCAAATTATTTAAACTAGTCAACAATTATAACAGTAAAAGGAGCCTTGTTTCAAAATAAATTCTGGCCCGAATCGATATGTATTCCACATTGTTTTTGTAAAAATGTTATCCTTGGGGATTGCCAGTGAGAACAAATGGCTGAGGTAAGCGCTGTTACACTTTGAGTAGACATCTTGACATGGCTCAGAACGCAAAAGGGGGCAGAAATCTTATAATAAATCTACAATCATTAAGAAAAAAAAAACATCCTTCACTTGAAATTGTTTTCCTAATCAAATACACATACCACAGTCATGCAAACTGCTATACAAGCAATAGTCTCACTCATTCACAATACTGAACAGGAGAAAGGTGCAAATAACATCAATTTAAATGCCCAGTGTCTTTACTAATCTTTCTTCCAGTTACAGTTTTACAAGGCATGCCTTCAAATAGCAATTAAGTAACGACAAGGCGGACTCTCAACTTTGTCCATATGTAACCAGCTGCGGGCTCCTTGAAACACCCATTGATTTAAAGTTTCATCTGGAATGAATGCAAAATCCAGTAACATTATTAATATGAAAAAAACTGCTGATAAGGAACAAAAAAAAAAATGAAGGCAAGAGTATCTACTGCTGCTGGTGTCTTTTTTTTTTTCTTTTTTCCTCCCTTGCACATTTAAAAGGCACTCGACCTAACAAGGAATGTGAACAGATGGAAGAGAGACAGTGAGTATGAAAACATGCCTGGCCTTGAGCAAAACCCAAGCATTCATGAGTACGTATGCATTTCAATCTTTGCATTGTTAATACTTGGGACCATGATATTGATGAGTAATATTACGCATGTCGAACGGTTTTAAAAGCCAGTAATAGGTGATATTTCAAAACATTGCACCTACGAGACCTACAAAGTGACCGTTTTCTTTAGTTATGAGATAACAAAGCTGTATTAAATGCAGGTTTGACAAGTAGAATAAAACTAAGAACCGCTAACTCGACTAAAAGGACGGCCCGAAATGTCCTTTACATTCAGAGGAAATCGGTACATTTATGTACAGACTGCAATCCATGACCAGGTGTCCGGCACCTGAGAAGTTGCTGGCAGCGATAGTGCCCCAGTAGTACCAACGACAAGTTCGAACCTTAAACCAACAGCTTTTTTTTTAATCATAGAAAATGAGTTGTAATATCAAAGCAAGATAAAAGATAGTAGCGACTGCAGGTCATAGAAAACACATCACCTCCACTGTGAATGCTTAAAAAAATCCTTCAACTGTTATCACCAAAAAAATTGACTTTGACCGATGCGATAATGAAGCAGATGATGCCGGACTTTTTCACATTGTTTTTTGACGGTAAACTGAACGTACCTGACGCATGTACAAAGCTTTTGTAACCAAATTTTTTTGACCACTGAAACACACAATGCCATGACCAGAAATCTCTGATCCAAAAAAAGCATTGCACAAACACCTGATAGATTGGATTAAGGAATGAATGCATTGATAATACATTTATTTCACACCCAAAATGTTCACATTTTCTCTCTTGAGAAGGTAAGGACCCCAGCTTTAAGGTTATAAATATCACACAAAAGAAAAAAAACTAAACAGAAACTTGATTTATCACCAAAAATGATTTGTTCACAGAATGTTGCAACTAAAAAGCAGGAAAACAAAAGAATGTTTTTCAATTTTTTGACCTCATCAGGTCCCACTTACTCATGGGTCATGGCAATATGTCGTGTTTTGGCAAAAATCCTTCTGATCTCTTTTCCATGCACGCCTCAGAATGCTCTCGTTTTTGTATCCAGAGCAAAAGCAAAAAAATGTCTAGGAGAACAGCTGCTGTAAATGCAGCTACTGCTTTATACCAACCCACGCTTCCATCCCATTCAACACACTCACACCGCTCTTGGCAGGTCTGAGACAGTCCCTTGGCAACCAAAAAGAAAGTGTGTGGGTGACTGTCTGTGTGTGTGTGTGAATACCTCTGTGTGTTAGGTGGGGGGTATTGAATGTCTACTCTCAGGGATCAAGCAAACACTAGGGGTGGAATCAGTTCGGAGTGTTTTGGAAAAGAGGAGGGGCTGCAGCCACTCTTTTCTTCTCATGCTAATTTGAAGAGTAGGTGAAGCTGGCAAAACAGAAAATACCTTCTTCCTACATGTGATATTTTTTTATTAAGCGCAGGTGCCCAGATGCAATCTCAGGGTACCGCTCTTGTGGAGATGCCAGAGCTGCAGGAACTCCTCGGGCATTGCGTGGAACCTAGACGAAGGCAGCACATTGTCGTAATAGTGATGACTGACAGGTTGCTGGTTGAGGCCAAGAGCAAATGGCCAGAAGCCAAAAGCTGTGACTTCCTCACACACTCCCAGAGCCAGGCTCACCAAGAAGAGGCCTGTGGAGAGACGTCGGCCGTGTACGCCATGATGCTTCCAGAAGCGGCCCACGTTCTTTAGGAAGTCAGGGTTGGCGAACAGCACGGTCTGGTTGGACGCCGAATCAGCCAGGGCATGGTAGGCACGCAGGGACAAGTCCGTGCCCGGCTTCATGGAGAAGGCAGGCATGTAGATGTAGCTGGAGCCGTACGCTTTCATGCTTTCCACAAAAGCCTTGCGAGACCAAAGCAGGCTCTGAAAGCTGCGGGAAAAAGAAGAAGCAGGTAATCCAGATCGATCGAATATAATCAAATGAACAATATTTCCTCTGTTTTTGAACTGAGAAAGCAGTCTGCGCTTGGAACATGGAAGAACATCCAATTATCAGAAACACCTCATGGGCAGTGTTTCCTGAACACAATTTCCTCAATCTACCACATGAGCATACCCCATGCAGTCTACCACATCAGAACAACTTTGCAGCTAAGGTTTTTTTTCCCCAATGTTTTCTACGTTCTACTGTTTAAAGAAGAGCCTCTGTTATGGGTCTCTGCAAAAAATTTAACAGAACATTTCATGGTTGAGCTTAAATTCTTCACCTTTAGATCTTCATATTAGTGCGCCTTCGTATTTTGTCATAGAAGCATACTATCATGTCACAATGAGTCAGTCACTGTGAAAACCCAGAGCACCATTTTTTCAAATTGTTTGTTAATAAAATACATAAAACATGAAGAATTACCTCTTCTCAATAATACTGGGATTAGCTGTCACCAGCTGGGTCTTCCTGCCTACATCATCAGTATATTCTTTGGACAGTGGGGGCAGGTTACATCTAAAGAGGAAACAAAAGAAGGAAGCCAGAAAATCAATCCTCTAGGCAGCATACAACAGGAGTGTCCAATCTTTTCCCCAAAGGGCCAACATGTCCACAACAAATTCTACCTATTTAATTGCTAATGATTTTCATTAACATTGAATATCATATGTGTCCCTTGATTGGTTGGGATGAAAACCTGTTGGGATGAAAACCTGTTGGGATGAAAACCTTCTCATTTGTAATTTATAGGAACATTTTATTAAGAGTGGAACCGGAAAGAAAATGTCTAAAATTAGAAGCTAAACCGGTCAAACTAAATATATTTCATTTTAAATTACTTCAAAAAGTAAGCAAAACGATTCTATATGCACTTGACATATAATACTGCATTACAGTAATTCCCTGGTACTAGTCTGTAATTTGTTCCCGAACTCATAACGAGTACTGAACGAGTTGAAAGATGTACATTGTACTTATCATTTGTCTTCCTTTTTGTTTTATAAAATTATTTTACACTATTGTCATATATTAGCATTTCTTTCAATATTCTTTTAATATATCTATATAAAGTGTTAAAATATGTTAATAATGTCCTCAGTTGTATGTGACGTAATGTGGTATAGTTCTTCTGTGTTGTGTATATGAGTAAGCCACTAGGGGTACTAAAGCGTTGGCTATGTAAAAACGCGTTTGCGTTAATGTTTGTCCCATGTGTGTTATGGTTCTTTTCTGTGTGTGTATGTGAGCTGCTCTGACCGTGAGGCTGATGTGTCAGCAGAAGTTTAATAAATATGCCTAAAACGGCTAAAGTTAATTAATCTCCATCATCAATTTATCTTCCGGATGTATCGCTAGCTGCAACAGTAGTGTAGCACAACTCAACATAAAGTCTCTCTCTCTCTCACATACATGTATATATATATATATATATATA
>MU551697.1:701492-739691 GCA_024362625.1 Silurus asotus | reverse complement strand
AGAAATCACAATATATGATTTTTTAACTATTTATTTGTATGATACAGCTGCAAATAAGTATTTGAACACCTGTCTATCAGCTAGAATTCTGACCCTTAAAGACCTGTTAGTCTGCCTTTAAAATGTCCACCTCCACTACATTTATTATCCTAAATTAGATGCACCTGTTTGAGGTTGTTAGCTGCATAAAGACACCTGTCCACCCCATACAATCAGTAAGAATCCAACTACTAACATGGCCAAGACCAAAGAGCTGTCCAAAGACACTAGAGACAAAATTGTACACCTCCACAAGGCTGGAAAGGGCTACGGGGAAATTACCAATCAGCTTGGTGAAAAAAGGTCCACTGTTGGAGCAATCATTAGAAAATGGAAGAAGCTAAACATGACTGTCAATCTCCCTCGGACTGAGGCTTCATGCAAGATCTCACCTCGTGGGGTCTCAATGATCCTAAGGCAGGTGAGAAATCAGCCCAGAACTACACGAGAGGAGCTGGTCAATAACCTGAAAAGAGCTGGGACCACCGTTTCCAAGGTTACTGTTGGTAATACACTAAGACGTCATGGTTTGAAATCATGCATGGCACGGAAGGTTCCCCTGCTTAAACCAGCACATGTCCGGGCACGTTTCAAGTTTGCCAATGACCATTTGGATGATCCAGAGGAGTCATGGGAGAAAGTCATGTGGTCAGATGAGACCAAAATAGAACTTTTGGGTCATAATTCCACTAAACGTGTTTGGAGAAAGAAAAATTATGAGTACCATCCCAAGAACACCATCCCTACTGTGAATCATGGGGGTGGTAGCATCATGCTTTGGGGGTGTTTTTCTGCACATGGGACAGGGCGTCTGTATTAAGGAGAGGATGACCAGGGCCTTGTATTGCGAGATTTTGGGGAACAACCTCCTTCACTCAGTTAGAGCATTGAAGATGGGTCGAGGCTGGGTCTTCCAACATGACAATGACCCGAAGCACACAGCCAGGATAACCAAGGAGTGGCTCTGCAAGAAGCATTTCAAGGTTCTGCCGTGGCCTAGCCAGTCTCCAGACCTAAACCCAATACAGAATCTTTGGAGGGAGCTCAAGCTCTGTGTTTCTCAGCGACAGGCCAGAAACCTAAATGATCTAGAGAAGATCTGTGTGGAGGAGTGGGCCAAAATCCCTCCTGCATTGTGTGCAAACCTGGTGAAAAACTACAGGAAATGTTTGACCTCTGTAATTGCAAACAAAGGCTACTGTACCAAATATTAACATTGACTTTAAATTTGACTTATTTGCAGCTGTATCATACAAATAAATAGTTTAAAAAATCATACATTGTGATTTCTGGATTTTTTTTTTTTAGATTACGTCTCTCACAGTGGACATGCACCTACGATGACAATTTCAGACCCCTCCATGATTTCTAAGTGGGAGAACTTGCAAAATAGCAGGGTGTTCAAATACTTATTTTCCTCACCGTGTGTGTGTATATATATATATATACACACACACACACACACACACACAGTAAGTACAGTACTGTAAACTCTAATGTTACGATGGTGTCATGTAACACATCTCCATCTTAAGTCCGGGATGACCTGTATACATGACCTAAGCCATGTCTGATCCTGATTATCACCATTGCAATTAAAGAGACAGACTATGTCATCCTTCTTACAAAACCGAGGGCAGTGTTAAAAACACCTCGAATTGTGTCTCAACATTTATGTTAAATAACATGATGATCCGGCGTTACCTCATTACGAAATCGGCCTGGTCGATTACTTTGCCACAGCGGCTGTTCTTCAGAACTCCTCCGTTTCCCACCACCACACACTTCTTCAGCGGCATTTGAAAGGGAATATCCTGGCAACCAAAAATAGGCCCTCGTTACAAAACAGACACATACATTCACATATTCAGCCCAGCTGTAACTACCAAAATGAAAAACACATCCACTTTCACGCAAGAGAAAAGTACGCCCTGATTAACAACACCTTTTCAAACATTACACCCTGAGAACAGGCATGCAGGTTAGACATAAAAAACTAAACAAAACAGGATGTTGTGTGTATAGTGACATAATGATATCCCTAGAAATATACTGAGGAACTGGAAATACTGTGCCATATTTTTTTTGTTTCTTTTTATTAATCCCAATATTTGCCTGAACACAAACACCATTACAGGAACCTCTGAGATTGGTCAGGGAATACATTAAAAGATAAGTAATTAATTACAGGAAATGCATTATGCAGGCTTTAGTATTTCAAGCAACACTATTGCAATAATGAAATAATGATAATAACATATAACAGATACTGTCCAGCCTCAATTTACCTCAAGTTACAATTAACTTTTACCGGTAAGTATATAACAGACTGTAATCAAGTGAACAGACTAGCCAAACCACCCCATACACACCACCATACATACACACACACACACACACACACACACAAAAGTACCAAAGCTGATACAGACTTGCAAGACTGGCATAAATATTTCCTGAGGAAGCCCATCCCCCATCCCTCTCTCTCTCTCTCTCTCACACACACACACACACTCACACACACACATTCTGAGGAAGTTCTAGTTTTCATATATATGTGTGTGTGTGTGTTGGGGGGTGCATTATCACAGGAACTCATTAGTTCTCAAAGAAAAGACAAACCTTAAAAAAAGAGGCCTGATGAATGTAAAAAGCAGCAGACAGAGACGGCTGAGACGGCCTGTTTTTATATGCAAAAAGCTTACAATCTGTTTTAAGACATTATTCATTGCTAAAAGCGCTATACAAATAATCATTAATTGAATTAAATTGAATCTTTTTAAGCTGATTTGATATGGCTCACAATCTTTCCAGCACGCCTCCTTTAAAAGAGCAAAGTTCAATTCAAATCAGTTTTTATTGGTGTAGCGTTTTTTTTTTTTTTATAAGGGACATTGTCCCAAAAGAGCTTTACAGAGATAAAAACGTTATAGATTTGGAATGTATAATTTTTTTAATTTTTTAAAAATAAGTTTATCCCTAATGGGCGAGCCAGTGGTGACGAAAAAGTACCTGAGATGGCATGAAGAAGAAACTTTCAGAGGACCCAGACTTAAGACAAGTCAGGTCAGGAAGCTTTTATTGTATAGATTTGGAACGTATAATTTTTTTAATTTTTTAAAAATAAGTTTATCCCTAATGGGCGAGCCAGTGGTGACGAAAAAGTACCTGAGATGGCATGAAGAAGAAACTTTCAGAGGACCCAGACTTAAGACAAGTCAGGTCAGGAAGCTTTTATTGTCATTTCAACCATATATAGCTGACAGTACACAGTGAACGTTCCGCCTGAACCCTGGTGCTACATAAAACAACATAAAGCTACATAACAGAAAAACACAGAGCTAAGGACTAAAGTAAGTTTTCCTCAACAAATACAGTGCATCGTGTGCAACCTGGTGCAAACATTGCAATGTTTCCAAGGTGCCTCTATTGCCACATGGCCAGTCGTGCTCCAGACTTTCTACGTGCAAAAAAACATCCTGTAAACAGTTAGGTAATAATGAAATAATATAAACTGGGTGGTACTGGCAACGTGGATGTGTAAAGTAGGTATGAGTGTTTTTGAGCTCATGATTGAGAGAAAATAAATGTTGCACAGTCTTGATGTGAGGCCTGAACTCTTTGGAACCGCTTCCCTGATGGTCCCTGATACATGCACCAGTCGTCTCCGCTGTCCTGGAAGTGGCCGTGGATTATCTTGGCGTGCGAGTGCTTCCCCCCTCTGATGGCACGGGACAGTTTGGCCCTTGCTGTTTTTAAGGCCGCCTTGTCCCCTGCTGTGGAGGTTAAGAACTAGCTTCTGTTTTTCAGAAAGAGGTCCGTGTGCCTTCTCTTCCTTCCTTCGGTTTCGCTATGGCAAGCCAAAAAAGGTAAGAAGGTAATTGGAAAAGGTAAATAATCCTTCAGGCTGCGTGATTCTCCTTGCCCCCGTTTCATCATGAGGGGGATACACACGGTTTGTGTGTCGTGTGACTGGGGACAGAGCATGCTTGCATTGCCTCCATAGCCAGTCCAGTTTGAGTAACTTTTGTAGGTAGTGACTCAAACTATTGCTAAGCTAAACATCGCTTGGCCAGCTGAAAAGCAGGAATTGCATACTCAAAACAACTTCATTCCCTTCGTGCCAGCTCCTGCCTTTTCAGGCCGAGCAGGCTCTGGTTATGGAACAAGAAGTAAACATTCTCTTGAAAAAGGAGGCCATCGAGGTGGTCTTTACCCTGACAGAGAGTACGAGTTCTACAGATGCTACTTTATAGTTCCTAAGAAGGATGGAGGGCTGCGTCCCATTTTAGATCTGTGTCAGCTGAACTGCTCACTTATGAAAGCTCAGGTCATGTCTTAAATCAGGTCCAAGGACTGGTTTGTCATGATAGATCAGAGGATGTGTACTTCCATATACCCATCCTAAGATTTGCTTTCGGGATCAAAGCTTACCAAGATCAGGTTCTTGCATTTGGCCTTGCACTCTCATCTCACACTTCCACAAAATCATGAGTGGTCCCACGACCCAAAGTCAATGAAAAGGGCTCCATCTCTTGTGGCACAACCACTGCCAGCATATCCAGGCAGTGGTTGTGGCACAACCACTGCCTGGAGATGCTAGCCGTGCTTTTATCGCTGAAGCATTTCCTCCCAGACCTGAGAGGACATCATGTGCTGGTCCGTATGGCACAACAGAACCTCCTGTGGGCCCAAGGAAAGCTGCTCCGTTTTCTCCATGGAACCTGGAGGCTGAGGCATGAGTGCCTCCATGGGCCTTTTAAACCCTTGCATGAGGGTCCATTGACGTTTCTTGCTGTCAAGACTGCTTTTCTTCTGGCGATCTCTCCTCGGAAAAGATTTGGGGACCTACAGGCCCTTTCAATGGAGTTTACCAGTGCCTTACTCTACCCCAGGCCAAAGATGATTCCAAGGTGCCCTCTATTGCCACATGGCCTGTCATGCTCCAGACATTCTATCCTCTCTTTTGGGACCCCGACCAGGAAAAGCTGAATTGTGTGTGTCGAATGCTAGCACTAGACCTATACGTTCACAGAACTGCCCTGTGAAGAAAGTCAGACCAGCTGTTTGTCTGCTCACGGTCGGTATAAGAGGGGTCTTCCTGCGGACAAGCAGACCCTTAGCAGGTGAGTTGTGGATGCTATTCCCTCTTCTTATGGTCCTTTTAGGGTCAGGGCTAACTTGAAGTGTGGCAGCCTTTTCCTTTGGGGATTCTGTCCAGGACATTCACAATTTTGCGGGCTGGTCCATCCCTCTGACCTTCGTCAGGTCTTACAGCCTTGACCATAGTGCCACTCCTGGCCCCTCTGTCCTTTGGCTTAGCTGTGCCAACCACACTAGGGAGGAATTTGTCAGTCTCGCGGTGTTGTTCTCTTGTTCCCAAAGCGTTGTTGACACTGTGTGTGTAAACGTCTCTAGGTTACTTAAGTAACCCTGGTTCCTCAAGGAAACGAGCAGCTGCGTCTCGGTGCCACACTTCCTGAATACCTGCGTGTGTTTCCTTCCTTCTCCGAAGCTAGCATGGTCTCCACGGCATGTGCTTCTGTAGCTTCCTGGTCTCTACGTCACCCCACCGGTGACTTCACGTGCTTCCGTTGGGTTTTACACACGTGGGTTGCAGATTACACACGTAGTTTAGAGTGTGGTCACGCAGAGGCATTTCCAAGCATTGTTGATGCAGTGTCTTGTTGCCTCTGGGAACTAGTGTTACATACACAACCTAAAGATTACATGCCTTGCCTTTTTCTTGTCACTGGAGTGAAGGTGCGGACATGCACATGCTGACCTGCTGCTTACCCAATATAGTGGATCAGAAGCTATGAGAGAGTGAGTGATATTCAGGAGAATGGTCAATGTATGACTTCAGTAAGGGATACAATGTTATGCATAGGGCAATCATTAACAATTAACAATGAAAGCAGTGCATTACTATGGAATTTGGCTTTACTCTGCTGACACCTAAAGCTAAGCGCATCTCTATAGGCTTTAGCTTACTTGGGAATCATTCCCACTTTTGTCCTTACTGTTTTGTCCTTAAAAGTTCTTAATATGCACCAAAAACATGATTTTAAATCACAAAAGCCTGCCACACAACAGAATGCTAATTGGCCTTTCAGCTTCCAGGACAAAAGTAAAATTTTAAAATGCTAAAAGAAGTCACAGAAAGTAGAAATGGAAGGAAATATGCCCTTATACCAAAACTAGGACCATGTTGTTTACAACTGGGCATTGGATTAGTCAGAAAAATGTAATAATAAGTAAGAGAAGGTTTACATTTATACATTTTCAATTACGTTATTTATCCAACAAAGCAAGTGGCAGTTAAGGGCCTTGCACAAGGGCCTAGCAGCTGTAGCTTGGCAGTGCCAGGATTTTAACTTCTGACATTTTGATCAGTCATCTAACATCTTAACCAGTGAGCAATCACTTCCTGGGACAATCTGCAAATTGTGCTTAGCAAACAGCAAGATAAAGCATGATATTCGAAACTGGTGGCAAAAGTCAATGCAAAAGCTAAGACTGATGAAAAGTGCATTTTAGGAAATCATACTTTAATAAAATGCTTATATGTTTTATTAATAATTACCAACCCACCCAACAAGACACTTAGGTATATTAATACCTGGCATATTACCTTGGCAGATCACTACTTGGGTGTGATTTGCCTAATAATAAACCCAAACCCTTGATGTTTGATATATACAGGACAAAATAATATAAACCAAAGTCTTGGAAAATACAGACAAGATTATTAAAGGATTCTGGACAATGAATGTTGTCTAGTGAGAAAAAAAGGAAATTTTCTATGCATTAACATTTCCTACAGATGTACTTGTGTATTAGTCTTTAGCATTTTCAAGTTTGCTTTCAGTGTCAATTAGAGTTGAAAAACATATTTGAGGTTTCTACAAATAGCTGCATAAAAATGTAAAATGACATCTGTTTGCATACTGCAGAAATACACCAAGCCAAAATTTCAAAAGCCAAACTGAAGAAAAGAGGAGTCAAGCAACAGCCCTGCCTGCCATGGTAGAAGTGGAAAACTGCCAAGAATAGATGTCTTTGGACCTGATTAATTATTTTTTTTAAAAACAAAAAGAAAAACCACTCAAATTTAACACAATATAAGCATAGGTGCTTGTAAATAAATCATTCTCAGTGTGTAAAGATATAAAAATAAGTATAAATAAGAATAAATTTGAAGATAGATACTCGTAAATCTTCCAGGGACAAAGCTGAAATGGATGATGTATATACAGTATATGTCAGGGGTGGCCAACCCGCGGCTCGCGAGCCGCATGCGGCTCTTTGGCCGGTTTCATGCAGCTCTTACGTTTATAGCGATTTTTGTGTGTTTGATTTTTAATGTGCGTGTTCGCTTTGCTTAAGTTCAATACGGTATTTTTAAGACTTAAATGAGCTTGTGCCCCTACTGGGAAACTTTTCGGTATATCAGACCTTGGCATGAGGCCAATCATAAATTACAGGGATGCACCGAGAATTTTCGGAAATAAATCACCGAAACAACACTGCAGAAACACAATTGTAATGACGCAATAAAAAAGCGCAGCAGCACACGGTTATCTGAATAAGAGCAACATGTCTGCGGTGTGTGGATAGCAATTTGACAAACATGCAATGCTGAAATTTCAAGAGGGAGTGTATCTGCAAAGAGTTTCTCCAAGTCAGGTTTAATTTATCACCTGAAATCCAAACATCCCAATTGCCATTTTAAATATGAGAAGAACGCGGCGCAGAAAAGTAAAGTCAATCCGAGCATGCGCACTCCTTCTGTAGAGGACGTTTTTGAAAAGGCAGGAAAGTTTTCCAGTGGTGGTGCCAAGGCAAAAGGCATAACACAAAAAATGATGGATTTCATTGCCATTTAAATTGAATTTTCATTTCGGTGCATCCCTAAAATATTATCGTTGGTGTGGCCCTCTGACACAATTCAGGTTTCTCAAGTGGCCCCTTGTAAAAAGTAATTGCCCCCCCTGCGGTATATTCATCTCACGCACATGCGCATTTGACGAAAATACCGTATTGAACTCAAGGGAAGTGAACACACACATAAAAAAAAAACACCAAGTCCTTGTTTTCTACCCTGAAACACGTGAAATCAAAGCACTGATCTGTTCTGACTGACACTCATGTGAAAGAATTGCTTCGATTGGCAACAATGGAATACGAGGCAGATTTGAAGGGGATTGTTCAAGGCAAGGAATGCCAAAAGTCCCACTAAGTAACATGCATAGTAAAATAAAAACGCTATTGTAAATTATTATATTTTTGTTTGTGGACTTGGCTAAACAGAGTTTGTGTGTGTGAGACAGTGCACACAATGTTCATTGTTGAAAATGACTGTCCTGTAGGAGTCAATTTCTGTCATTATGTTGGTGTTTGACATTTACAATTAATCTGGTTGAGCAGAGGTGTGTGTGTGTGTGTGTGTGTGTGTGTGTGAGAGAGGAAGGGATGGGTGATGTTCATGTGTGCCCATGTGTATGATGTGGCTCTTTGCGGTAACACGGTCAAAAATGTGGCTTTCGGTCTCTGACTGGTTTGCCACCCCTGGTCTATGTACACATATAGAATAGATAAATACAAATGTATTGCCATTGCATTGTACAGGTATACAGCAACAGAATACAATTTAACATCTACCAGAATTGCAAATAGTAGCAATTGTGCAAACTGAAGAAGTGCAGATAAATAGTTAACTATATGTACAACAAATAAATACAAAGGCTATGGCAGTGAAAAATGTGCAGAAGCTATATGAATGATCTTTACAAGAAGACGTTAATTTTAAGAAAAAGAAAAAACAGTATATGTAGGGAAATATGAGATATATTCATTTACAATAATTGCATGTACAACCTTACAAAAGTTATACACAGTGTACATACATATGTTGAAACCAATATAGGATATGCTATGAAATTACAAATATTTCACAACTCTATAAAGTATTTTTGGTCACAATGATACAGACTTATGGGACGTTTGACGCTGAATCCCAAAGCCATCAGCACTACTGTTGATTAGTTAGCTTGTAGGTGAATTCTTGTTAATGAAACTCCACTCTGTAAGGCTTCCGCAAGTTTAGGAATATTGTGATAGCGCTGAAAAGAAAACGTAGACTTGCGTATTGCAGTGCATGACAGTTAGTCAGACAAACCTAGTAACTGCTGCGCTTTATATTAGGTTCTGGGAATTTTAAGTAATATTCAAGCTGCACTAACAGGACGTCAGCCCAGGAAAACCCAAAAAAATGACATAAACTTGATATTTGAGTTACTCAGGCTAACCACTATCATAATGTAACTTGTAGATTTTATAGCATTATACTGTTGTAAACACATTTTAGTAACGCAAGACCAAAATCTCTAGTGTAAATGAAAGCATTTTAAAATATGTGTGAGACTAATAGGTGTAGCACAGTGCATGAGGAAATGAGAAGTGTGAGAACAGTGCCAAGTATAGAATGAACAAAACCCCTGCAGCGTCCTTTTCTGGGCCTGCATTTTTGGTTGGCAGATTGCTGCTCTGTCCTTCTGAGATGCACAAGCTGAAGTGTGGGAGAGCAGAGAAATGGAAACACAAGCCACCTTCTTACACACACTCTCACACGAACAGCCTCCCTCTCTTAGAACGTTTCCATAAGACATACCTACAGTGTGTGCAAAGTCAGCACATTAAGGTTAGAGACTGGCTATGGAAATATCTATATGTCGAAAATAATCATAAAATATCCATTTAAATTGCAATAAATTAGGAATTTTAACACTTTGGTTGGTGGCATATAAAATAAAGTTCCTATATTTATAATTGTGCCTTAAATCTTTAAGGATTTTTTGTTGCTCTGCAAATTCACAGTTCCAAATAATTGAGCCTAAAACGGCGGCTTTAACAACATCTCTGCAAGAAAACCCCACTAATCACTATAATCTTCTCTGAACGACTGGATTACAATGTAAACCAGGAATTTGGAGACGTATAAGTAAACAGTTTAAAATTCAGTTACCCAATATTTAACAATAGTGGTCAAGAATATTTTTATCAAAAGCAATTAGAAGCAGACATTTTTCCTGTACATTACAAGGGGCGTATAAGTCAAACCGGGACTTTTAATTGTACAGGGATAAAAATAGATGCTAGCGTGTTGGTACTACAGGCAGTAGTAATTGCCTAGTGTGTCCTTTTACTGATAGGCGGCACACAGGTCACGGGCCAGTCCTGAGACTTTGAATCAAGATGGCAGACAACAGCGTTAGTGTGTGCATGCAACAGTGTGTGGTAATAAAGTTTCTTGTGAACAAAGTTGTAAAACCCGCAAATATCTAAAAAAAAGACTTCAAGCACAGTGTGGTGATGAGACGCTCAGCCACGATAAGACATTTAAATCATGTATACATTTACATTTGATCTCTAATCACAAGGACAGAAAGCAACCCCAACTAGTAAGAAGACCTTTGGCAAGTTTTACAAGAGTATTTCAGCCTTGGACAAACAAACTTTTCAGAAGCCGAGAGTGTGTAAAGCTGTTTATGCTAAGGAGGAATTTTTCAATGAAAATGATGTGAAACATCTGAAAATGTATATATTTTTTTGGTTAAAGTAAAGTTGCATTCCTTTCACTTACATAGTTTATTGCATAAAAATAAAAGGAGCCTGCATGTGTATTTGCGTGTGCAAACTTTTGACCAGTGCTGTACCTATATGATAAATTCAATTAATAAAGATAACATTTTCTTTAAAATCTTCTCGAAATGATATCAAAAAATAGAACCTACTAATGTATTGCAATGATTTGTTTTGCTGTAATAGAAACTGGGGGTCTCATTGTGTTCATATTTTCAAGAATGTCTGTGCAAGACCTTGTTTACATTTTATATTTTTCATGTCTGAAAACCATAGAAAATACCCAAACAACATCTAAGACTGTTGGTTCACATAATTTCACTTAGCTTCTTGGCTAAGGTTTGTGTGTGTGTGTGGAAAATTAGTAAAAAAAAAAATGTAAGGTAGTATTTTGATGCTAACTGAACTGGGCTGTGTCTGCTAAATTTAGCACCACTGATAATAAGGCCATACCACTGCACTGTCACGACATCCCTTTACATCTTAGCACCCGCTTCTGAACAACTCTCTTCATATTCTTATCTAGAAATAATCACCACTCTGTTCATGTAACAAGGTGGAGAAAAGATAACTGATGCGTGTGCTTCTTCTGAGGTAAAGTGACCTCAGAACTCTGGTACATCAACAGTAAAGTTATATTTACTATTGTTTAAGGAATTGTTATATGTGACTAATAATGGAATAAATAGCTTTAAAACAATTAGCCTGTAGGTCTATCATGCAGCTCAGCTAAACTATAAATAATCGCTATTAAAAGCAATGAACTATGCTTTTCTTACAGAAATTAAACTGAAAATCTGAAAAAGGAGGTGATAGAATAGTAGTAATAATTTTTGTGTTTTGTTGTCTGTTAATACAAATCAGTTAATTCCAGATAAGACAAATCCCATACCAGCTGCAAAATTGTTTGACAGTTAAATCTATTAATTTCTGTGAAGCTGCTTTGTGGCAATGCCCATTAATAGAAGTGCTGTACAAATTAAGCCTAGACAGCTGTCTAATTAAGGAACCCAAATGTATAGTTAAACAATTAAAAGCCAATGTCAAAAACTTTTTTGGACTTGTGTTTAAATATATGTTGCTAAAAATGGTTTCTTTGACAGATATTTTTTTTTTAAATAAAAATATAATGCAATTATTTGCAAATCTCATAAACCCACATTTATTCACACTAAAACATAGAATACATAAAATGCTCAAAATGAGGTAACATTTTAAAAATAAATAAAGTTATTTTGAATTTGATGAATGCAACAGATCTCAAACATTTTGTTGAAATATATTGATTTTTTTTTTATATTTTTAACTATTAAGGTTAATTGGTGGGAGGTTAAGTGGTCAGTTATTAGAGAATCAGAGCCTTCCAGAAGTAAAGAAATATGCATCTACAGTACAAATTGTATAACAATTTCAGAATGTTCCTCAACATAAACTCGCAAAGACTGGGGTTACATAATATCATAAAATGATTCCAAGAATCTGAAAAAAATTCTGTGCACAAAGGAATAGGGCAAAAATCTATTTTGGCTATGTTTGATCTTTGGTTCCTCAGGTGGCACTGCATTTAAAACAGGCATAATACTGTAATGGAAATGACTGCATGAGCTCAGAAAGAAAGGTACATTTATGCTTGTCACGTGTACATTTTAAGCCCAGTGAAATTATTCACATATTCAAGCAATGTTTGAAAGCTGGGGTCAGAATGCAGGGTCAGCCATGTTACAGCGACCCTGGAAGGGTTAAGGGCCTTGCTAAAGGGCCCCAAGAGTGGCATCTTTGCTAAACTGCACTTGAACATAATCCAGATTTGTTTGATATTGTTAGATATCAGTAGTGAAAAAGGCAAAAAAACCTAGCTCACGCTTATTCCTGTAAAATATTGAAATTATTCACATATTCACATCTTTATTATAGGTTGGTTTCAAATAAAATAGACTTTATTTGTCACATATACATTACAGCACAGTGAAATTCTCCCAGCTTGCTCAGAAGCTGGGGTCAAAGCTGGGGTCAGCCAAGATACAGTGCCCCTAGAGCACAGAGGGTTAAGAGCCTTGCTCAAGGGCCCAAGAGTGGTAACTAGGCAACAGACTAGGCTTGAACCCCTGACCTTCCAAACACTTACCCAGCACCTCATCCACAGATGGTTGTGCATCCTGACTGACTGAAGAACACAGGAAGATGCTAAAAAATGCACATCCTGTTGGTCACACACTTTGTCCTTTTATAATGAGTCAAACGTTGCATTTCAGTTTCCTTATTTAGTCCCAAGTTCCTATTCGAATTTCTTACTTCACTTCTACCAATATTCAGCTGGTTACAAGAAGTGAGAAATCTCTTTTGAACACTTTTTTTTAAAAGGTCTTATGGATGTTAATAGTTTTTTAATAGTTAATGCAATAATGTAAGTAGACGATCAAAGCTATCAGAATTCATTTTTACATGCAGCCTATTAAACCAGTCATGTTTCAACAGATAATTCAAACCGAATGAAAAACAAAAACATTAAAACGTCCACTCAAACTGGTAAAAAAAAAAAAATAGACAGATTAAAGCTTGTTGGAATTAGCTTCTATTCTTTATATATCTGGCAGTGGATCATAATATATTATATAGATCATATAATATAATATATAGATCAAAACATATATATACAATTTATTGAAACTAATGCAGAATTGTACACTATTGTTCTTTGTATTAGCTACCTTCACTAGTGTTTCTTACAGTGACACTTTATATAAGTTGTTTAACTGCTATTTCAATTTTTTTTTCTTTTCAATTACCACAAGCAATTTGAAGAAAAAAAAAAAATAAGTTCCTCATATAATGCCTATTCAGCAAGTCACAAATATTTCACAATATTTATTGATTACTAAGCCCCTAAAGCAGAGGTGCCCAAACTAGTTGGTCAGTAGCAACCTTTGTTTGTACAGTATGAGAAGAGAAAACGAGAGAACAAAATCGGCATTTAGAAAGAATTAGGACCAGCTTCATGTCTCTCATTAGAGCTCACTGAATAGCTTTAATAGGCCTTGAGCCTCATTTGATTGTTTCTCATTGTATTATTTGCATGATTTAAACAAATGTTTTTTTGTTTATCTATTTATTTTAAAATATTAATAAATCATAAATGACAGGAACCAAGACTACTTTGATTTGAATATAATGGTAGAATGCAAGATATATTTTCAGCCTATGGCCCTTAATCATTTCGATTTTTTGCGCTTTGTAGGAAAAGGTTTGGGCACCTCTGCCCTAGAGGGAACTTCCATTCAAGTTTTTTGGGTTAACAATCCTAACATGCCAAATGCCTGCTGAAATTATGGCTACCTTGTTTTTTAATTAGACTTTAGTTAAATCCACATGATTAGCACTTATCCAGAGTGACATACAACTTAGCAGTTGAGGGTTAATTGTCTCGAGGGTCCAGCAGTGGCAGCTTGGGTGTGCTGGGATTCGATATTGTGGTTTTCCAATCCAGATTTGAATGCCTCAACCACTGAGCTACCACCTCCCCCTACATATGAGGACACCCCAAACTTTAAATTCCAGATCAGCAAAATAAGTTTTTCTTGATGCTTTTTTGTTTGAATAAATAATGGATTTGAAGAAAAAAAGGAATGTTGATTCTCTCCATTGGTTATAGGCCAAAATATAAAAACCTGCACTTCAACATCAGGTAGAATAGTAGAATAGGTTTTTGCTGTATGTACTAACCAAATTTCAGATCTATAGGTCTAACTGTTAATTCTGAACAATTTAATTAAAATTAGTGCACCAAATTCCATGGTTGTATGGTCAGCTTAGATTACTGTTTGTGATTCAGTTGTTCTCTACATATTCACATAGGTTTCCTATAGGGTTTGTTTTCACTATCCATATGAATGTAGGTAAGCACATTGACTAGGCCGTGAGGTGTAAATGGTGACCTGCAATTGACTGGCATCCCAATTGGGATGAACTCTCAAGCCATCTGCCCACTGGTACCACAACAGTCACAACACTTATCAGGATAAAGCGATTATTAAAATATATTACCAAAAAAATATATGGTTCCAAATGCCAATATATTACAAACACTATTACCAATACATTTCTATACTACTAATGTTTATCTTCACGAGAAGGCATTGTACAATTTGATTCAATATTTGACCTCAGAACACGGTTTGCAACAGATCGATGTAAACAGATTCCAGGCAACAGTAAAAAAACTTTCTTTCAGCTTCTCCCGTTAGGGGTCGCCATAGCAGATCATCCGCATGTTTGATTTGGCACGTTTTACGCTGGCCTAAATCAACTAACGCAACCCTCCCCATTTATCCGGGCTTGGGACCGGCACTAAGAGTACACTGGCTTGTGCAACCCTAATAGCTGGGGGGGGTTCCCTGACCGGGAATCTAACCCGGGCTACAGCGGTGAGAGCGCCGCATCCTAACCGCTAGACCACCAGGGATTCCAGGCAACAGTAAACCTATTAATTCATTTTAAAATTGGATATAATTATTATGATAATTGTGCAATCTGCAAAAAAACCCAACAACAAATACGACAGTTTGCGCAATGACCATCATAACCCTGTGTGTTTGCTGTTTTGGTTAATTCTTATTTGTTCATGGTACCTGTACGAATAATGGGTAGGTGTCGTTGTTGACTGTGTGGTAGTGGTAGAGCTCTCCATCATACCACAGGACTTTGCCGATCTGTGAATTCTCCTTAGTCAAAGCAAAAGTCCTCTTTGGGTCACAGCATTCAGTTAGCAGCTTCCTAGAAAACATTAAATACATGTATAGTTATTTTATAAATAAGCATGAATTTCAAGACATTTAAATGCAAATGTATTCTTGTATACAAAGAAATACTTTAATACTTTAATTCATTCATTCATTTACAACAAATTACTGTCATTCATTTATTTTCAATTCAGCCACTTCTGCTGGTATGTTTTTAAAAGGTAGGATAAATAATTGGAGACCCGGACACACGGACATAGGGGAAATGCATGCAAAACCCCACACAAACAGTACTTATAGACCTCGGAGCTGATTGGGGTTGAGGTGATCCAGATCCACAGTCTGACAATACTGGACAGAAGGCTGAAGAAATCAGCCCAGATGGACAAATTCATCCCAGATGGGCAAATTCACCCCAGATGGCACCTTAGTCTATCACTGGGCATCATTCACACATTCACACTTAAGAGCTAAGCTGAGCCAATCTACTTGCATCCTTCTGGACTCTTGAAAGAAACCAGAAAACCCTGGGGAAACTCGAATGCAACCATGCAAAACAGAACATGCAAAGCTCCACACTGACAGTAAGCTTTGGTAAATCGAGAATTAAACCCGAAATCGTCGAACTGTGAAGCAGCAACATTGTCTTTCCGTTGCACGAATAATTTTAGCACCACATGTCTGTCTGTTTATTAGTCAGAACAAGGTTGAGTTTCAGTATGTTTGTGTTTTTGGCCTCGGTAAGAGTTTAAAAAATTAATAAACTGAATAAACAATATAAGTAGATAATTTTGCATGAATTATATACATCGGTATAATATATTAAATTCAGGAAAAAAAAAAAAATTGCTCATCCTAGGGAAATTTCACTAATGAATTAATAAAGGCTGTTGCTTTAAAAGGGTCGGAGAAAAACGATATTGAGAGAGCGTGTGCATCATATTTAGAGAAAAGAATAATAAGTGACAATCAGAGAGAATTGCTGGTTTGTAAGATGAGCGACTAGCTAGTTATCAGCGTCTGGGTGTGAGCAGCAAAGAAGGTCTCGCCTCTGTGCCTTCGCTCTCAAGACCTCCACCTCCACAAACCTGTTTAAAACCATGCCTTCCCAAACTAAAGCCGCTGCAGGTGTCAGGCTCTGCAGCATTATCTTAATCAGCTTCTCTACAGCGCTGTGTCTGTCACACAGCCTCATGGGAAGGATTGTAACAAAATAGGGCCATGGAAGAATGAAGTCTCTCTGCAGCTGCACTAATACAGGAAACAGGGCAGAACGCACTCTGCGTTAACGACGGTTAGAGTTCATTAGGAGAAATGCCAATGGCAGAAACTGCTCAGGACAAACATGCACTGGATATCAATGAAATTTTAGGGTGAACATCGGGTCTTTTCTTTCTGTGAAGGCTATTGTACATTACAGCTCATCTATCTTCACTGTGATGAGTCTGATGGAAACTGGGAGGCACAAGGTATAGGCCAAAGACTGATAAATGATGGAGTGAGCATAGCAAATGTAATACAAGAGACTGTGTAGGCTTCAGAGAAAATAAATCACAGCTTTGTATAGCAGGAAATGAAAAGCATGGGTGATCGTACATCTCGTGCATGGACCATTGCAGGAGGTATTAGTGATACCTGTACAGGTCGATGCCAGTCTTGTTTTTGGTCCACGTCTGGCCCTGGTGCAGCACTTCTTCCACGATGTCCTTATCGTTCGGCATCCTGTACACGGGGAAGATGTAGAGCCAGCAGAGCACGAGCACACAGACGGCGGCCCAGACCGACTTACTCCGGTGGAACCGCAAACACCCCATCATGCACCCTGTCATGGACCGACAGGCGGACGGACGGACGGATGGACAGAGAGACAGAGAGATCGACCGCGCTGCCGTTTTCACTTACGTCCCCGCGCCATTACGACTGATAAACGCGTCTGCTCTTCAAAAAGATTGCGTCGTCCTCCACGTTCATCTCGCAGCCTGCATCCGACACCCTGCGTTTCATTGTTTCGAGCTTCGCGTCCCCCTCCCTCCTTCTTTCCGTCCCTCCCTCCATCACCCGCTTTTTTTTTTTGTGCCCCCGCTGTCTCCTTTAGAGAAACCAGAAAAAAAAAATCACCTGCCCCCCATGTTTTACTTAGTTACCGGTTCATCCCGATCGTCTTGTGCTACAAATAAATACTGTCGAGATCTTCGGTAAATTCTTTCCTGCATTGCTCCATTGCAGTCTTTTTAAAAAAGGATGTGAAAATCTCTTCTAGTGTCTCTACAGCCGAGACAAAAGACACCTCGTTCCGACTGGATGCCTTAACACGGCGAGTCGCTAATACGACTCTCTGCTGCCCTCAGGTGGTCGAGCAACATCCGCCATCACTTCACCCCCATTGTCCTGCTAACATTGATGTGGTGTTGGGGGGTAAAGCCGCAGCCACACCCTTCCATTTAGAGCATCTTTTATTTATTTATTTAATTTAACTGCTGAGTGTTAATACCACTACCGAGCTTGGTAAAAGTCAATGGTAAAAGTCTATCGCAGACATACTGGTTCCAGAGTTACGATCATTTGGATTTTTAGATCTTACGATGACGATAGCGATACGACACAAATGTACGCATCGTCAGCAGTCGATAGAGTTCAGTTGTCTAAGTGTTATTGTATTTTTTTGTCTGTTTTTTGTGTTTCGAAGCCCAATTTTAGCTTGTCTCTTTCCATTTTTTTTTTTACCGCCATCGCCAAACACTAAATGACAAACTACTATTCAGTGATCAAGCACCAAGATAAGTTATTTGCTAGCTTTTGAGTTAGCATGAGATCAGTTATTTGCTAGAGCCTCGATCTAGAGCCAATGTTCCTTACCCTGCTCCTGGAGTTCCCTGATTCTTACACACATCCACAAAATAACCCCATCTTGAGTTGCAGTGGGTAAATATACAAGGTAGGGGTATCCCAGAACCATCTTTAGGAACCTATTTCCTAAAGTATAATAAAACCTGCTGAAGCATGTGAATTTTTTTGGTTTAAGTACAAACACACTCATACTCATTTCACACATCCGTGACTTCAGTACCACCCATAATATATTACATTATTTTTTTAAAACATATCTGTTTACATGCTGTTCATTGCACATCCATTTCACTGCTGCTATTGCTGTTTTGCACAGACTTTTGTGTTTGCATGTTGTGTTTATTTACAAGCACATGTATACAGTTCTCTTTTGCACACTGTACTGCAGGTTTACTGGCAGCGTTATTTTGTGTTTTGTGTATTTGTCCTACACTGTCTTTGTTTGTCTGTTTGCACTGTCTTGTCCTGCACTGTTTGCACTAGGTTGCACACGATGCACTTTATGTGGTGAGGACACTTACTAGTCAGCTCTGTGTTCTGTTATGTAGCTTTATGGTGTTTTATGTTGTTGTATGTAGCAGGTTCTGGAGGAATGTTGTCTCATTTCACTGTGTACTGTGTCAGATATATGGAAATATTATATATTAAAAAAAAACAACTGGATGATTATTGATTCCCCAAACTGTGTGTCATCATTTGCACACCCAAATCCATGAAGAAGACCTTTGAGATTTCTATTTGCATTTACAGTATTCGGCAGAAAACCATATTCAGAGCGAACTGCAAAGGTATTTTATAGTCTCTATAAACAAATACATTGCGATGCAGGTTCACCAATTTGTCAGAAACTACTACCGGTTGTCTTTGTAAATATTTTTAGTGGGTGGCACGACGTAATTTAAAAAATGTGCATTAAACATAAATACTTATGCAACAAACATAACTTATTTATTGAATTGATTTTCCACAGTTGCTGTTGTACCTTTTTATACTCTTTCAAACCCTTTTTTTTTAATCTACTAAAGAGTTAGTTATTTTCAGCATTCCTGTGGGTTTAGAACCGCTGGGCTACATTTACATGCTTATGTACACAATGAAGCCTGTTTGATTGATCATGTAAACAGTGGCTTGTGTTCAGAGATAAGTTACCTCTAAATAATAACGAAATAACAGGTCTACCAAAATTTTGCAGACTAGTATTTAGACCTCAGATGTAAGGCTGGTTAAATTATTTGTCACAGCTACAAACACACCATTGCCCAGGGACCGTGAGAAAACTGCAAGACATACCGCATTCTTAATAATGATGGACAAAGTACACAATGTTTTTGAGTTAAAGTAGAGCTACACAGTATTTGCTCTCAAATGTATCCAAAGTACTTTGATTTATTATGGCTATAATGTTATTTTTGTGTTGACTAGTGAGGAGTAGTGTTGTTTAGTAGTGTTGACTAGTGAGGAGAGTGTGTTGAGAAGGTGGAGGGAGTATTTTGAGCAGCTGATGAATGAGGAAAATCAAAGAGAGAGAAAGTTGGACGATGTGGAGTTGGTGAAGCAGGATGTAGATAGGATTAGTAAGGAGGAAGTGAGAGCAGCGATTAAGAGGATGAAGAGTGGAAAGTCGGTTGGACCAGATGACATACCGGTAGAAGCGTGGAGATGTTTAGGTGAGATGGCAGTGGATATTTTGACCAGATTGTTTAACAGGATTTTGAAAGGTGTGCTGGTACCAATCTTTAAGCATAAAGGAGATGTGCAGTCTTGCAGTAACTACAGGGGAATTAAGTTGATCAGTCACACCATGAAGTTATGGGAAAGAGTAGTGGAAGCCAGTCTGAGAGAAGAGGTGACCATCTGTGAGCAACAGTATGGTTTCATGCCGAGAAAGAGCACCACAGATGCCTTTTTTGCTTTGAGGATGTTAATGGAGAAGTATAGAGAAGGACAGAAGGAGTTGCATTGTGGATTTGTGGATTTAGAGAAAGTGTACGACAGAGAGGAATTGTGGTATTGTATGAGGAAGTCAGGTGTGTCAGAGAAGTATGTCTGTATGAGGACAGTGTGACGGCAGTGAAATGTGCAGGGTGAAGTTTGGACTGCATCAAGGATCGGCCCTGAGCCCTTTCCTGTTTGCAGTGGTGATGGACAGGTTGACGGACGAGGTCAGACAGAAGTCTCCCTCCCTGGACTATGATGTTTGCGGATGACATTGTGATTTGTGGTGAGAGTAGTGAGCAGGTTAAAAAGAGCCTGGAGAGGTGGAGATATGCGCTGGAGAGAAGGGGAATGAAAGTCAGTAGGAGTAAGACCGAGTACATGTGTGTGAATGAGAGGGAGGGCAGTGGAGTGTTGCGGTTGCAGGGAGAAGAGCTGGAAAAGGTGGAGGAGTTCAGGTACCTGGGGTCAACAGTGCAAAGTAATGGAGAGTGTGTTAGGGAAGTAAAGAAAAGAGTGCAGGCAGGGTGGAGTGGGTGGAGAAGAGTGACAGGAGTGATTTGTGATAAAAGAGTATCTGCAAAAATGAAAGGGAAAGTTTATAGGACTGTGGTGAGACCTGCGATGTTGAGTGGATTAGAGAAAGTGGCATTGAGTAGAAGACAGGAGGTGGAGCTGGAGGTAGCAGAGCTGAAGATGTTAAGGTTTTCGTTGGGAGTGATGAGGAAAGACAAAATAAAAAAATGAGTTTATTAGAGGGACAGTGCATGTAGGATGTTTTGGTGACAAGGTGAGGGAGGCAAGATTGAGATGGTTTGGACATGTTCAGAGGAGGGACATGAATTATATTGGTAGTAGAATGCTGGGGATGGAGCCACCAGGTAGGAGGAAAAGAGGAAGGCCATGGAGGAAGTTCATGGATGTGGTAAGGGAACTTGAAGGTAGTTGTGTTGAAAGAGGCAGATATAGAGGACAGGGTGTTATGGAGACGGATGATCCGCTGTGGCGACCCCTAGTGGGAGCAGCCGAAAGAAGAAGAAGAAGATAATGTAATTTTTGTCACAAGACTCTTGCTTAAACACTGATTGATATCTATTAAAATGATCATGAGCTCAAAACCTACCTTGTTTTTCTTTGTTTTATTTTTCTCCCCATCATATTCCCATGCCGGACAGTTGTATAAAGCATTTCACTGCATGTCATACTCTGTATGTATGTGTATGTGACAAATAAAAATTTGATTTAAATTTGATTTGATTTGATTAACTACTTATTTTAATTGTAGCTATTGCATATCTACGTATATGGAAAATATAGGGGCCAAAATTTACTTAAAGTAGGCGTGAACTGTAGTAGGCCAAGACCTGTTGGTTTATCACGAGCACTTGGGGTATTATACATAGGTTAAAGCTCATCAAGAAAAAAAAACTTATACAAACAAACAACATTTTAATTTTATTTATTATTTATTAAATGTTCATATATTTTATTAGATATTCTAGGTGACATACTGAAGCCCTGGTGTCATTTGAAAGAAGCAATAATTTAGCAACAAACGATATGATTTATGGTAAATATTAGTTTTTGACATGAAATATACTGTAAATCAGCAAATGCGTCATCTTGTGGCATCTTACTTTAACAAAGCAGGGTTAAATAAAATATCCACTCAGTCATCAGCTGTTTTATGAGTCAAGTTCTAATTTTTTTATTTCTATAGTTGGAGGAAAATGTAGATAAAATTTTGTTAGAATTGTTATTCTAATAATCGCAGGTGCTGGAAAATATACAAAAAGTTTTGTTCCGTACAGTAAATTACACCAAATAGATGGTCAGGGGATTTTATACACTAGAGAAATGCCAAAAGTAAAAAAATTGATCAAGGACCTTGAGCTAGTGGAACTGCCACATGACCTTAAATGCTATCAATTTTACAAACAAATTAAGACATGCCTAGACAATCTACCCAGTTCTTACTCACACAGAGAAGGAAATGAGGATTAGAAAATCAAGCTCTGTCTCTGACAGAGGATATAATCTTAATAATCTTCCCTTGAACATTGGTCTGCATTTACCACGAAAGTTACAAAAGAGGATAAATAAAAATATCAAAGATAATATTATTTGTATTTATTGTATTTCTTAACTTTGGAATGTAATAAAAAAAAAGTCATTAGACTGTCACAAGCCTACATTTAATTTAGAGCTCATCTATACAATTAAAGTTATTGTGCACTAGATGGCAGTGTTACCTCATTCTAAACGCTGCTGATGTTACAGTAATCAATATTGCATTTACAACAGCACACAAGTACACAGACTTTATCACATAAAAAAGGGCACATTTTGGTTTAAGATCACAAAACCCAATATGCATTTCGTAACTTGGTGTAACATATTAATTCTTTTTTTTAATCACCATATTATCCTTTACATTCACCTCTGAGTTGCTTATTTGAACAAGGGCGATTTCTGTCTCAAATATGACAGTGGACACTTTTTCTGGATCTGATTGGATATTTCAAATACAGGTTTAAACAGTTAAAATGCAGTTTAGCAAAAGATTTAAACTATGATTGATTTGCACGCTGTGACTGGGCAAGACTTCAGAAGGGTGTGCTATTTTAACAAGGTTAATATACAGTGTAAATAAAAAACAGGTGATGTTGGATTGAATCATTGGTTAGTATGCAGGCTCAGTAGAGCATTTGAAAACCAAGGCAGTTCCCAAGCTGTGACAGCAGATATGTAGCATTAGATGTGTGATGTAGCCTATTATGTAAAAGGAGTTTGACACCCTGCAGCAGATGGGTGTCCCAGCTTCAGCAGGAGGAATATTTGTTCATGTAACTAATAAAAGTTCTCTTTCAACAATACTGTGTTTGACTCCCTTGAGCCACGTGAATTTCAATTTGAATCCAAGTCTCATTACATCAGATTTTTTCTTTCATATGCAGTATATTCACACTTTATGAAAAAGTATTTGTTTCTTTCTGGGGAATGGGAGTTGCTCAATATAACTAATGCACAAAAACCTATACCACAATAGCATTAAGTTTTCTACATATTGTTATGAGTATTATAAACATCTCACAAAAAAACTCCCTAACCCTAACCCTAACCCTGAACAACCACTTCATAAGGATCTCATTGACTATTGATTGGATTGACTGGTTGATTGGTTAGTTCTTGCCACATATTTAATAGAAACATTTTCATCATTATAACTGTTTCTTCAACAAAATACAATTTCAATACAAAATGAATGGTCATTAGATAAGCCCGAAATCCAAGTGATTGACATATGGCTCTCTGTTATATGGAAGTTGAGGAGCCTACGAAGGTTGTGACACATGCCTCTGCCAAGCTCAATATAACTTGGCCGAATCATGAGCAGAAAGTGCTTTTATCTAGTAAACTAGATGAGCGCTTTCTAACAGCCGTGTCACAACCTCCACGAAGGGAACTTCCTTTCATTCCTGAACCTGCACACCAAGTTGTTCAGTGCATGGGTTAAGCCTTTTTCGGCCCGCCCCTTTACCCCCCGTTTTACTGTGTATTCCCACATTATGGGGCGGAAAGAATATGGGTATAAGGCGATGCCGCGGGTTAAAGAGACGCTTGCCAGCTATGTCACTCGCAGGACCACCTCCTCCCTTAAGACCCTGACACTACCCACGAAGCCTCTACGCAATACATCGGCGCTTTTGGGTGAAGCCTATGCTTCATCAGACTGAAATATCAGACTGACTTGCTGCATGAGTTGAATGTGGGAGGTGCCCCGGGCAGCCATTTTGATGAGCTTCGCCATACGGTGAATCTAGCTCCCAGAGCCACTAAAGAGACCACTAGTGCAATTGGCCGGTTTATGGCTGTTAAGGCACCTGTGACCGACTCTGTGAGAGATGTCTGATGGAAACAGGGCTGTACTGCTGGATGCTCTGCTAACCATTTCTGGCCTCTTCGGCGACTCCGTAAACTCTGTAGTCAAAAAGTTTCAGAAAAATAAGAAACAGGTGGCGGCGTTCCAGTGGTACCTTACACGCCTCTCTCATGGGGCTGCTCGGCGGGCACAGGCCCAACCGCAACCCTCCACCTCCCCCCGGAAGGTACAGAGACGCAGTGTTGCGACTCGCTCTCTCGGTGGTGTCTGTTCTGCTCTTGGTGTGAGCACCACCAGCTGAATCCAATCCACTGCCCGGTTGGTTTAGTGCTGGATTTCCTCCAGCAACAGTTTGCCAAGGGGATGGCTCCATCCACCCTGAAAGTCTATGTGTCCACCATTTCGGCTTATAATGCCCCATTAGCTGGGCAATCTCTGGGCAGAAACCCCATGGTAATGTGTTTTCTTCTCAGCACTTGAAGGCTAAGGCCCCCGGTACGACCTAGAGTGCCTGAGTGGTGACGGCCAGTGTCGAATTTTTTACTGATTACACAGATTATTTCAGAGCGTCAACACTCGGGTGTGTTCCCAAAGCGTTTCGATGCAGTGTCTCGTTTCCTCAGGGAATTAGTGTTACATACATTACCTAGAGATGATCTTTAATCAGTGGAGGAATTTTATGGGGTAGGGTTTGGCAAGGGAAGTTTTTCTCTCAGTTGTAGAATAAACTTTCTTTTGGCTTCTCCCGTTAGGGGTCGCACAGCGGATCATCGGCATGTTTGATTTGGCACATGTTTTTACGCTGGATGCCCTTCCTAACGCAACCCTCCCTATTTATCTGGGCTTGGGACTGGCACTAAGAGTGGCTGGGGTTGGTTCCCTGACCGGGGGTCCAACCCGTACCACAGTGGTGAGAGCGCCGCATCCTAACCACTAGACCAGAATCTGTCCCAGAAATTACATTCTTGCAGATAGGTTGTAATAAATATACAAAGCCATGCACAGACAACCCTGAATGCTAATACTTGAGCAATGAATGGAAGACTCTGTTGCTCTCTGTTACATTATTACTTTTCTCGTACTAGTTGATTAAATGCAACATCCAAAGAGTCCTTATAAAGCATTACAACAAAAAAAGAGGAAAAGAGATGATGACAGGCTTTCAATGTTATTTTACCAAGGTTATCTTGGTTTTATAACAGGACACCACTAATGTAGATCTAACATTGTAAGGTTCTGAATCAATGCTCCTGCTACTAGGTCATCATTTTGGAATGTCACCATGGCAATGAGCATAACGGTTTAAGCTAGGCCTATATTCAGGTGATGGTATCTCTTACATATAAATCTCTAGCTGGGGCAACTGTTCCAAGTGTTTATTGTTCTAGCTGGACAGAACATCAGAGGCACAAAACGTAGCTGTCATCAGTCTGAACAATGGATGGATGGATGTAGACAGAGCCAAATCTTGGCTTAATATTTAATACCTTTCAGAGAAAAGCGGGAGTAACTAGCTTTAACTGCAGCACACAACTTCATAAAAAGTGTTCTACGATTAATATGTTCAGAACGGGAGCCGAAGTATCACAAGTTCTGAGAAGTATAAGGGCAGCAAAAAAAGTGTGTGATGCGATGGGCCCCAACAACTGCACTAGCATCATGTTTCTGAATAAATAGAAGAGTCACCTGTCTAGGATGAAAGCTAGCTTGACACAGAAGCATTTGTCGGCACTCTCCACTGTTCCCACTCTCCACTGTTGTGTGTGTGGGTGTGGGGGTGTGAGACATATGAGATGTTGGATTATCCCATCTTTGTTACTTTGTCCTGTGGATCTAATGAGAGAAGGTACATGGTATATATATATATATATATATATATATATATATATATTCACTTGATCATCACTTTTGTAAATCAATCTATCATTAAATACTACCAACTATAAATCCTTCATTTATTTAACATGCAAATAAGGCACTTTGACCCAGAGGCATTACAAAACCTTGGTTTATTAACTAAACAGAATGTTTGTCTCTACATGGGCCGCTTCTTAATAGGAGTCCCCAATGAGGTGCAGCATGAGGAATGTGGATATGGGACATTGTCTGCATGACATCAATGTGATCTTCTAACAGATAACATACTTGTCCACATGCTGGTAATTTACTGGATGAATACACAGGGCCCCTTTAAGGTCAACTATTTCTTTTTATAACAAGGTCTTTCTCTGGTCTAATTTTGGTGTCCGTCAACTTTAATGAATTTGGGTTGATTATTTAAACTGCTCAGTGCTCACTAATTATGAAAACAAAAATAAAATATATGTTTGGGTTAAAAAGTTTTTTTATTCAATGTGTAAGTCTGTTATGTCATGAAAGCATCATGCATGTGATTATAAACCCCATTAATCAAATGAATCATTAAAAATGTGAACATGTGTAGTAATCATGTCCATGTAATAATGAGAAAATTAGTTTTTACAAGCGTGCACATGAATAATCATGTGTATAATAATAATAATTGTCCAATCTTGAATGCAACACAGCAAATTGAAAGCTGTGTTTGCACATCCCCACAGCCAAACCTAAGCTCACTTGTGGTGTATTCTTATGTATTGGCTGTATCATCTCGCCTCATGGTGGGTGATATTTAATCCATGAAGGCTTGCCAGCTCATTCCTCAGGACAAACGCTTTGTCTATATCTGTTAACAGCACATAAAAGGTTCCATTGTCTCAGCAGCCTGTTGTTCTGCTCGCAAATCCGGCGGAGATCTACGAAACAGCACCAAGGTAATAAAAAAAAATTCTTCTTATAGTACCACTACTAATAATTCTATAATAATAAATAAATGACCTTGTCTAGCATCTGCCTAATTTATAAACAAACAACTCAGTTTAACATACATTCAGTTTGTGAATTTGTGGGGCACATTTCTTTTGTAATAACATGTATTTCCCTCTGTGTGGTAAAAAGTGTCACCATGTCAGGGTAAGTATTCTTGATTTTGCTTTCCATTGCTTTTTATTTGTTTATTTAAATTAATCTTTTTTTTTTTTTTCTTTTGGCATATCACATTTATTGGGACAGAAAAATAATATTTGTTAGTAGATTTTACCAGTACAATCAACTTAGGCTTTGCTGAATGTACCTTTCAAAATATTCTTTACTATATTATATAGGAAAAAAACACCTTCAATACTTACATTGCTTTTTTTTTTTTTGTACTTTTATCTTTATGCACTTCATCACTGGATTATGACAGCCTGGTGAGCATATTTTACAGCATTACTGCATAAAAATGATTGCATAAATTTGCATGTATTTGTTTGGCAATGTGCAGCAGGTTTTGTGTATGATTTATTTTTGTAAATGTGGAAACTTAATTTAAAGTGACGGATCTTGCATAACTTGCTTTTGACATGGATGCTCTGTTCCAGGCACGTCCGAAAGGAAATCCCAAAGGTTTTGACAAGGTATTTATAGAAATCATCTCACCAGTGCTAAAGGTTATTGATGGGTGGATTGATATGAAGTATGCATACTTTGATCCTGTCAATTCCTTTTTATTTAAAAAATGTAAAATATATTGAGACTGTGTTTTTTTTTTATTAAACAAAATATGACCCTTCAGCCACTGTCCTTTTACCCGGTGATTTGATATTCCAATGAAACACACAGACAGGCATGCAAACACGGTGCATGTGTATAACAAGTTAGATCGGTAAAAAGGAAAAGAATCAAAAACAATAATAATAATAATAATAATAATGAAGGAGGCGAAACGAAAACTTATACAAAAGGCGTATAAACCAAATGTCAATGTCATAAACCTAAATAATAAGCTACGTTTAAAACGTGCCTATAGTAATTATTGAAAATGATCAAATTATTATTCATGCTTCATTTGAAATAGCCAACAAGTGGAAGATTACATTTAAAAGCTACTGAGGTGAAGGGAATAATACTGAGGATCTCATTACAAATCACCTCTGAAGGACTAAAATACTGTATACTGTATATTAAGCAGCAAATTAACAATCATTTCTTAAAGTTGATATGTGGAAAGCAACAGAAGGGAAATTGTGACTGCTAGATGACTGGGTTAGTGCATCTATAAAATGGCAGGGCTTGTGGAGTGTTTCTGAGATTTAATAGTAAGTACCTACCAAAATGGCCCAAGAAAGTACAGGGGTGAATGAACTAAGAACAGGGTGATGGATCCCCAAAACTCATTGGTGCATGTAGGGAGCAAAGGTTAGCCTGTCTAGGATGATCGTACAGAAGTGCTACAGTAGGACAAATTGTGGTAAACTTTGGCATCAGAGCTTTTACACCACAAAAAAAGTAGCTACAATTGTAGTGTATTCGAACTGGATTATGGAGCAGTGGCAAAAAGGTGGCTTGGTCTGATTAATTAAATTTTCCTTTGGATGGCCAGTTGTGTGTGTGTTTGTGTGTGTTGCTTTCCAGGAGAAGAGATGGCACCATGATACACTATGTAAAGAAGGCAATTTGGTAGAAACACTATAATGCTGTTGGCATTGCTCTCCTGGGAATTTATGTGGATTTTACTTTGAGACGTACCACCTGCCTAAACATTGTTGCAGACCAAGAACACCCCTTTATTGGTCTGACTTGTATATATGACATCAGTATTCCCTATTAATCCTTTCAGCAAGATTATGCTCACTGCCACACTGGAAAATCTGTTCAGGAATAGTATAAGGAACATGACAAAGAGATGATGAGGTACCAGTGATCAGTGTTCCTGTGCCTTTCTCTTCTTTGGATCTGCCTGATTCATCCTGACACCCTACCTCTGGATAGAGTTCTCTTTAATTGGAGACAACTCCGTGCAGCTGGGGATGATGCCACATAAACAGCCTAAAGATCCAAAAATATTAATTAGCAACTTGAGAACTTTGAGAAATGATTTGGACTGTAATTAATATCATTAGTTCTGCATCCTACAATGAATAGACATTCGATGCCACTCAGATGAGAGTGGGTTCACTTGTAAGTCTGGTTCCTCCCAAAGTTTCTCCCTCATATCATCTCAGAGGAATTTTAATTGACACAGTTGCACACTCACTCTATAATACTCTAAAAACACTTAAGTAAATTAATATGAGTTCAAGTTGTTCACTTACAAATGTGAACAACTCAATGAACCCAGATCTTAGAGGACCTGCTGTTCATGACTTGCTGTCAGATATTACAGCACACCTTCAGGAGCTTGTGTAGTTCATGCAGGTAGTGTGAATGTTATGGCTGATCAATGTATTTTTTATACCTACTGGCTAAATTTAGAATTGAGTTTGAATGTATTACTGACTTTTGCATACATCAGTATTCAGAGCTCAGATGTTATATAAAAGCAGACTGTGCTATTACAAAATTTATATGAGATTTGCACACACTGAATGGAGAAAGCAAGGAGATGTATCCCAATTATGCATCATTCTGACCATGGACATAAGCCCATTTTACATGCACAATGCCTGATAGCTTGATATAAGCACAATATGTCACGTTCAAATATATTGTCAAATGTTTTACACTAAAAAGCTTACTAAATATTAAATATTTAAAAGGTTTTTTTTTTTGTTAATGAAAGTTGTTTGAATATTAGAGGAGACAGCACTGAAGACAGCTTTATTAAAATTATGAATTATATTTACTTAAAGTGAGCTTTAAGCATAGCAGATAAGCGCTTAATCAAATGCAGGAATAATGGGATTGATGTATTAATTAAAATTAGCAAACAGCAAACACATGTTACAATTTCATAATCTTAATTAAAAGTATTCATATTTTTGATTAATTGTTGGTTCAACTAATATTGAATAGTGAATGCAAAATAAACGGATCTGATATTTTATAAGATGCAAAATGGTTAGGTGGAAGACATTTTGGTAAAGAAATCCAATTGTAAAGAGTAATGTGATGATTTATTAAAAATTGCTTAAATTGGTCATTGCAAATAGAACTGTTTATGCAGCAATAATTAAGCAAAATCAGACAAGCAGCTTTGCTGTTATACCTAATACCAGCATGGCTGTTATAGGGTTCTTGGCACAAAACCACAGTGGCAAATATCTTTGAACTTTTAATCTTTGCTGAATAATGCTTAAATTTATTTATTGTTCTTTTTTATCTTTACAGCCAAAATGCAAGATTTCTGCATCTCGGAAACTCTCTCTCAAGGTTTGTGTCAATGATTCAGGACATTTAAATACAAACTGCCATGTTTGCTAGATGAGTCGAGGTAAGAACATAAACATTAAAGTTGCAGCATTGGTGTTTACATTTCTAATGGAGGAAACACATATTGCCAAATCTTTACTTAAGAGTGCTGTGTGCTGTTTAATTTAATTTAACTTAATATTAGTTAATATCTTTTCAGAACAGATTTTGTGTGTGTGTGTGTGTGTGTGTTGGGTGTGTGTATATATATATATATATATATATATTAGGGCTGTCAAAATTACGGTGTAATGCAGATTCATTTTAATGCCACAATTTTTTGCAATGCTTGAAAAAATAGCATTGTTTGACCATTTTTATTAAAAAGATAAATAATTAAAAATAAAAACCAACACATTTATTTACAACATCCTTTCCTTACTCAGATATAAAAAAAGACTAAACGCAACAAAAAAAAAAAAATATTTCGGATAACTAAACATTAGTTTCACTCAAGTCTAAAAACCTTTTTTCGCACTAAAAACCGTCATGAAGCGCACACCTGGCAAATAAAATCGTTTGTGTGGAAAGATAGCAAAAGTTATACATTGCTAAAGGAAGAGCTATGTCACATATCTGATTTTATAGTTTACCAGTGCCGATTAAATTTGTAAATCACAAACAAATAGGAAATATTTGGTTATATCAATGTTTGCCCCCAAAAATGAATGTTCAGCTTAATGTCACCTGCTACTATAGAAACACACAACTAACTTTAGAACTTTACATTAACAATGCAGCAATCACCTTTATTACTTAAAATATGTGCACACAATTCCTAATGACTGGGTTCAAGTGGTTCACTGACATCTACTGCAAGAAGCATAAAGTCAAGCCCATAGACAAGAAATCCTACACAAACACACATTGGCAGGAGAAATGTATGCCTCTGAATTATTATATTCAAATTATACTAATTATGTAACCACCCTTACATCGGTTCCCTGGTGGTCTAGTGGTTAGGATACGGCGCTCTCACCGCTGCCGCCCGGGTTAGATTCCCGGTCAGGGAACCAACCCCAGCCGTTAGGGTTGCACAAGCCACTGCACTCTTAGTGTGGGTCTCAAGCCCGGATAAATGGGGAGGTTTGCGTTAGGAGGGGCCTCTACCGTAAAAACGTGCTAAATCAAACATGCAGCTCATAAATACGGATGAACCGCTATGGATAACCCCTAAGGTGAGAAGCTGAAAAAGGTTTATATAACCACAATTACATAAATCTAGGTCTTCTTATCAAGCTATGGTGTTGCTAGTTAGTTACTAAGCTGTTATTTTGTTGCTCACAACATAACTCATAGGAGTTTCATGAAAGCAGTTACATTTTGGCAAGCAAAATTGTAAGACATTTCTTAATTTTCATTCTTTATTTTTATGATAAAATACAATATACAATTATTATTTAAAAGGGCATCAGACTCTGTCTTAATAAATGCTTAAAATCTGTTTGTCTATTTAGATGCTGCTCCTCAACAGAGCAATGGAAGAGTTGGAGAAGGAAAAACAAGATAGGGATGAAGAGAAATCACGCTACCTGGATGAAAAATTGATTCCGCTACAACTCTCCGGACTCTCGCTGGGAGAATTACAAGTAGATATATAATTTACGTTTTCACAATCACATTTTATTTATACTCAGTTTCATTGTGCACTAACAAGGTGATTTCTTTGGGAACCAATGGAATTCCAATAGCATAATTCTTATCGTGATCCTGACCCTAGTTAACCTATTGAATGTCCAAAATTATTTCAATCTTGACCTCCCTATAATTTCTGGCACTGCCCCTTAAAGATGTCCCTAAAAATATTATTTGTTGTGGTCAAAATTCTGCTTCTGCAACTCCTTTTTCCAAAGCTTTTTTGGGCTTGCCAAGCAACCCAGTGTGCTCTCAGTGTGGGTTTACACAACCCCAGTGTGGGTTTACAATGTAAATCTGGCCAGCACCTGTGCACCAGTTTGAGAGCACTCGTGATACTAAAATAGACCAAGTGTGAATGCAGCCTCTACATGTTTAACAGCAACAAGCACCTGCTTTTTACTCAGTGGTTGAAGCCACAGAACCAACAGTGCAGAACCAACAGACCAAAATAAAGATTAAAAAGAGTTTTAAACATTTGAAGTAACTTATAATTTACCATAAGAGGTAGTAAACAAAAGCCAAACATTACACTGGTAAAGAAGAAATATTAGGCTGGTCAACCTACAAATGTTGTAAAAAGTGATGTCTCAGTGGCAGTGGACTTGGTCTTTGGGCCTGGGGGATGTCACTTTAAAAGCAGCAACTTATTTTGATATGCTGTGCATGTAGGGATGTCTTTACCTTCATGGTAGATCATGGTAGAGCAATGTGAAAAGAGCAGTACTTGAAAGAAAAAAATGCCTCTGCTTCAGGGTACCGCAGAGGAAACGTGTCACTAATGGATTTTTCATCAGCAACTGCTCGACAAGTGAAGCATGATAAACCGCAGCAGTCACGTAAACCTTAAGGATGGAAGGAGACAACACTTTGGCAAACTATTTCTAAAGAAATTCCAGCACAGGGCCAACCAAAGTTAACTGGGTCTAACTGGTGACCTTCATACTGTATAGTGAACAGGCAGCAACCTCCTCAGGGAGAAAGCTCTGGATTGAAGAATGGTCTATACCAACGTAGCTGAGAGACCAGAGGCTATAAGCTCAGGGGCCGCAGCCTCCGCAGCCTCTGCAGCTTAGGGGCGGGGGTGAAGCAAAGCGCCCCCTGCCTGAGACAATAGATCCCACCTGAGGGGAATTTCCCAGGGAGGGTGTTCGAGAAGGTTTACCTAAATGGTGAACCATGGCCGGCCTGGCCAGCACAGGGCTACCAGGAGGAGACAGACTCCATCCTGTCGAACTATCTCCAGAACTTCCTGGAGCAGTGCAACAGGTGTACAGGTGTAGCCTCGGCCACGCCTTTACCATATTGCCCAGTCTGAAAGGAGCTGGGTGAGTGAGGGAAAACCAGAGGGGACAATGCAAGGTCTCTCAAGTCGCAAAGAGGTCGTCTTGTGCTCTGTAAAACTTTTTTTTATTTTTATTTCTGCACCACCACATCCAGGTGGAGCCTCCGTTCTGCGATCCTCTGCCTTTGCCTCAGTTCAAGCACCCTGGCATGTATGGGGTGTATACTGCCCTCGGTGAGAGCAGCTTCCCTTGAAGCACCGGAGGTTGCAGGGTTAACAAACTTATTTCCCATGGCACTGAGAAGTATCAGGCACACACACTTCCAGCGAAATCTTTCTGAGGTCTTGAGCAGTCAGGACCTTTTTGCCGACCTTGGGCGCCGGCTAGCGTCCCTGTCTGGGGAAGTGCGAGTGGCTATGCTGAGTTTCTGGATCTCCTGATGCCCACTTACTAATAATTACCTGATCTTATAAATGCAGTAAACAAACACACAGAGCACTTACTGAACAAACAGAAGCTAGTGAACTCTCAACAGCATGTGCTTTTATAGCTTCCTGGTCTTGACGTCACCCCACCGGTGACATCAAACTTTTCCTTTGGACTGATTACACACATGGTTCAGAGCCTGGTCATGCAGAGGCGTTCCCAAAGCGTTGCAGCTGATGCAGCTCAAGGTTACTGAAGGGAAATGAAAGATTCCATGTCAATGTGTTTCTTCAAAGAAGTGCTGCACTGCCAGGTCACACAGTACTCACACGGGGTCACAGTCAGATGAAACATCTTCATTACTACCCCAATTACATTTGCAACTTAATTTTTTTGTTACATTTGAGAAACCACTATGACAATAGTCATAAAAAATTAAAAAAATAACAGCATGGATTTTTGCACCTGACAAAAATATATTATATGCAAAATGATTTACATGCTTGCTCATTCTTTCAGAATCTGTGCAGAGAACTGTATCAAAAGATTGATATTGTTGATGAAGAGCGATATGACTGTGAGGCTAAAGTGATGAAGCATAATAGTGATGTAAGTGTGGCTTTGCTCATCCTGAATAGATGCTGTACTGTATTCTTAACTTACAAGGTGATGTGGTTTAATAGCATGTTTTATTTCTTTATTATCCCAGATTCGTGAACTAAAGTTAAAAGTTGAGGATTTGGGAGGTAAGTTCAAGAAGCCAGCTCTTAGGAAGGTACGCGTTTCTGCTGATGAGATGATGCGTGCTTTGCTGGGCTCCAAGCACAAGGGTTCCATGGACCTGCGGGCCAATCTCAAGTCTGTCAAAAAGGAGGACATCAAACAAGAGAAGGTATTAAAAGCATTAGATATAAACTTAATATGAAATGTTTTTTTTTTCGACAAAATATTACAGTATTTTAAGCTTATATTTGCTGCTTAATAGAACATCCACTGGTCCTGTGGATTGTGCTGTAAGATAAAAAAGGAAAAAAAATTAGATTCAACAAAATACAAATGGTATAGTCTAGCTGGAGATTTTTCAAAGGCGGTCATCAATGTAGTGCTTTGTTTCTTTTTTAGGTACTGACCTCAGAAGTAGGTGACTGGCGTAAAAATGTAGAGGCCATGTCTGGAATGGAAGGAAGGAAAAAGATGTTTGATGCTGCTGGTGGAACCCAGTGAACTACACCCAGATAATACCCATTGGAGTTCTGTGAAAAATTAAAAAAAAATAAACAGAAGTTTCTAGTTTTTATTGAGCTTGGCCTACTCTACAAATTAAGTCATATTATCAACATATTTATTATGAAATCTCTGTTCTGGGTAACCTTAAGTACATCTAATCACCTGTTAATTTCTGTCTAAAATGTCTGTTAAAATGATAAGAAATTATAGATAATTTCCAAGATTTTAAAAACTCTGGTCCTAAGTGTTTTATTACAGAAATACATAATTGTATAGCGATAGCAGAGATAGAACTAGAATGTCTTTGTATGTCTATGAGCTGTGTGAAAGTCTTAATTGAAAAGATATGCAGATTGCATAGCATTAAATAATAGATAAAATAACATGTTTTATAACAGTTTTTTTCCCTTTTATCTAAATACATGCATTGATACTTACATTGTGATGGTACTGCGTTTAGTATTTAGTCATATGCCTTTTTTATTTATTTGTGTCCAAAAACATCTCCGAACCAATATCGAGGACCTCACTGAAGAACTGTAAAGTAGCATGCATTCAGTTTATTAACACTTTCCTCTGAGTAGTTTATCCACAGTTTCATCTTTGTTTTATAAAGTAATTCATAAATTTTACAGATGTTTATGAAAGATCCAGTATGAAAAATAGCTTGAAACTATTTCAATCAGGTCTTTCTGTTATACTTTTCTTGCATATTGTTATTTTGAAGGGTGAATGCAGATGGCACAGATTAATAATAATAATAATAATAATAAAAGTAGTCTATAAAACACACATTTAAATTAATAATAACATTTTAAAATGCATTTTATTGAGAATATTAAACCTAGCCCATAGAAAGTGAAAGCAGACTCCTGAAAAAAGATTACTGAAAAGCTGAATGATCTATGAGGAGCATATACATCTCTTGCAACACCTGCTGTACATCAAAAGAAAGAATTTTGTAGTCACTATGAAGTCTAAACTGCTGCTGTTGTGGAAAGTCTGATGCTGTGTACGATCAAGGGCCTAGATAGATTCCTAGGCTTTGGGAATTTCTACAAGTACTTTATATGTGGCTTAAGCTCCATTGCTTACCCCTTGACATAACTGCAAGAAAATAAGCACTAACCCAGCTTAACATGTTTACTATGGCCTTCAATTGAGCACCCTGACCCCAAACGGGAGTTGGAGCAATCCTCTCACAGCAGTTCAGAGATAAGCTGAAGCTCCTTCGTTTCACGATATCCTTGTGAAAGCCCTCGGCCAAATAAAATAATAGCGTCAAAGTCAAACTCTTGAACATTAAGCCCTCCCTGGAATTGTGATAGTAATGGCAACTTTATTGTAGAGCTAAACTGATCTAGCTTGGTACACTGCTAGGTTCCCACATGCTAAAGCTAGCCAATAAGCATTTAGTTTTTTAAACAACTAGAAATATTTTTAATGATTATAAAATAATTACTATTACTATAAATAGTGCATGTTGGTCCATTAAGTTAACTGCAAACTTTAATGAACAGAATAGAAGGGCCAATTTCTAGTCTTTTAAAAGCTGCGTTAAGATCAAGCAACACAAGCAACGAGACAGGACCTGCAACATGTAGCTCCAGCGGTTAGGGTGCTGGGTTACTGATCGGAAGGTTGGGGGTTCAAGCCCCCGATTACCATGCTTCCTCTCTTGGGCCCTTGAGCAAGGCCCTTAACCCCCTATGCTCCAGGGGTGCCGTATCATGGCTGACCCTGCGCTCTGACCCCAGCTACTAAGCAAGCTGGGATATGTGAAGAACAAAATTTCACTGTGCTGTAATGTATATGTGACAAATAAAGGCTATTCTATTCTATTATCTACAGTGCCCTCCACAATTATTGGCACCCCTGTTTAAGATGTGGTCGTGGACTTCTAAAAATTCTCCTTTTTTTTTAAAACAACAGAACCCAAATGCAAAAAAATAGAAAAATAATCCAACCTTTTATTTAAGTACATAACTTTGGTGGTAAAAAAAACCCATACATTTAGAAAAAAAAAAAATTAAAATCATGTGTCACACAATTATTGGCACCCCTAACAATTCCTCTGAAAAATGTAATTGTTTTTTTTTTATATATATTTTTCTGTAGTTGATAAGGTTGGTCAGGGTATCTAGGGACTTTTAATTAGTAATTCATGATTTCCTGTTTCCCTGGGGTATAAATATGACGAGGCCTAATTTTCTTACCCATTTGTCAACATGGCAAAGACAAGAGAACACACCATTCAAGTAAGGCAGATGTATGTCGACCTTCATAAGTCAGGCAATGGCTACAAGAAAATAGCCACTCGCCTTAACTTGCCGGTATCTACAGTCAAAGGAGTCATTAAGAAGTTTAAAACAACTGGAACAGTGACAAACAAGGCTGGAAGAGCTCCCAAGTTTATCTTGCCACAACGCACAGTGAGGAGGATGGTAAGAGAAGTAAAAAAATGTCCCAAGCTCACCGTCACAGAATTGCATCAAAGAGTGGCATCTTGGGGTCACAGAGTCTCCAAAACAACCATCAGACGCTCTCTACATGCCAACAAGCTGTTTGGGAGGCATGCAAGGAAAAAGCCTTTTCTCACTAACACTCACAAACGTAAACGTCTGGAGTTTGCTAAGCGGTACTGGGACTTCAACTGGGATCGTGTGCTTTGGTCAGATGAGACTAAGATTGAGCTTTTTGGCAACAAACACTCTAAGTGGGTCTGGCGTAAAACAAAAGATGAGTATGCCGAAAAGCACCTCATGCCCACCGTGAAGTATGGTGGAGGATCTGTGATGCTGTGGGCCTGTTTCTCTTCCAAAGGCCCTGGGAACCTTGTTAGGGTGCATGGCATTATGAACGCTTTGAAGTACCAGGATATTTTAAATAAAAACCTGATGGCCTCTGCCAGAAAGCTGAAGATGGGTCGTCATTGGGTCTTTCAGCAGGATAATGATCCAAAACATGTGGCAAAATCTACACAAAAGTGGTTCAGCAGTCACAAACTCAAGGTCCTCCCATGGCCATCTCAGTCCCCAGACCTCAACCCAATCGAAAACCTGTGGGGCGAGCTAAAGAGAAGAGTGCATAAGAGAGGACCCAGGACACTGGATGATCTAGAAAGATTGTGCAAAGAAGAATGGTCAAAAATCCCTCTCTCTGTGTTCTCCAATCTTGTGAAATGTTATAGGAGGAGATTAAGTGCTGTCTTGTTGGCAAAAGGAGGTTGTACAAAGTATTAACATCAGGGGTGCCAATAATTGTGGCACACATGATTTCAAGTTTATTTTTT
>MU551697.1:654344-701247 GCA_024362625.1 Silurus asotus | reverse complement strand
AAGAGGTATATCTCCCAGTTTCTCATCAACTGTTGACTGCAGTAAAAGTAAACAAGCCAGAAGAGGATGTTCAGGAGTGTATTTGTTTAATTTATAATTTAAATGCACACACATGCTTTATCTTGATATTCACATCTTAAAATAAATTGAAATAAATAGCATTTAATATTTGTTTTTGAATATCCCTTGCATGCAACTACAGCATCAACACACTGGTGATATCACTAAACTGTTGCATTTCCCTTGTCCAGGTTTATACTGCAGCTCCTTTGTTTTTTTGTTTCTCTCTTCAGACACCACCTCAGAAAATGAAATTCAGCTCAGATTGGGTTATTGTCTGGTGATTGATTTGGCTAGTATAAAACCCTTTTTTTTCCCCCATGGATGCAAGCTGTGGGTTTTTGTTCATTGTTTTGCTGAATGATAACATTCCTTCAAGTTAGAATGGATACATTCATCACAAACTACAGTATGGATGAAGATTAGAATCACAGAAGCAGCAATACATGCTCACGACAACCCCTCCAACGTGCTTAATAGATGAGCTTGTTATGTTTTGGATCATAAGTAGATCCTTTTTTTTCTCCACACTGAACTATAACAAATAAAACAAACAAATGAAAGAAAAAATTTGTAGACATTCAGAACTATACATTTTTGTCATGAATCAACCTAACATGGCAAATTTGATTAAATTAGTGTGGGATCAAATAAAAAGATGGCCAAAAGATGTTTAAGATATCCGGAGGCAAATATGAACAACAATGAATTGAAAATTAAATTACACTAATTAAATTACTTAATCAAAAATAGTCTTTTGGTTTTAATTCAAAAATCCAAAAGTTATTTGAAAATATTGCATTCAGCATTTAAGCTTTTTTTTTTTTTTTACAGCCACTATAACAGATTTAAAAGTAATCAAACCAACATAATTATAAAAATAAGGATTATACTTGGAAGTCGCAAGTCTTTAGCAGATAGTAACTGTCTGAAGTGTGGAATCCAAGGAAACTGATTTCTCTCCCTTTAGATGCTTTGACAGAAATAAAACTTTTTTTTTTAACTAAAGTTTGTCTAAATAATTAAAAGAGAAAGTATATTTCTTTTTTTGCTAATGAGTAAAAAATGTACCAATTACCAGGGGGAAAAGTCAGAACAGAAATCTTAACTCATGTCCAAAATACTGCAGTATAAGAGGGATAAAACACTTTTCATCAGTTCGCAGGTTGTTAATTATTTCTACATTTATAACAGTATGTCTCATTTTGTCTAATTACTTAAGGCATGAGATTTAAGGGAGAATGAATAGATGTTAATGCTGCTTCAATTAAAATCAAGCCTTTGACAATTAATCATCAGCATCTGAAGATTTAATGACCAGATTACAAGATTGCAACAACTCATGCTGCTCCTCTAAATTTTGGGTTTTCATTATCAACCGATTTAAATAGAATGCCTTGTCATCAGACCATGGAGGGAAAATAAAATGAATAATCTATGAGCCTGTGAAAACACTTCGTATTTCCAAACTGATCTCTCTAGCATTAGTGACTGGGCTAGGACTGGTCATTCTGTTACTGGACCCAATCCAGTTGGTATGGATCTTGTCGAGTACATTGTATTAGTTCAAGTGGATTACACAGCGTAATATTCAGGACAGTGTGTCTGTGTAACATCTTATCTCCCCAGTGTTGTGAAAGCACTTTTTACAATAATCCGTCTGAGATAGAATCCTGAAATACAAATATATGGAAAAAGTATTAGGGCACCTGACTTATGTGGTTCTAACCATATGTGGTTACTTCCCAAACTGTTGCCACAAAGTGTGTCTTTGAATGTGGTAGCATTTCATTTTCCCTTCACTTGAACTAAAAGACCCAAACCAATTCTAGCATAACAATTCCCCTGTACACAAAATAGGCACCTCGAATATATGGTTTTCATGGGTTTGGGTGAAAGATCTTGAGTGGCCTCAAGCTCTCAATTCAACCTTATTGAACACCTTTGGGCTAAATGTGAATGCTGACTGCACCCCAGGCCTTCAGCTACATCAGTACTCCACTTGTGGCTGAATAAGCACAAATCTCCACAAGGATACTCCAAAATCTTTTGAAATGTCTTTTCAGGTCAACTTAATTTCTATAGTCTAATGTCTAATTTCAAAACAGACATTGTCTCAAAGCAGCTTGACAAAAATCAGCAGTCAAGGTGAATGGTGTGCATTTATCCCTGATGAGCAAGCCGTGGCGACCGTTAAGGGATGTACGATTTTTTTGATCAGGTGTCCACAAATTTATTTGTCTATATAGTATACTGTAGCTGATCAGGCATAACATTATGCTATTATAACATTATGACACGTGAAGTGAAAAACACTGATTATCTCTTCATCATGGCATCTGTTAGTGGGTGGAATGTATTAGGCAGCAAACATTTTGTCATCAAAATTGATGTGTTAGAAACAGGAAAAATGGGCAAGCATAAGGATTTGAGCGAGTTTGAAAAGGGCCACATGACTAGACAACTGGGTCAGGGTCATCAGGGCATCTCCAAAACTGGAGCTCTTGTGGTTTGTTCCCAGTCAGTATCTATCTAAAGTGGTCCAAGGAGGGAACAGTGGTGAAACAGTGACAGGGCATGGGCATGGGGTCCAATCCAACAGATGAGCTACTGTAGCTCATATTGCTGAAGAAGTTAATGCTGGTAATGGAAATGGTCATAATGTTATTTCTGGTTGGTGTACAAATCAAGACATTACAGTACATGTATGTTAGAGTCATAAAAGAGTGATACACATTAGTGTTTAACATCCTCAAATAACCAGAGATTAAAAACGTGCCAATATACAGTTACACAAACTTTATATAGAACCACAATCAGACTGCCCAGGGGATGGTTATATGCAGTCACCCATATCATTTATCAAACCACAAAAAAGTGCTGGGGGCTATTGGGTCTGCAATGTTGGAGGGGGAGGAGCAGCCAGTGCTTTACATGAGCCTGGAAGCTCTCAGTAAGGGAAAGCAAGTACTGTACATGTTCTTTTAATGCAGTCTATTTCAGTAGTTAATTAAAGTATTCTATATTCTGCTGTTTCTGGAATTTCTAGTATGTGATGTTCAGTGGTAAAGACTTTTGGCCTGTTTGACTTGACTGTATAAGGGAAGTAGTAGCTCAGTGTATAAAATGTTTGAAATGTATTAAAATTTTAGAACCACCAGACTACCTCTGCTGGGCCCCTGAGTAGGACCCCGACTGTTAATAAGTTGTAAGTTAATTAGTTGTACAAATGAGGTAATTGCAATTCATAAACAAATTAATTTACATTCCAAGCCATTGCTGTTTTTTTTACTCAATCGACGGTGTAACTAAAATGTACGAATTGCCATAGTCAACTTTAGTGCACAACTCAGTTCAGTTTAAGCTCACATTTTAGTTTTTGCCCCAAGTAGTAGCTGAATGTATATTTAAGCCAATTAAAACAGCGCCACCTCTTTTGTATCCCTGTCGGGTTCAATATGTCACAGATTTTGCCAATTGAATATAGATTAACTCCAAATCAGCTAAAGACAAGATAAACAATAAATGGTAAATCTTGCAATCTGTGCAAACAGATCTTGTGCCGCAACAGATCCATCAATGCTCTGCAGGCATCACTTAATAAATAAAAAAATAGCAACATGCTCGGTAACATTGAAACTTTAGAACTGTTCATTTGCACTTTTTCTGTTTGTTTTTTTTTTTTTTTTTATAAAATGAGAACATTTTATGCACAATGACTGATTTTGCTTTATCCACTAAAACAAAATATAGACAGTGTGGAAATGTAACGTGTGTCTGTATACTTAAATTCCACTTATGGCGGCTTCTAGCCTTTTTGCCACCTTACGCAAGGTTCCTTTAGACCCCACCCCTCCTCCGGCCCATGCTAATGGCTCTGCCCTCCCACCACATTGCTCCACCCCCACACCACACATATCATTCACAACCTTTAATTAAAAAAGATTTAGCAGATTTAATAATTATTGCAAAATTGCCTGATTTCAAGTATGTAAACAAATGTAAATAAGCGAGGGCTCATTTCTCACTGGTGCCCCCCAGATGGTTGCACCCTAGATGACCACTTTTGTTTGTGCCTAGAAACTCTACTAGTTCCACTTATGACAGAAGCACTGTCATAAGTTTGGGTTCCTGGTTCTTCTCTGCATTAAAATCTAACACTGTTTAAGTGTAGAATTGTGTTATTTAAAAAGGCCAATCAACTGCATTTACTGCCTGCACCAATCAACTGTTTAAAATGAATATCTGACTTTTTCCATTGCTCTTTGAATTTTGCATAAAAAACCTCATTCTGTATTTCTTTGCTTTGTATTCTAGATGGTAGTAAACCTTTCTTCTTATAACCAAGCTATTTTTTTTGTTTTTCATAATCTGAATCTGTAGTCATGCTTTCTTTTGATTGTAAGTACAAGCCACAATATTTTTTCAGGATCGCCTGTGTCTGCAGACTAGTCATTTTCACTTATTCAATCAACAGTCTCATCTCTTACGTCAGGAAAGCATGCCCAGGTTTTCCTTGCAGTTCCACTTTCTGTTTTTTAAAGGAAATTTCCCAGACTCACAAAGTAGCTGTTTAGATGCTTCAGGACTTATGGATTGCTGCAGGCACTCAGTGGCTAAGTTAACTATCCAGGAGGTGCCCCCAATAAAATTGGTGGATTTTCCTTTTTAAACCAAAAAAATAATGCACATGATCGTATGAGCAAATCTACTTTATTCTGTAGCACCCAGGGCAATAACTGACACTTTAAGTAAACAGTATTCTTAGTGCAGGAAAGTACAAGTGTTTTACCTGGGAATTTACACAATTTTATAAAGACCAATTTGTAAATGCTTATGCAAATGATTAATGCAAATTTATGTTCATATCTGGCTTAATAAATGAGTTTTATCATTTTTATTCTGATTTTACATCCAAAGTAAAATCAAATAATGAAGTAAAAATATTTGCTATCACACAATGGTAAATAAATGTCCAATTTTACAGTCTGAGAAAAACGTGCCATTTTTTGTTCTTCTGTTTGTGAATTTGACACTATTATGAAACAATTAAAGTAGCAAGAAAGAGAAGGAGCAGATAAAACAAAAGAAAGTATGTCAGAGGGATGAAAGATAAAGACTAAAAACCTAAAGACAGAAAGCGTGGGATCTGCAACAGCGAAGAGCCCTCTGTCTTTCCTCTGATAATAGCAGAGCAAGATCTTTAACACCAGCTATCTCTTTCTTTTCCCATAGTAATTAATGCATGAACAACCAATAACACAGTGCAGCAACATCAGCAAAGTAGCTTTTAACAAACATAACATGGACTTTCCTTTTCACTGATGCTCTAATAGTGGTGTTTCTCTGAGATGGGGTGCCTAAGGCAAATATCACCTCACAGGCCTTCAAAGTCCTCCCTTTGGTCAATAAAACTTTATCTCCCGAATCCCCATTAAAATGTTTTAAATGAGAAAGGATCTCAGCTTTGCTGGGCCAGCATTTACTACACTGACCACAGCATAGAAAATGTATGTACTGCCCTACTTTGCAAGAATGAGGAAGATTTGAATTAATAAAATAACATAGTAGTCATTTACTGCAGATCCAAGCTGGTTACACATTGAGGGAAGATTACTGAGATTGTCTAAGATCTTGACAACTCTTAGTGCAAAATGTGTTTCTAAAAGCTTAAAATACTAACAAAGCAAAACATAAACATAATTAAAAGAAAAACTCTTAAGGAAAAAGTAAGTAAGAAATCAAAAGTTTAGTCACTGACTGACTGTCAGACTGACAGCTAATAACAATTCCCTCTCATTGCATATCCACAACAACACTTGTGACCTGTATTGTGTATGTTCATACTTTATATTCTCCACCTGATTCTTACTCTGTTGCTACATAAGAGAAACATAAGCTGATGAAGTGAGTCTATTTCTCGCTATACAAAAAAAAAGAATACTGACATTAATTATCAAACAAATCTGAAAACATTCCTCAGAAAAACAGAAATTACATTTAAAGTTGTCTGCCAGAGTCCTTCCAACATAACTAAGGACAATGTTTGTCTTGTGCTGGAAAAGTAATGAAAATTTCTTTACGGATGTAATGGAGACATATTTGCAGCTTTTAATAGTGATTAGAGGCACTGCATTAGCTTTAAATTGTAAAAAAATGGTCTTTTGGATTTATACATGATGTAATTTATGTACCCTATATGACTGAACAAACAGTGGCAGTCTTTAAATGTCAACCTACCTTTTAATAAAGTATTTAAATGAGCAGTTTCACTCAATATTAAATAATTAAATAAAGAGATACAATTATTTTTTTTGTGGTGCCTATGTGCTTTTCTCTCTACATGACCTCTCCAAATTCTTAACATTATTATTGCTCGGGAATCACTATCAGAATGTATTTATTGGTAGAGATTTCAAAGCTCTTCTTTGCAAGCAAGTCTAGCAAGTCATGCTAGATAATATCTCCATACCCCCCTGTCCTGTACATCTGCCTCTTTCAAACCAACTACCTGCATGTCTTCCCCCACCACATCCATAAACCTCCCCCTTGACCTTCCTTTTTTCCTCCTTCCTAGCGGCTCCATCTTCAGGATTCTCCTACCGATATAACCCTTGTCCCTCCTCAGCACATGTCCAAACCATTTCAATCTCGCCTCCCTCACCTTGTCTCCAAGACGTCCTACATGTGCTGGCCCTCTAATAAACTCATTTCTAATCCTGTCCATCCTCGTCACTGCCAACAAAAACCTCTTCTTCAGCTCTGCTACCTCCAGCTCCACCTCCTGTCTGAAACTCAATGCCACTGTCTCTTAACCATACAACATCGCAGGTCTCACCACAGTCCTATAAACTTTCCCTTTCACTCTTTCAGATACTCTTCTATCACAAATCACTCCTGCCACTCTTTTCCACCCACTCCACCCTGCCTGCACTCTTTTCTTCACTTCTCTAATTTACTCTCTATTACTTTGTACTACCTAAACCCCTTCTTCAGCTCTTCTCCCTTCAACCACACCACTCCACTGCCCTCTCTTTCATTTACACACATGTACTCTGTCGTACTCCTACTGACTTTTATTCCCCTTCTCTCCAGAGCATATCTCCAGCACTCCAGGCTCTTCAACTCTGACTCAACCTGCTCCCTTCTCTCACCACAAATCACAGTGTCATCTACAAACATTGTAGTCCATGGAGACTCCAGTCTGACCTTGTCTGTCAACCTGTCTATCACCACTGCAAACAGGTAAGGGCTCAGAGCCGATCCTTGAAGCAGTCCAACCTCCAGCTTGAACCAGTCTGTAGTTCCTACTGCACACTTCACTGCTGTCACACTGTCCTCATACATGCCCTGCACCACCCTCACATACTTTACTGACACACCTGACTTCCTCATACAATACCACAACTCCTCTCTCGGCAACCTGTTGTACGCTTTCTCTAAATCCACAAACACACTCCTGGCCCTCTCTAAACTTCTCCATCAACATCCTCAAAGCAAATAATGCATCTGTAGTGCTTTTCTTAGGCATGAAACCATACTGTTGCTCACAGATGGTCACCTCTTCACATAGCCTGGCTTCCACTACTCTTTCCCATAACTTAATGGTGTGACTGATCAAGTTAATTCCCCTGTAGTTACTGCAGGTCTGCACATCTCCCTTATTCTTAAAGATCAGTACCAGCACACTTCTTCTCCATTCCTCAGGCATCCTTTCACCTTTCGAAATCTTGTTGAACAACCTGGTTAAAAACTCCTCTCCCTTTCTCCTAAACATCTCTATGCTTCTACTGGTATGTCATCTGGCCCAACTGACTTTTGAATCTTCATCCTCTTAATTGCTGCTATCACTTACTCCTTACTAATCCTATTCACTTCCTGCTTCACCATCTTCACACCATCCAACCTTCTCTCTTTCTCTCATTTTCCTCATTATCAGCTGCTCAAAATACTCCCTCCATCTTCTCAACACACTCTTCTCACTAGTGAACACATTTCCATCTCCATTCTTTATTGCTCTAACTTGCAGCACATCCTTCCCAGCTTGGTCCCTCTGCCTGGCCAATCAATATAAATCCTTTTCTCCTTCCTTAGTGTCCAACTTCACATACAGCTCCTCATATGCCTTTCACTTGGCTTTCGCCACATCCCTCTTCACCTGCTGCCGCATTTCCGTGTACTCCTGTCTACTTTTCTCATTACTCTTGCGATCCCAATTCTGTTTTGCCAACCTCTTTCTCCTTATGCTTTCCTGCACTTCCTCATTCCACCACCATGTCTCTTTATCTTCCTTTCTATTTCCAGATATTTCCTTTCTAGCTGTCTCTCTTATCACTTCTGCAGTAGTTTCCCAATCATCCAGCACCTCTTCACCACCTCCGAGCCCCTGTCGGACCTCATCCCTGAATCTCATACTACAGCCTTCCTCCTTCAGTTTCCACCATCTTATTCTTCTTTCAGTCCTCACTCTCCTCCTTTTCTTCTTCACCTCCAGAACCAACTACAGACCACCATCTGATGCTGTCTAGCTACACTGTCCCCTGCCAACACCTTACAGTCTCCAATCTCCTTCAGGTTGCATCTCCTACATAGAACATAGTCCACCTGTGTGCATCTTCCTTCACTCTTATTCATCACTCTATAATCCTCCTTCTTCTTAATAAGTATTCACCACTGCCTTTTTCATCCTTTTAACAAAATCTACCACCATCTTCCCTTCTACATTCCTTTCCTTAAGGCCATACCTACCCATCACCTCCTCATCACCTCTATTCCCTTCATGCCCATTAAAGTCTGGCCCAATCACCAATCTTTCATTCCTAGGTACACTCTCCGCCACTTCATCTATCTCAATCTATAACTTTTCCTTATCCTCCATCTCATAACCCACTTGTGGAGCATAAGCACTGATGACATTTATCATCACCCCTTCAACTTTCAGCTTCACGATCATAATCCTATCAAAAACTCTCGCACCTCCACTACACTCACTTCAGGATCACACCTACACCATTAGTCTTTCCATCCACACCATGAAAGAACAGTTTAAACACTTCTCCAATGTTCCTGGCCTTACTCTTGTTCCACTTGGTCTCCTGAACACACAACATATCTACCTTTCTCTGCTCCATCATATCAGCTAAATGTTTACCAGTCCCTTTACCAGTCATAGTACCAACATTTAAAGTACCTAACCTATATTCTTCTAAACTTTTCCTTTTCCTGCCTTGTATGTAGACATCTTCTCTCCTCTCCTTCTGCTCCTTCAGTTAACAGTTACCCAATTTCCTCCATTCCACCTTTACCCTTTTGGCTAACAATACCTGTGGTGGTCGTTGGTAACCCCGGCATTGACCGATCCGGTATGAATTTCTGATTTATGATCCGCCTGTGCAACCCTAATGGCTGGCTTTGTTTTTGCGATTTATTTGTGGCAAAGTGATTGAAAGCCATCTCGCTAAATCAAATCCAAATCAAATCCACTCTCTAGAGGCTGTTTTTGTGTGCTACACTCATATATTTATGTTCCCAAGCCCAATTGGCTACAATGGCAATATTTCATTTTTTCAAAACTTTAACCAGTAAACCAAGCTAAAAATTAAACATTTGGTGCCTCCCAGATGAGGATAGGTTCCTCTCAAGGTTGCTTCCTTATGCCATTTCAGGGAGTTTTTTCTTTGCCACAGTCACGACCAGCTTGCTTAACTTAAACTTATAAAAAAAACAATCTTATTCAATCTTTCTTACCACATTATTTGTGTATAACTGCTTTGAGACAATGACTATTGTTAAAAGCATTACAACTATTGTTATAAAATTTTTTGAATTTAATAAAATAAATCGCAAATGAGTGATTTACAACAAAGAAAATTATTAAAGTATCTATATCATGCCAGAATAAAAACAAATATTTATAAATGTTGATGCAGTGGGACCAAGCCAAATAAATTTATGATGTCCATTTATTCATTTTATTTCAGTAAGTCTGCTTTGTATTCATGCATTGCTCCATAGAACTTTCTTTCAGCTTCTTCCGTTAGGGGGCGCCACAGCAGATCCTCCGCATGTTTGATTTGGTACATGTTTTACGCTGGATGCCCTTCCTAACGCAACCCTCCCCAATTTATCCGGGCTTGGGACCGGCACTGAGAGTGGCTGGGAACGGTTCCCTGACCGGGGATTCATTCATCCATAGAACAAATGGCAAAAATGTGTGCATTCGAAAAAAAAATGAGAATGTGTTTTTTTTCTTTTTGCTCTTGTAAGAGAACAAGAACATATTTAATGAGACCAATGCCCAATATTGAGCACAGATACTTAGGGTGGGACTGGAACGTTTCACTACTTGAGGTAGATTTACTAAACAAAAAAATATAATGTTTAGAATATATGACATGCATTTTGTCCAGATCTCTTACTGCCAAATGCAGCCACTTAAATTTTTCCATAAATTCTGGCCTCTCATTACAGTGCATTATTGTGCATGGTGAAATGGGTCACAACAACAGTGTTGTAAATATCACTGACAAGCTTTCTAGACAATTATGGGTGACTAGACACTGCAAATTCAGCAGTCTATGCATATCAGTTCTGTAGTCTTATTAGATTAAATTTAGAGTTAGATTAGCGAAAGCTGTTTAACTCAAACCATATAGAATGAGATGTGACTACACAATATGGTTTAATTTAGTAAAAGGCCTTGAGGATGTCAGCTGTATTAGAAAAGTCAGAATTGTCAGTCATTGTAGAGACATGGTTATCTTTAAAGACAATGTACCGTATTCTCCTAGCTATATGCCGCTACTTTTTTCCCATATTTTAAACCCCACGGCTTAAACAGCAAATCGAATAATTTATGGGTTTTTCCTGGGTTTTTCCCAGTTATACAAGCTTCAAACCAAAAAAACTCTGCGACATAACATTAGATCAATGAAATTGCCGAACGGGTTCAGGTGAACCAATGAAATTCTTTATATTAAATCAGATGAGCTCCCATTAAATCGGGTCGCACCACATCATAAATATGGATGCGGTTCCTCTTATGTTTGACCTGCCGCTTACTCGGACTGTCGACAGGAAATGCGAATCATTCGTCACGCTGAAAACAACCAGGCATGAAAAAACGCACTTCACCTGTGTTCTGAGTTGCACGGCATCGGGAGAAAAGCTTCACCGATGGTCATTTTAAAACGCACGACGATGCCAAAAACTTGTTTTGGAGGAAGGAGGAAGGAGGAAGACAGTGAACAATGACTTTCTTGGTAGGCTACTGTTTAGATACCAGTCATGTAACAGGCACTGTCTTTCGTTAAAGCCTGTGTAAAGTTCAATAGTTTCATTGTAGACATTGAACTGCGGCTTATAGACAGGTGCGGCTTATTTATGTTCAAAATAAAAATCTTTGACAAATTCAGTGGGTGCGGCTTATATTTGGGTGCGCTTAATAGTCCGGAAATTACGGTACATTATATAGTCATTAAAGTAATTGTCAGGCGCTAAGAACGTACTGGAAACCAAGTAAATTCAACAAAGGCCTTTTAATGAGAAAACAAAAGGGCAAGGCAGAAAGCATGAAAAAAAGGGCACTCATCTAGGGTAGACTGAATTAAGAGAGTAACTGTGGCAGATTTGGAACAGGTAACACACAGAATTTTGTAAGCTATGCGAAACCAAACGGAGTAGTTTGGGCAGTCCTGAATGTTCGTAAGATTAAGCTGTAGAACGAACGATGAGCATGTGAATCAACGGGGTCTTTGTAGTGTGGAGACTGATTTGGACCAGGTGTGGATAAATAGTAAGTTGGTGAGCTGCTTGGAGTGATTGGAGTGTTTGGCGAGGGTGTGGCTGGTGGATCCCTGACAGTAATGTAAGGATTACATACATACTTTCGGCTTCTCCCATTAGGGGTTGCCACAGCTGATCATCTGTATTCATGATCTGTATGTTTAATTTGGCACATGTTTTTTACACTGGATGCCCTTCCTAACGCAACCCCTCCCATTTATCTGGGCTTGGGACCCACACTAAGAGTGCACTGGCTTGTGCAACCCTAAGGTTTGGTTCCCTGACCGGGGATCGAACCCAGGCCACAGCAGTGAGAGCACCACATCCTAACCACTAGACCACCAGGAAACAATGTTAAGATTACATAAATTATTATTATTAATTATAGATTAATAATTAACATTCTTTGGACAAAATGTTTTTTTTTAAAGTTATATTTGATACTATTTACCCCATTTTTATACAATATACAAAAATGACACAGACACATTTGGAAAGTATTCAGATCCTCTTTACTATTTTCACTTTTGTTATGTTGCATTCTGATACTAAAAACATTCAGATTGATTTTATTTCTCTGAATTTTTTCAGTACCCCATAATGACAACATACATTTTTTACACGAAATATCACATGTGCATACATATTTAGACGCTTTGCAACAACACTTAGCAACAACAATTAGTTTATGTGCCTCCCATTTCTTTCGATTATTGAATTTTCTATACCTGTGGAAAGGTTTATTGACTGGACATGATTTGAGGCCTATAGAAGCTAGGAGATAGGATAGGATTGTTGCACAGCACTATTTATTTAGCTTAGACTATACAAGACCAGAATATATGAAAAAATACAGACAATAAATAGAACACAATATACAGAGTATATGACAGGTCAGTAATATACATAAAGTTTGAGATTGCAAGGTAGTGCAAATAGCAGTATTGTGCCCAGATAAAGAAGTTACTTTGAAATTGTTGTAAAATATACAGCAGCAATATTGTGTGCAACATATGGGGATATTGTGATGACTGTTACTGATATAATATAAAATAAGGGGATATAATTAAGGTAATTTTTAATTAGCGTGATTGCCTGAGGAAATAAACTGTTTCTGTGTCTTGTCTGGCAGTTTTGGTGAACAAAGTACTGTAGCACCTGGAGGAGTTGAAATAGTTTGTGTCCAGGGTGCAAAGGGTCAGTAGTGATTTTTCCTGCACATTTTCTGGTTCCCTTTCAGGAACTCAGGCTCAGTGTTCACACTCTGAAATATTGTGTGTAATCAGTCAAAAATTGGATGCTGGCTGTCACCGGCGGGGTGATGTCACGACCAGGAAGTATAAAATGCATATCAAGCAAGGCAGCACCTGTTTTTGTTTGTTCACAAAGCGCTTTGGGTGTATGTGTTGAATTGTCTGTCAAGTGTTTGTCAGAAAAAAAAAAAGAAAAAAGAAGATTTATATACATATACACAGTGTTGGGCAGTAACATGTTACTTTTAACAGTAACTAATATTGAAACGCGTATGGTGCGTTACACTATACTTTTTTACAGCAGCGTCGCATTGTACAATTGGTGAATGAACCACTGTAAACACGAAGAAGACGTGCTGTGGGCGTGTCCCCGTTTATTCAGGTCTGTGCGGCAGTAATGGCGAGGCGAGGCAAGAGCAAGACGAGTTTCTCAAAGTGGAAATACGCTCATTATTTCACTTTAGTTGAGTATAAAGACAAAAAATTTTAAGTCAAATGTAAGCTGTGTCTTTCTGGTTCAAAGCTTGTATCTACTGCGATAAACAGCAACTCCAATCTGTTGAAGCTGCTCCAGGACCTCCATGCTTGAGGAGCTAGTAGCTAGAAGCTAACCCGGTGTTCTACATTGTTGATAGTTTTCATACTTCAGCTGTGAAAGAAACATTTTTAAGAGCTCAACACAACAGCAGAAGCCACTTTAGTTTTTGACTGTGAATATATAATTCAGCTTGTTATTTATTTCAGAAATCCTTGTGATATATTCAGTGTGTGCTGGTCTGACTTCAATAAAATAGTGTTTAATAATTACTTTGTGTTTAAGTCAGTTTTGTGTTTGTATAGACCATAACCCATAAAAGGGCATTGATGGGAACATTAAAGAAGGTTCTTTAAAAAAGTAACAAAAAAGTAACTTTTACAGTAAGTAATCAACAAAGTAACAGAGTTACTTTTTGAATGAAGTAACAAGTAACTGTAACTAGTTACTATTTTTTAGTAATGAGAACAACACTGCATATACAGTGGTACCTTGACCTACGAGTGCATTAATGTACGTGTTTTCCGAGGTACAAACGTCACCGGGTTGATGTTTTTGCTTTGTTACACAAACAAAAAATTGAAGTACGAGTTCGAAACGCCACTGCTGGATGGCGAAACGAAACCAGTGACGAACATTAAGATAAGCAAAGAAGAAAAAGTAAAAAATTAAAAGTTTATGTATAGGTAGTGTACAGTAGTGATAGAGAGAGTAGCAAAAAATCGAGTTTTGCCTCCTCCGCCGCTTATCGCCTACCCGCCCCATACCCCCCGCCCCCCTCCACCGGCGTTTTTGTTAGCTCAAGTCGTCTCTTCTCCATGGTAAATACACTTTATAAAACCTTATTTTATCTTTACATACTCTTTCTATTATGTTTTTATACAAGATTTGTTATTTAGAAATGTTAAATGTGTGATTTTTTATTTTTTTTTTTACCACCAAAGTAATGTACTCAAATAAACTGTTGGATTTTTCTCTTTTTTTGCATTTGGGTTCTATGTTGTTCAAAAAATTCTCCTTTTTTTTTTTATGCAAAAAAAGACCCAAATGCAAAAAAAGAGAAAAATTCAACCTTTTATTTAAGTACATTACTCTGAAAACTTGAAATCATGTGTGCCACAATTATTGGCACCCCTGATGTTAATACTTTGTACAACCTCCTTTTGCCAACAAGACAGCACTTAATCTCCTCCTATAACATTTCACAAGATTGGAGAACACAGAGAGAGGGATTTTTGACCATTCTTCTTTGCACAATCTTTCTAGATCATCCAGTGTCCTGGGTCCTCTCTTATGCACTCTTCTCTTTAGCTCGCCCCACAGGTTTTCGATTGGGTTGAGGTCTGGGGACTGAGATGGCCATGGGAGGACCTTGAGTTTGTGACTGCTGAACCACTTTTGTGTAGATTTTGCCACATGTTTTGGATCATTATCCTGCTGAAAGACCCAATGACGACCCATCTTCAGCTTTCTGGCAGAGGCCATCAGGTTTTTATTAAAAATATCTTGGTACTTCAAAGCGTTCATAACGCCATGCACCCTAACAAGGTTCCCAGAGCCTTTGGAAGAGAAACAGGCCCACAGCATCACAGATCCTCCACCATACTTCACGGTGGGCATGAGGTGCTTTTCGGCATACTCATCTTTTGTGTTCTGCCAGACCCACTTAGAGTGTTTGTTGCCAAAATGCTCAATCTTAGTCTCATCTGACCAAAGCACACGATCCCAGTTGAAGTCCCAGTACCGCTTAGCAAACTCCAGACGTTTACGTTTGTGAGTGTTAGTGAGAAAAGGCTTTTTCCTTGCATGCATCCCAAACAGCTTGTTGGCATGTAGAGAGCGTCTGATGGTTGTTTTGGAGACTCTGTGACCCCCAGATGCCACTCTTTGATGCAATTCTGTGACACTGTGCGTTGTGGCAAGATAAATTTGGGACCTCTTCCAGCCTTGTTTGTCACTGTTCCAGTTGTTTGAAACTTCTTAATGATTCCTCTGACTGTAGATACCGGCAAGTTAAGGCGAGTGGCTATTTTCTTGTAGCCATTGCCTGACTTATGAAGGTCGACACACATCTGCCTTACTTGAATGGTGTGTTCTCTTGTCTTTGCCATGTTGACAAATGGGTGATTTTTTTACCGTCAAAGTTATGTACTTAAATGAAAGGTTGGATTTTTCTCTTTTTTTGCATTTGGGATCTATGTTGTTTAAAAAAAAAGGAGAATTTTTTGAAATCCACGACCACATCTTAAACAGGGGTGCCAATAATTGTGGAGGGCACTGTAAATATATATCAATTAAATATTAGAATCTGATTGGTCTAATGCACAATTTCCCCCTTGTCCATGATATTAAATGTCTACTGTAAAAAAAAATTAACACTAATGCATGGAATTCTTCCCAGTCAGCTTGGTGTCAATGCCCAATATAACATAGTAAATTCACACCACATAAATTGTTATCTGTGTTTACCTATAAGGATTTGTCTCTTACATGCCTGGTTAAACATGCTGTGTATACAGTACCTGCTTTATAAATACAATTCACTGACATTTTCAGGACAAAAAAATGAGATGAGATATCAAAGGGGTCTTTCAATAATGACATAAAGCGGGTGCTTGAGATTTGAGATGTACTTCACATAGGGTGCTGTTTGTGCAGTCATGACAGCTATCCAAATAAGACAAGCAAATGATTTCAAAATATTCCTGTATAGATTAATGCAAAAATATAAAGCAAGCCAGGAATTTCAATTATCTGAGTGAGAAAAACCTTGCCTTTAGTGTAGTAAACAAGACATACTCTATATGCTTGTAGACATCTGACTATGATATCCATATTTGCTTGGAAAATGTTTTATTTCAGGTCTTTTATTTGCTGTTATATTATCCCCCTTTATTTTGGGAAGGATTTTACAGTGTGGATGTGGAGAGTTACAATATTGAAATCAGGTATTGAGGTCTCACAAGGTCTAGGGATTAGCCAGTATTATAGTTTAAGCAAAAAAGTGTTTAGTTACTCTAACCTTGGCAAATGATCTTTGTGCACAGGAGCATTGCAGTGCTGGAACAGATTTGTGCAACGTAATTCCATATATATATATAAATGGTTTTTCTTAAGTGTATTATTATTTTGTTCTAATAGTGAGATAATAATTTAGCACTTTTTATTTGTATCTTAGTTTTATGAATGTCCCAGAGCAGCTCTACAGAAATAAAGAGGTTATAAAGTTAGAATGTGTAAGTTTAGAGTCTATACGTTTGCTCCTTATACAGTAAGTTTATCCCTAATGAGTGAGCCGGTGGTGACTATGGCAAAGAAAATCTCCCTGAAATGATATTAGGACGAAACCTTGAGAGGAACCAGACACAAAAGGGAACATCATGGATCTTTAGGCTGTTCTTGTCGAACCATCCTCAGCTGCAGAGAGCCTCAGCTGCAGGTCCCCAAATTAGGTATTCAGGCTGACCTAAAGAGAAAGAAAGGGAGAGGTAAAGCTTGTTCATTTCCAGAGAGAGAGAGAGTAAGAGAGAGAGTGGGAGAGAAGGAAAGTAGAGGGGTGACTATTTCCTGGTATATTCCATGGAAACATATTGCTAAATTGCATTTCAGTGACAGTTTATGTATTTTGGTTTCTGTGCCTGTAATGAAGATTACTTCACCACTTTAAACCTTTACTCCAGTAGCAGAATATGAAGAAACAAACTCTATTTATACACTTTATGCAAACACATAACGTAACCCCCTGAACATCAGGATCCTGAAATTGATTGCATACTCGCTTTATATTCCATTTAGTTTATTTTTCTTGTTTTTGTTTGCAGTGTAATACTGAAATCCAAGTTCAGTTAAAAGAAACTAAATCTCTGCATCTGTTCCGAGAGTAAAGCCTTCTATCTCAGATATGAGCAGCTTAGGGACTATTGTGGGGTTATTATCCTCACTTTTGAAAGAGGATTAGAAGTTTATCAACAAAAGCTCACTGAAAGCTAAGGAAGTATGAATGTGCTCGGCTGATCTGACACTGTGCCTGACAGGAAAAGCTAGTGACATTTAATCTGTACTTTGATGAAGAGAGATTAGGTGTATGTGTCATCAAAGTATGTCAACACGCTACCAAGAGAAAAGAGCACACGAGTCACAATGCTATTTGCATCTCTGTTTGCTTAGTTATTGACTACTGGGTTATCTTGATGATGAGCAAATAAGGCATTACAAATAAAACAGTGTTTAATGGCGTCTTTCCATGAGGCATTTAAAAAAGAAATCTAGTTTTTCAGAATTATTACTAAATAAAAAGATGTTTAATTGTAAAATGGTTGGTCCATTTTAAATTTGGCCTAATTTAAATAAAAACCTTTACAGACATTTCTATTTAATTATTTATTTTTCCCCATTATAGAATAAATACTGTTCTGATTGTCAAGCAGATTCAAATTCTTAAAGGGCAAAACTAAAAAAGTCATGTCCCAGAAAATTCTAACCTAAAAACCAAGCTTTTTGATTTCAGGTACATATCACAGGATGAAACTTTGCATGGGATTGACTGTAAGTGCTTTATATATAGTGTCTGTGTATGCGCATGTGCATCTGGGATATACATGTGGGAGCCCAGGTGCAGGCAGTAATTGATCTGGAAAAAATAAATGTGACAGTTGTTGTCAAATGGAAGTGGGAAGTGTAGTCCATGTTGGCCATGTTTGAAAGCCACAATGCATTCTGTAACAGGTCGAATTTATTAAAGAATTCGGGTTGATGTGACACAAAAACTATAATTTTTTTGCTGTATTTGAGAAATTTATATAGACAAATGCTTCAATACAAAAGTAAAGAAATATTTAAGAAAAAAGAAGGTTAAACATTCCAGTATTAAGATAATGTCAAAGCTTCAGTGATGCACCATTTGGCACAGCCCAGGGTAACTTTAAATAGAAGAAGACACTTGATCTGAACTGTGTTCTGGGTTTTGCTTTTGGCTAAGGTGCCTTTTAACAGTAAATTATTTTTATGGCGTTTCCCAAAAAACAAAAGGATGTTGACCTGTCAACTGGTGGTTACTTTGACATGGGTATTTAAAAGCTCCTCTGGATACATGGATGGCCTGCATGCATCGCCATCTTCAAGAGCTGATAGATTGATAGTTTTATAATTATGCCATGGTTTAAAACCTTTGATCAGTATGCTGGGTTCAGGGACAATATGACATTTTTGAATCCTAAATTGCAATTTAAAAAGCTTAAGTCAAAGCCTCTTTATATTTGTGTCATTCATTGGTTTGGTGACTAGTTGCTGTACTTCAACAGATCCAGATCCTACTGTTAGACCTTTTGTTTGCATATAGGTTGGAGGAATTCTGTATTCTTTAGAAAGGTTTTGACTATTTTAAATGCGTTCATCATTAAACCATTAATAGATACCCAATGTGCAGGAAAAAAAAATGCCATTAATAAATATAATAGACCATTAAAGAGATGCTAAGTTTGCAAAATCTATCATTTCAGTTAAAATTTAGTTTCAACCCATAGAAAAACAAAATAATGTCAATGGTTTTACACATTTTTAGCAAAATCTTCATACAGTAAAAGTTTTAGGAACATGCCAGAATAATTGAATAATTTCCTGGGGCAAGCTTTAAAATGTCAAAATCAGTGGTCCTCTTTGCTAATTGGCCAATAGTATATGTTCACTTGACGATCAAATCTATATTTTGAATGCACAACAAATTGGCTAGTGCTATAAAAATGATGAAATATGAAAAACTTTAAAACACTAATTAAATAAAATATTAAATAAAGATAAAGACACTGATTTTACAGTTTGTGCAGTTTATGTAAAATGAGGCAGTGCAGTCGCCACTGGCTTGCACATTAGGGACAAACACACTTATAAAGAAATCTTACCGCTTTCCTGGAGGCTCCTAGAACCGCTTCAGAGCACCACTCAAGCTGCTCTAGGCACACCAGAGGTCAGTCTCGAGAGACTGATTCCCTTAAGAGACTATCTGCCCTGAGGGGGCACAGCTCTTAGCCTCTGGACACTCAGCCGTGGTGGTAATTCTACAATCCAGTTCATTGCTGAAAGCACTATACAAATAAAAATGAATTGAATTGCAATGCTATTTTTTCCTTAATAAGTTGTCCCTGCTGATTGTAATACTGTAATATATATGATATGAACAGTATGAGCTTTACATTACTGCAATGTTAAGTTAAAGTTAAAATAATACAATTGCATTTGAACTTTGCTTTAATAGCTTTGACACCTATATGTTTAAAAACATTTCCACCATTTGCCCCTTTTCATGAAGAAAGTCTCATAAAGACTCTGCTTTGTGTGCAATACTCCAGTGGCCTGCACACATCCCAGGCCTCAGACTTTCTGAACACCCTTTGGATAAATTGAAGCAATGATTGCACACCAGACACATTGCCCAAACTCTCTAATGTTCTTGTAGATGAATGGGCACAAATCTCTACAGCCATGATTCAAACTCTAAAAGAAACGTTTCTTGGATAAAGAGGCTATTATATCAGCAAAGGGGTAACAATTTCATGTTAATGTACATAGATTTTGAATAAAATTCAGGAAAATATGGTTGTGATTTAACATCAAGTAAAAATGAACAATATAACTATAACTCTTCTATAACTCTGGTAGACTTCAACTGCCCGACAGAGTCTTGTTTTCTTTAGAAGTTCCCAAATGACTCTGCTGTGATGAGAAAGAGTAAAAGACAGTACTAAAGAATTTTGTCACATGGTGTGAGGACAACTTTCTACAAATTAATTTAGAGTAGCAGACACTAACAGACTCAACAGACTAATTTGCAAGGCCAGCGATGTTGTTGGGGAGGAGCTGTCTAAAGTACATTACATCTTGGACAACTTCTCCTATCCACTACAATGGTCAGTCTAAGGAGTACATTCAATGACAGACTCATACAACCACGATACACCACAGAGTGCCACAGGAGATCATTTCTGCTTGTGGCCATTAAACAATATAACACCTCCCTCTAAGGGTTTAACAGATGCTCTGCAATATAGATGTTTGTGGCAGTGGGGGCGGGGCCCAGCACCGGTTTGTGAATGGAGGGCGAGGCCAGGAGCAGGTAGACACGGGAATGACTCACCTAAGGGGAATTCTGACTAATGAGTGTTCTCTCTCTTGCAGTGATCAGAGGAAGCATTTAGGGAGGATCCTGAGGATGTGTGAGTGTGTGTGTGCCGGAGAATGAACGACTGAGGCACTGAGCACAGAGTGAACATAAAAATAAATTATTTTGTTAATTCCGAACCTGTCCTGTTATGGCATTCCTTTCTCCAAACCATACGATCTCCCACAGTGGTGCCGAAACCCGGGACTGAACATAGGAAGAAAATATGGCCAACAAACCCAACACCAAGCCCTCCTCCAGGTGCTTGCTGAGCAAAAACAGCGGTTCGAGGAAGTGGTGCGAGCCCAGGCGGAGGACTGGGCAGCGTTCTGGAGTGCCCTGAGCTCTAAAGAGGCTCCCGTCAACGCCCCGACCCCGACCCCTCTGCCTGCTGCCACTACTTTCCGGGAAAGCCCAACTCGCCGCTCAGCAGCTGCTCCACCCTCTTACTTTTCCATTAATACTCAGAGGTTTTAATGGAGGTGGGTCACACAGGTGGGTCAGTCCGCGCAGGTGTGGAGTGGAAGCCTGGGCCGGTCTATTTGCGCTGCAGGGAGCCGGGGCATTTCCTGGATCAGTGTCCTGTAGTGGAATTGGGGTGATGGTGCCGAAATCTCGAGGTGCCACAGGCTGCCCCCAATCAGGTGGGAACGTACCGTATACCAGTGGGTATCCAAGGAGGTACACACCAGGCATTGGTGGATTCGGGTGAAGGTGAAATGTGTGCACGGGGATATATACCCACTGGTGGCCATTTCTGTCCGATTCAGGGGAAAGAACCATAGAGCAAAGGCAGCGGTTAGGCCCCGCCTTACCCATCCACTAATTCTGGGTACAAATTGGTCCGCTTTTCTTTGTTAACTAAGGAAAATGTGTGTGGATGGGTCCTTTGGCGAGGCGAAGCAGTGTAGAATGTGCGCTATGTTGACTGGTGAAGCGATGCCGGTGGCGTCAGCTCAATATCAGACAGACTCCGCCCTACGAGGAATTTTCCTCTGGGATTTCCCTCTTGAGCAATCGCAAGACGAAACCCTCCGACACACTTTCGACCAAGTGAGAGTAATTGATGGTCAGCAAGTACAGCCGGATAGCGTGCTTTCCTATCCCTATTTCGCCGTTATTAAAGATGTTATATCAAGTGACGCAGGATACTTGAACCGGAGAGGAAACAACCCAGTTGTTGGTCCCAAAGAGCCGCATGGAGCTTCTATTTCATGCGGCTCACCATTATCTGATGGCTGGACTCCTGGGCTGTGCAAAACCCTCAGACCCCTTAATGGACCAGTTTTATTGGGCGGGCATTCTCGGCGATGTGTGTAGATGGTGTCGGGCATGTCGGGAATGTCGGGAATGTTAGCTGGTGAATCCGCCAGCCATTCCAACCGGCCATTTTGCACCCTTTAACCTTAATCAAGGTCCCCTTCAAGAGAATTGGCATATACCTTGTTGGGCCATAAGAGACAGCACGCCGACATCGTTTTGCATTAGTTTTAGTAGACTTTGCAATGCGATATCCAGAAGCAGTGCCTCTCCGCAGCATCTCTGCATGCAGGAGGCACTCTTCCGTGTTATCTCCCGAATCGGGATCATGAAAGAGATCCTGACTGATCAAGGCACAGCTTCTATGTCACGGACACTCCGTAAACTGTACAGGTTTTTTGGGGATTAAGTCGATCCGCACCAGTGTCTACCATCTGCAAACTGATGGCTTGGTGGAGCGTTTCAACTGAACCCTCAAAAACATGATTTGGAAGTTCATACACGGGGATGCACCGAACTGGGATAAGTGGCTCAAGCCTCTGTTATTTGCAGTACGAGAGGTCCCGCAAGCCTCCACAGGGTTATGCAGACTCGTCGCCATCTTGGATGAGTCCAATAACCATGGTGTCATCTGCACATTTCAGGAGTTTAACAGTTGGTTCACTTGATCTGCAGTTGTGCTTATAGAGCAAGAATAGCAGGAAGGGTGAGGACACATCCCTGAGGAGCACCAGTGCTAACTGTCCGAATACTGGAGGTAATACCTCCCAGTCTTATCTGTTGTTTCCTGCCTGTCAGAAGGCTGGTGAGCCACTGACAGATGGCAGGGGTTGCCCAGCGACAGCCCCAAAACATCACTGTTCTAGAGGAGATCTGCATGGAGGAATGGGCCAAACTACTAGCAACAGTGTGTAAAAACCATGTGGAGACTTACAGAAAACATTTGATCTCTGTCATTGCTAACAAATGGTATATAACAAAGTATTGAGGTGAACCTTTGTCATTGACCAAATACATATTTTTACTTACTTATTAAATGCACACCATTCCCCTTGACTGTTGATTTCTGTAAAGTTGCTTTTTTTCTATTTTCCACCACAATTTGCCAATAAATTATTTAAAAATCAGACAATGTGATTTTTTGGGGTTTTTTTTCTCATTTTGTCTCTCATAGTTGAAGTGTTTGCTGTTTGTACTCAACAAGGAACAAGGAACAAAGCATATGAGATAAATATTTACAAAGGTACATGCCCTAGTCATCCAGAACAGAAGAAAGTACAATGTGTTGTATTGGCAGTACTAGAGACTACATATACACATTAATGCGAATAAATGCGACAATGCATACTTAAAAAAAAAAAAAAAAATGTATTTAGGCTTTCTGGCTACACTAAGACTAATAAAAAAATATCTTTTTGTAAAAGCATTTTGTAATTACATTTAGAAATTTTAGTGTAGAACTTAAAAATGGGGATATTTACAAGTATGATATTTAGCAGATACTTTTATCCAGAGCAACTTACAAATAATTAATTTATACAACTGAGTAACAGTTGAGTGTTAATGGTCTTGTTCAAGGGCCCATTTGTAGCAGCTTGGCAGTGCTGTGATTTGATCCCCCAAACTTCTAATCAGAATTCAAACAATTTAAGTACAAACATCTTTCCCACATTTGATATTTGAACACTAGCAAAATATTAACTCTAAATTAGATGGTGGACATATTTTCTTCCTGCTGTTGTGCCTGTTATCTAGTTTGAGCATTGTTTAAGATTAATATCACTTTGTACATGCAATGGCCTGAAAGGTTCACTTACAATTGCATCAATTCAAAGAGATAAAAAGTAAATCAAGACCTGACAGAAATTACCTGGGCTAAAGCTTGTTTATTTTTTTATACAGTATGTGCAGTATAGGGATGTAAGCATTTTCAGATGTTTCGGTGTAGATAAGCTGTTTTTAAATAACTTTTAAAAATGGCAGTGTAGCTGGAGAATATTTAACAAAAGGAAAATGCACTTTTCAGACATATCCTGATTAATGTAGATGTAGCTAACTTGATTCCAAATTTGACAGACTTTTGAAAACTTTTATTTAAAAACGTTTAAGTTTTATTAAGAAACAGTCTTATTCAATATAACAAACATAGTCTACTGCTGTTGAAATGTGGTCTATAAAGAAAGCTCCCAGTAATAGTTACTCCATTCTTTATTGAGCAACTCACTGAAAACCAAGGGTATGATTTTATTTGGGTTGTTTAGCTGGAAAGTCTTCCAAGGCCAGACATAAATAACACATCTCATCGGGTTATGCCTTGAAAACAATGCAAAAAATGTGTGCTGATACTGCTGCTGCATACTGGGAATGTTCTCGAGTACACCATGCAGCTCTGGGCCTTGTATATTATGTTGTAGGAACAGCTCTTTGTCTTTTTTTTGGTCTTTCTTCTAGATTATAAAATCCCTATTAATAACATTACACAAAGAGGGATTGAAGTAACATTCATAAAAAAAAACATTAAAAAGAAAACAATAAGGCGATTAGTCAGAATAGAACAGGCAGTCTGAATAAGTAAAGCTGAAAAGTTACATTTGATTAAAAGCAATATGATACAAAATTCCATTAGTGCTGTGCATTTGTAATCCACAGCATTAGAAACACATTAAAAACACAGTAAGTTGTATATACTGCCCCGACAAGACATTTATCAAGATGTATACAAAACAAAAATACCAACAGCATTAGTCTTGTTAGTCACATTTAAACTGTAATGGGATCTCAGATATCATTATTTTATTTGTTGTAGACATTAGACTTATGGCTGGATGATAACCAGAAGATAGACTGACATTGATTTTGAGCTGGTGACCACAACAGGTGCTACAGTGAGATGTGAATTGCACTACTCGATCCAGGACTCAGGAATATACTCAGGAACAACACAGCATTGAAATATTTTACTGATTATGACCTCAGCTGTTCTGGAAGATTGCTGATGAAATCAGCTGAAATACAAGACCAGGGATGATGAGGAACTGGAAGAAGTTTTAGCGGGCCAGTGGGTCATTATCTGGTGGTGTGGAAGCCTACACAGATGTGATAAGGGTGCACAATGTGGGTTACATCCTTCAAAAGTGATGTTGATCACGAACTTGTTACTGGTATTGGTCAATGTTTTTACCATTACCATTGTACCATTTTTACCTTTGCTCAATGGTAACAAGTCACCATCTAAGCAGAAGATCAAATGATTGTGTGTTGTGAGCAATGTTGAGCTTATATTACTGGGTACTGAGATGATTTTGGTATAAAGTTTGTCTCTAGCTGAAGGTATGGTACATACATTGAGAGGGATGATGCTTTTGGAGAGCTATTCTTTTCCAGTCAGTTTAAAATTATAAGAAACAAACTATGTGTAAGGCATTTACCTTACAAACTTTATAATCTCTTTATCTTTGGGACAATGTCCATTGCTAAAAACTATATTTGGCACACCATTATTTCATAAAGTTTCTAATTTTTACAACTGAGCAGCTAAGGTGCCCAGGAGTGGCAACTTGTTATGGCTGGTATTTGAACCCTCACCATTTGGAGCCAAAGTCCAATGCACTAACCACAAAGCTACCACCTTCCACTTATTCACAAAAAAAAGCTGAATTGAATGGAATTGTGGCATGGAAATGTAGATAGCAAAAGCATTAATTACTAGAAGTATACAGTACTTTGTGTGGTAAATGTGTGTGATGAATGAAGCTACACACACTAAAGTTTTAGAATTGGTTGATTTAATGACTTAAATAAGCTTTAAATGGCTTTAAATAAGCTTTAAAAATCAGTTTTTGGCAATAAGTAATTCTGGGTGTAAGTGCCCAGCAGTTACTTAAGTTATATCTGAGTTGTTTGAGAATTAAAAAACTTTAGACATAATCCAGTAGGCAATATTGAGGACATATTTTGTATTTTATGATCTATGTTAGAAAGAAAGTGAAACAAGAATGAGATGGGGTCAGTCGGGCTGGAAATGATCTGATGGAATCTGATCTACATTAAGTACCTCTGTAATAATGTGGCTTGCTAAATTATTCAACCCTCTTGTCTAAATAACAAATCATAAAAACACATTCTTTCTGACAGTTTTTATTTTACTGCAAACAAGTTTTTTTATTGTGAATTTTAAAAGTCAATATTAAAGTGCACCAAGGATTTCATTATTGAAGATTGCCACATTCAGGCTATCAATCACTTGAAAAAGTTACAAGAGAACGGTGGCTGAGACTGGGTGAAGGCACACCAGACACTAATTTCAAGAGCTCTGTATAATTGAGGATTGTATGTGATGAGTGTTGCTCAGGAATAAGCAACCCAAGGCAAAGTCCAGATCTGACTTACATTGAATTAGATTAGGGTTAAAATTTGGCTGTTGGGTTAGAGTTGAATTGGACTGTTTAAAAATTGCTAGGAACAAATTGCATCCAATAAATCTGAAGACCTGGAGCAAATTTGGCAAAGAGAAACAAGTGAAATTAACTGAATTAATTAGAAGCTGGATGCAACTTACCCCAACTGACTAAAAGTTGTTACTGAGGCATAAGGTATTTTCATCAAGTAGTCTTTGTCTTCTTTCGGCTTTTCCCGTTAGGGGTTGCCACAGCGGATCATCCGTCTCCATACTCCCCTGTCCTCTACATTTGCCTCTTTCAAATCAACTACCTACATGTTTTTCCTTACCACGTTCATAAACCCCCTACTTGGCCTTCCTCTATTCCACCTTCCTGGCAGCTCCATCCTCAGCATTCTCCTACTGATATAACCCATGTCCCTCCTCGGCACATGTCCAAACCATCTCAATCTCGCCCCTTCTCACCTTGTCTCCAAAACGTCCAACATGCACTGTCCCTCTAATAAACTTATTTCTAATACTTTCCATCCTCGTAACCACCAACAAAAACCTTAACATCTTCAGGTTTGCTACCACCAGCTCTGACTCCTGTCTTTTACTTAATGCCACTCTCTCTAACCCATACAGCATTACAGGACTCACCACAGTCCTATAAACTTCCCTTTCACTCTTGCAGATACTCTTCTATCACAAATCACTACTGCCAATTTTTTACACCGACTCCACCCTGCCTGCACTCTTTTCTTCACTTTTCTAACACATACTCCATTAATTTGCACTGTTGACCCCAGGTACCTGAACTCCTTCATCTTCTCCACCTTTTCTCCCTGCTACCTCACAACTTCACTGCCCTCCCTCTAATTCACACACATCTGTCTTACTCCTACTGACTTTCATTCCCCTTTTCTCCAGCACGTACTTCAACCTCTCCAGGCTGTTCTCAACCTGCTTCCTACTCTCACCACAAATCACAATATCATCCGCAAACATCATAGTTTAGGGATACTTCTGTCTGACCTCGTCCGTCAATCTGTACAACACCACAGCAAACAGGAAAGAGCATGAAACCATACTATTGCTCACAGATGGTAACATCTTCTCTAGATTCCACTATTCTTTCCCATAATTTTATTGTGTGACTAATCAACTTTATTCCTCTGTAGTTACTTTAGGAGAGTTGCCATCTCTCCTAAACATCTTCTTACATAAACATTTACTCTTTATCCTCTTAATCGCTGCTCTCACTTCCTTATTACTAATCCTATCCACTACTTGCTTCACCATCTCCACACCATCCAACCTTCTCTCTCTCTCTCTCTCTTATTTTCCTCGTTTATCAGCAGCTCAAATACTCCCTCCATCTTCTCAACACCCTTTCCTCACTAGTCAACACATTTCCATCTCTATCATTATTGCTACAACTTGCAGCACATCCTTCCCAGCTCGGTCCCTCTGCCTGGCCAATCGGTTTAATATACCAGCTGCCGCATCTCCTTGTATTCCTGCCTACTTTTCTCATCACTCTGTCGATCCCAGTTCTATTTTGCACACCTTTCTCCTTATGCTTTCCTGCACTTTCTTGTTCACCACGACGTCTCTTTGTCTTTCTTTCTATTTCCAGATGTCACACCAAGCACCTTCCTAGCTGTCTCCCTGATCACTTCTGCAGTAGTTGCCCAATCATCCAGCACCTCTTCACCACCACCAAGCCCCTGTCTGACCTGTTACTGAATCTCATACTACAGTTTTCCTCCTTTAGTTTCCAATATCTTATTCTTATTTCAGTCCTCACTCTTCTATACTAATTCTTTACCTCCAAAGCCATCCTACAGACCACCATCCGATGCTGTCTAGCTACACTGTCCCCTACCAACACCTTAGAGTTACCTTAGAGTTATCTCCTTCAGGTTGCATCTCCTACATAGAACATAGTCCACCTGTGTGCACCTTCCTCCACTTTTATACATCACTCTATTTGATCCTCCTTCTTCTTAAAATAAGTGTTCACCACTGCCATTAACATCCTTTTAGCAAAATCTACCACCATCTGCCCTTCCACATTCCTTCTCTTAAGACCATACCTACCCATCAACTCCTCAGCAACTCTGTTCCCTTCATCTACATGCCTATTAAAGTCTGGCCCAATCACCAATCGTTCATTCCTAGGTATACAATCTACCACTTCATCTAACTCACTACAGAATTTTTCCTTCTCCTCCATCTCTCAGCCTACTTGTGGTTCATACTCACTGATGACATTTATTATCACCCCTTTAACTTCCAGCTTCACTTTCATCACCCTATCAGAAACTCTCTTCACCTCCACTACACTCTTACTGTACTCTTCCTTTAGAATCACCCCTACCCCATTTCTCTTTCCATCCACACCATGATAAAACAGTTTAAACCCCCTCTAATATTCCTGGATTTAATCAAGTCAAGTCAAGTCGGTTTTATTTGTATAGCGCTTTTCACAACAGACATTGTCTCAAAGCAACTTTACACAAATCAACAGTTAGGGTGAATGGTGTGAATTTGTCCCTGATGAGCAGCCATGGCGACTGTGGCAAGGAAAAACTCCCTTAGATGTTATGAGGAAGAAACCTTGAGAGAAACCAGACTCAAAAGGGGAACCCATCTTCATTTTGGGTGACATCAAGAGTTTGATGATAAATCTTTCAACAATACAGAACACTGGAGAGTGAGAACTAACATGATTACTGGAGTATAAGAGTATCAGTAATGTTCTTTCTACAGTCTTATACAGTCTATATGGTTAGTAGCTCCTAGTTTTATGAGCTCAACATTTGTGATCATCACAGATCCAGCATCAGCTTCTCCATGCCAGAGCCTTTAAAAACTCCAGGAGGTCCAATGTCAAACTCCACACATAAAGCGGGATCCAAATAGCACTGGTATGTCTCTAGATGGTTCGGGATGTTTGTGTGTTCGGCATCTACTTCTTCAAAGATCCGTAATCATCAAGATGGTGTGAGGTGACTGGAGCTGGCCAAACCTGAGGGTGTCTCGGGATGGGGAGAGAAAGAGAAGCAGTGGAGAGAGATTTAATCCCTTTGTAATCCGAGCCTCGATCAATCCGGTATGAAATTCTGATTTGTGATCCGTATATTTGATTTGGCACGTTTTACGCTGGATGCCCTTCCTAACGCAACCTTTCCCATTTATCCAGGCTTGGGACCGGCACTAAGAGTGCACTGGCTTGTGCCTCCCTAATAGCTGGGTTAAAGATAGTTTTATCAAGTACTTGTCTAAAATGGATTGAATACTTGTACAAGTAGCATTTTTCGTAAAAAAAACTAAATCTAATAAAACGTAAAAAAAATAAAGGACAATAAAAAGCCACAGATTCATTAGTGCTGTAAAGTGATTTGACAATAGATGCCAATCGGGAGGAAATGTACATGTATTTTTTCCAAAGCAAATTGGAAACTATACAAGATGCACAGTTGCATGGCAGTTTGAAATTGGTGGAATTTGAGCTTACAACATTCTCAATCAGTGTCACAAAGCCTTATACACTGATTTATACACACTCTATGAGGTTTAATGTAACATAGAATAACTATTGTATGTTAATAGAATTCATGCTCCTTTCAGTTTTTCAAAAGTCATCCATGAACCAACCATGAAGATATGGCATGGAAAATGGAAAATGGAAAATCTCTGTAATAATTCCCTTACATAGTTTAATTATGTACTTCAGTCAGAGGAGCACTGACCAGTTCATATTAAAAGTCATAGGATATTAAAGTTTTATTGTAACATGAAGCTGCAATCTTTTCCTTTCTTTTTTTTTTTCCTTTCTCCAATACAAACAGGAATGCACTGCAGAAAATCTAGCTGGTTGTAGATGCAAGTCTTTTACATATGTGGTAGTGTTGATGACAGAAAATATGCAGAAGGCATCTTCAACAGCAAAAAACACATTCAGTATATTCTAAACCTGTTAGAAACCTACACACCTTAAATCTTCAACACAGAAGAATTTAAGTCATGGCCCAAGAACAACAATTGCCCATTGATGGGGTACTTGGCTACAGAAATTTGCACTGTGAGATGAGGTACTCATTTCATAATCCATGTCAAAGCTCTAAATTACTCATGTGGAAAGAAGCAAGGACTCTTTAAGGTTACACAACGGATTGGAGAAGCTAACTATGAGGTCAGAGGAATGGAAAGAGAAACCCAACATTGCTAATCAGTAGTCTACTAGGGCACAGCAAGGCAAAATGTTTAAAGCACAAGACATAGATATTGTTTTATATGAAGGTTCCTTGTTTATGTCCATGTTCATTATTTACACAAAACATTAAACTCAAATAAAATGAAACGTTTATTTCTTTTCTATTTCTTTTTCATTTATATTCAAAAAAGGAAAATAAGTAAAACCAAAAAGCAAAGACCTGAAGGCAGGAGCAAGACAAAACGTACATATTGTGGGCCGGAGCAGGGACATTTTTATATTTTTTGCATGAGCGGGACAGAACCCTGCGGGACTGAAAAATCCGTCCAATGCTTCTAGGGCCAAAATGTGATGGCTCGACAACTGGTTTAGAGCATCTACAAAACTGCAGCTCTTGTGGGATGTTCCTGGTCTGCAGTGGACAGTATCTATCAAAAGTGGTCCAAAGAAGGAACAGTGGTGATCCAGCAACAGGGTTGAGGGTGACTAAGGCTCATTGATGTACGTAGGGAGCAAAGGCTAGCCCGTGTGGTCTAATCCAACAGGCAAGCTCCTGTAAATCACATTGCTGAAGAAGTTATTGATGTTAGTGCCTGAATAGTCTGGACTGTTTTGGCAGCAAAAGGGGGACCAAACCAATATTAGGAATGTGGTCATTATGTTATGCCTAACTGGTGGTCATAATGTTATCCCTGATTAGTGTATGTACTAATAAAGGTATATTAAACTGTGTTTGAAACTGTTAGAAAGGTCTAGTCAAAGCATTTATATCCAAACCACAATCTGTGTGCTGATAATTGCTGCTCACCAGTGGTCTCATCCAATATAATGAGGACTGAGCAATTTTGACAAGATAAAAGGGCAAGGCATATGTGTTTAGACATGTAAAAGTGATGGAGACATATCCTATGAGACTTGAAACTTTAATTGCAGACAGATTCTTCCACCTTCTAACCCAGAGGTATGAATACTTATGCAAGCAGCACATTTCTTTCTCTTTTCTGTTTAATTAGCCTTTGTCTTAATAAAAAAAAAAACCTCAATTAAATAGTAAAATTGCAATTAATTCCAATTCCCTTCTATCTCATAGCAGTGCAAAAGCTCAAGGGGAGAATACTTATGTGAGAAACTTGTAAGGAGAGAATTTTTAAACTCAGGTGGTGATTGACTTACTGAACCATGTAAGTGGATTAGTGGGTTGGAAGTGTTTTGTTTTAATTTGCTTACATTTACACATCAGAACTGTTGTATTGCTCAGATAAATGCAAATTAAAATGAACAATGCTTAATTATCGAAATCGTGGTGTTCTTCTATTGCCAAGCAGTCATGCTGTATCTTTGGCAAATGAACAAAATGTAAATTTTCTCACAAATCAACAGCAATACAATTATTTTGTGTCTTTCAAGATGAGCTTGTCCATGAGCAACATTGATCTTGGGAAAAATGGTGGACGGTTCAACAAATCACACAGTTGTGGGCGGATTGGCATTCATTGTCTGTAGTGTTTTGTTAGATTTTTCCTATAGTGTTTTGAGGAAAATAACCATCGAGAAATGCTGGATTTGAAACAGAGCACATTGTGTGGGCAGCTAGCACAGTTGTTGTGCTTCAGTCTGGACTTGGTATGTCTCCGCTTATTTTATTATTATTTTGTATTTTTTTGTTCTTTAGCTCTCTTTGTGAATTATACAAGCAGTGCAGACTTGCTGGGTTTGTCATTTTGCATCAGTGAGATTTATATTAATCTGCATGCATAATGTAGCAGACTTCATTTGCTAGCAGTGTTTGAGCTGTGTCTTGTTTCATAATGGATAGTAAGATTTGCAGCAGAGCTATTTTAAAAATGAGCACATTTTGTATGAAATGATTTTACATCCTTCTCTTATTGTTAGGAATTTGGACCATTCCGTGTCTACTTGTGGACAGAGTTGAATACAAGGTTGAATTGCCTATAAAGCAAGACTATTATGTAAATTAGGTTTATAAAATCTTGGCCTAGTCACCATCGGCTGCACATTCTCTATCTGAGCAATACAAAGTTTCTAAAACTGGTGTGAAAAATAAGAAAATGGCAGAAATCACACTATTCCTACATAGCCCTGCCGGAGTGTTAAGAAAGCATGCATAAGTGATGACATAACAGCAGAAAAACACGAATTAAAACCTTCACCTCCTGCTCTGTCACAATACATAAGAACACCCTGCCCAGGAGTTACAGCTTCTGTAGATTTTTATGATGAAATATCTGAGAAAACAGGGAGAGGGAAAGACAAAAATGGTGCAAAATAAAAATAAAAAAAGATATGACAGATACGACAGTCACAGGAAAGCAGACCAGGAGGAGTATTTTGTGGAGGCTGATGAGTAATTTGTCGGTCCATTACATAGCATATATTGAAAAAAATAAATGGACACCTGATGTTCACACCCAAATCGATGCAACAAAGTTTGAACACAAAATTGATTAAAATGTCTTTGTAAATATTATACATTATAATTGTCTAAACCTGGAATAGGGTGTATAGCAAGCTCATATGGTTGTAATTGGTTGAGTGTCCACATTCTTCTGGAGAAACAGTTTATTTTCCATCTACAGTATGTCTTAGTACTACTTTAGATTATTATTATTTATGTCAAAATATATTAACACTGACTGGCTTATATTTCAACTTTTAAGGGAAAATCCATGAGTATCAATATTTCTTTCTTTCGGCTTCTCTAATTAGGGGTCGGCACAGCGGATCATCCATATTCGTGATCCGCATGTTCGATTTGGCACATGTTTTACGCTGGATGCCCTTCCTAACGCAACCCTCCCCATTTATCCGGGCTCTGTTTGGTTCCCTGACTGGGAATCGAACCCGGGCCGCGGCAGTGAGAGGGCACCCTAACCACTGGACCACCAGGGAACAAAATCCATGAGTATCAATAACGTTTGCATTTCATACTTCCAGCCTTTTTTTGTATCTGTGGTATGTGTGTCTGTTTTTCTGCCATGCCTCAAGAAAAAAAAAACATAAATTGATATCTGTATGAAAAAAAAATTTATGAGAAATGTCTAACGGATAAATAATTAATAAGGAAATAAAAGAACACATAAGGACTGTGTTACATATTGATTTAAGGTCCCAATAATAATCTCCTGCATCAGTGGGATAGTTTGTATGAAAACCAGTTTAAGACTGTGGGTTGCGACTCATACAGTTTTTTAAGTATAACAGCATTTTGAATAACACTAGAGGTATATATTAATCATAGTACATCACTGTACAACAGAGTCAAACTAGTAAAGTTTTCATTTGGGATTTTCTTCCAGGCCATATCAGTAGCAGTGGTGGAGTTAGTTTGGTTGTCTGAAGTGACAAGAAAAAAAGAATACTGACACAAACATGGGGGAGGACTAGCCTGTAATTAAACTGCACAATGCAGCTGATGGTAGCTGCATGTTTCTAATTGCATACTGTCAAGAGGACAAAAAAATGTCTTGAACACTGCTGTTGCCATGGCAACCCGGGGAGAAAATGATGGTAATTAATGGGTGCGCAGAAATATAGAAACAGAGTCTAAACTATTTATACATTGATCTCTTTGTGCAAATTGTCAGGCTGTTTTCAAGATAAAGCAGCACTTTGAGGTGATTTCACATGGGATGTGTATCATACAAGGTAATATTAATGACACAGTATAAGCTGGTGTGAAACTTGTGAACTCAACTTTTCCTTGCACCGTTCACACTGTGATCTGGCTTGCCGAATGACTCGTTAAAGCTTGGTGACTGTTACAACTGCATCGACAAAGGTGTTTTATGTAGATTAGGAAATTGGGTCAGATGTGCAGCTATGCTTAATATTTTTTTACTTCAATTTATTTTATTTTCATAGTGATTTTAATAATAGACATAGTCTCAAAGCAGCTTTACTGAGTAAAGGGGTTATAAAGTTTTATATTAGTACATGTAAGTTCAGTGCTTATGAGCTTGTTCCTTAGAATTATAAGTTTATCCCTATTAAAAATGAGCCAGTGGCGGCTCTGGCAAGAAAAAAAACTCCCTGAAATGGCATGAAAAGAAACCTTGAGAGGAACCGTCTCTAGGTTACATAACCGCAATTCTCTGAGGGAAGGAACCCTTGAGATAGGAACCCGGGATCTCTCCAAACATCTAGGGCATGTAGGGATAGCTGTGTGACCTTGATTGGACGAAGGGCATTGCCCTTCTGTGAGAAGCCATAGGTCCTAAACCAGCACTAATGGGGTCTCATGTAAAGAATGCCCATTTGTATAACGCTGGATGCAGCTGCCATGAGCTCTAGCATTTTTTTATAATTGCTTGACAGTGAGAGGTTGTCCTTCTCTGACCTTACTGATGGCCGTAAGGATGGCCACTATGCGGGCAGGGGAAAGCTGGGTGCACAGAGTAGTCGAATCCCACACAACGCCGAGATAGGTGGTTCTCTGTACTAAAGAAAGCACACCCTTCCCGGGGTTCAGCCGAAACCCTAACACCTTCATGTGGGTGAGCATTACATCTCTATATAGCTGCTCTAATTGAGCTATCAAGCAATCATCAGTAGACACATACGAGCACAATGCCCGCAGTCGGCTCCCTCAAAAACCGACTTAGCATACTCCACTCCCAAGCAAGTCACACACATGCTGTACTCCTGAAATATAGCAAGGGCATAGAGGAACGCACAGCTGAAAAGTGTGTTTAACTTTCTTGCTTGCTTTAATTTTTTTTTTTTTTGACATACACATACACACAGCGCGCTTCATGAACAAACAAATGCTGGCACCCGCTTCACTTCATGTGTGTTTTATACTTTTAGGTTGTGATGTCATGCCGTCGTTGACGGCCAGCGTCCACTTTTTGACTGATTGCACACATTATTTTAGAGCGTGGACAATCCTGTCAGGGGGGGAGAGAGAGAGAGCGAGAGAGAGAGAGAGGGGGGGAGAGAGAGAGAGAGAGAGCGAGAGAGAGAGAGAGTTGGGGTCCAATTTTCAGCAGAGAAAATTTTTTATGTCTAACTGACTTTTTTCTTGCTTAGACTATGCACAGATGAATCTCTGACCACTATAGATGTTTTATCAAAAGCAATAAAAATTATATCCTATCTATATATAAAGCCATGTAATCTAGATAATCTCTCCATCACTAATTAATTTTTACTGTTTCTTTATTTCAATTTGTCCTGCAGGATATTCTTTAAGATTGACGCAATGAGAAGGGCCTGAACGTAGACGAATGAATCAGTGAGCATCACAAAGAGAAAACCTTGGACTGTCAAATTGAGCATTGCTATGAAGAAGCTACAAAGGAAGTTTAGGCTGTTCTGATCGCAATGCTGATAGAATTTTTCTCTTAACTTCGAAAGGAAATTTAGTTCAATATATCTGAAATCATTTATTGTTATAATGCTTTAAGCACAGAGCAGATATTCAATGTCACCGATAATTGCTTGGAAAATAGCTAAGCAAAAAAAATTTCAAAATCTGATAACTGTGTACGAGACAGCCATATTGTATGAAAATTATAATTCTGAGATTTAAGCAAGGTTGTAATGAAGTGGTTGTGGGGCCGATAAGGGTTAGATTTTTCACCTTTTAATTATTATTATTATTCTTTTTTAAAAAGCTTTCCATCATTAATCAAAAACTGTATATTTGTTGCTTACATGTTGGTAAAAGTGTCATTATTAATTAAAGTTCCAATTGTGTCGACACACATTCCTTAAAAAAAGGTGTCTACTCAGCAGAACTGAACAAAACCACCTCAAAAGTTGCAGCAGAACTAAATATTTGAACCACTAATATAAACTAATATAAACACAGATTTCCATTTATTAAAAAAAAGTGATTAATATAATTTTAAATGAACATAAATCATAGAGTAATTTGAAAATACATAATGCAAATGATAAAAACTTCCTTTTTCTGCACTCATTCATCAGGAGATGGCAAGCAAATGGTGTGAAGTAATTCCTCATATTAATCAAAATGTATATTCTAACAACAGTGTGGATATGTGAAAGATTTTTTCATTAATTTTTGCAAATTTTTAGTACAAAAGCACATTGTATACCCCAGAAGTTGCCATCTTCTTTTATTTTACTCAGTTTTTATTTTTATGTTAACCATGGCAACTGTGGATGGAGATGATCTACACTTGTAGATAAAATTGGGCATTTTATCATTTTACTGCTTCAGAATATTTCTCTTTTACTGATACAGAGTTTGATCTTTTTAAAAGCTACATGCAAATGATTCAATATTTAAAAGACTAAAAGAAACCATTGTTTTTGTGAAGAGTCTCACACTGCTATGTTGCCCTGTGAATAGATAATGGTGCTGTGCCCTTTCATTTTATTTTCCCATGGGAATGAATATGGCATTAAGTATATAAAGTGTATTTGATTGGAAGTTTTGGATGGTAGTTTTTTTGGGATAATGGTTGTGTATTGTAGACATATACCACATACTGCATAAAAAAAATGTGGAACACATAATCTCAATTTAAACAACTATGTAATTTTTTTAGTTTTGCATGATGCTAATCTTATAAAAAAATTATCTACACATATTTAACAACCGTTTAGCTTGTTTTTGCATAGCTTGTTTTTGTTTATATAAATTGTGAGTAAGTTTTTAATAAGCTTGTTTGCTATTAATATGCCGTTTGATTACTAATCCCACTGTGTAATGCCAAATTTTTTTGGGCAATGCTGTAAATGTAAATAATCTAACAGTTACTTTTCCACATACCGAGTATATTATTAAGATGTATTTAATATGTACAGAGCAATCAACATGTGCTTGCTGCTCTTCATCTTCTTCCTCTTTTTTTTCTCTTTACTGCTAATGCTTTCTTAGTTACAAATTCCTGGCAAAAAAAATTATAGAAGATTTTTTTGTTTGAAAGCTAATAAAATATTAATGCCATGATGTGGCCTATATTATTATTATTATTATTATTTTTATTATTATTATTATTATTATTATATTAATTATATAAGAAATGACAAACTCGGCGGTTATATAAAAAAAGCGCATGGGGGTGGTGTGATGCAGCACAACGTGGAGCGGAGTAACCCCGTTACCACCAACATCCAACAAATGTTCTACGCAAAAAACAAGCTGCCCACACTGTTATTCACCACCAGGGAAGCCATGCATCCAGGCAAGACTCAAAAAAAACTATCTGAGAGATTGATTGATTAACAAAGATTTTTGTCTAATAATAATTAATTTTCACTCCTATTAAAACCTGTAGTAACTGCAATGTTGAATAGAATAGAATATAGAATTCGATATGAACCATACATAGAAGATTTTTTGCAGACTGTGCTGGACATAAAAAAAAATTGCATGAAATGAATTGCACTGATAATACAGAGAGAATTTTTATTATTTATTTTGCTTTATAATTACACTTCCCTGTAAATGAATAATAATTTAACAGATTTTTACATTTAACATAGATGCAATACATTGTCTTTTGCAATGGATTTATAAATTCAATTCAACTCATTTTATTTTTATTTGTATTGCGCTTTTAACAATAGACAGCAGCTTTACACAGATAATGTGGTAAGATGGAATAAACAAGGTTGTTCTTTTTAAATGAAAGTTATGGCACTGGCATGTTAGATAAGAAAGAAACCTTGAAACCTTAAGAGGGAACCCATCCTCATCTGGGTGGCACCAAATGTCTATTTATTACAGCTCAACAATGTTACGGTGTGCAGTGATGGTGATCAAATGCAAACTGTAGTCCTGAGTTGGTGTAGCAGACTGTTAACATTAAGTACAGTCCAAATCCATCCTTAAGGCTCCTGCGTTACTCCGTAATTTCATGGATCCTAAGGCTGTTGATGAGAAAGAGAAAGAGTAAGACAGGAGGGGTGACAGAAAGAGAAAGATATGGATTATTGAAAGTCTTTATTGCTTTATAAAAGTTAAGGACACTCTTCAGTTGGGGACTCCGGCAGGACTCAATATGGCAGCATAACAGGGAACAGTTCTCTCCTGGCTTAGGTCTTATCTAGCTGTTTGCTATGAGTTTGTTTATGTCAAGTCAAGTCAAGTTTATTTCTATAGCGCTTTTCACAACAGACATTGTCTCAAAGCAGCTTTACAGACATCAACAGTCAAGGTGAATGGTGTGCATTTATCCCTGATGAGCAAGTTTAAGTTTGTCCCTGATGAGCAGCCGTGGCAACTGTGGCAAGGAAAAACTCCCTTAGATGTAATGAGGAAGAAACCTTGAGAGGAACCAGACTCAAAAGGGGAACCCATCCTCATTTTGGTGACATCAAGAGTGTGATCATAAATCTTTCAACAATACAGAACACTGGAGAGTGAAAACTAACATGAGTACTGGAGTATAAGATTATAAGTAATGTTCTTTCTACAGTCTTCTACAGTCTATATGGTTAGTAGCTCCTAGTTTTATGAGCTCAACATTTGTGATCATCACAGATCCATCATTAGCATTAGCACTTATCCAGAGCCTTTAAACACTCCAGTAGGTCCAATGTCCAATCCAATTGGCACTGGTACATCTCTAGATGGTTTGGGATGTTTGCGAGTTCGACATCTACTTCTTCAAGGGTCCATAATCTTCATGAGGTGAAACGTGACTGGAGCTGGCCAACCTCAGGATGCCTCAGGATGGGGAGAGAAAGAAGCATTTTGTAAATGATCCGTTCTCCACACTCTCTGAGATTTTGGTTTTCCGCAAGGATCTGTCTTAGGCCCACTGCTTTTCATTTTATATATGCTTCCTCTGGGTAAAATTATGTTACCATGGTTTTAGCTTCCATTGCTATGCTGATGATACACAGTTGTGTATTTCAGCAAAGCCAGATGAGAGAGATCACCTTAAAAATGCTGAGGATTGTGTAAAGGATGTGTAAAATGTTAATACAGTACTGTATTGTATTACCATTTTACTTTATTTCATAATTAATCATATTTCTTTTAATATATTTTATTATTTCAACAGAAAACTACATAAAAAACAATTCCCTATAAGTTTTTTGGTCTATCGAGACAGGAAAAATCAGTAAACCAAGTTGTTATGTGCCAAATGCAATTCCACGATAAACTGGGGGCATTTAATTTTAAGCATGGTAAAGTTGGGGATTACTGTGCTGATGTATAAAGCACTTAACAGTCTCGCAGTATCTGAGTGAACGTCTGTCCGATTATGATCCCCCACACCTAATTAAATCAAAGGGTGCTGGCTATTTGTTGGTACCTTAAATAATGAAAACTACAGGGGCAGATATTTCTCCTATAAAGCTCCTACATGGTCAAACGCTTTCTCCTGGTCATGTGAAAGAAGCTTCATATTGACAATATATATCTCAAATTATCCTGCTTTAAAAACAAGTTGTCATAGATAGACCTTTTTGGTGGTTTACACTGTAAACCATCTATGCTTGTTCAAAGTATTGAAAGCTTTGGCTTCAGTAAACAGTTTCTGTCATGGATACAGATTTTATATACTGATTGCTCCTTCATGGTCAAAATTGGACTTAGCACTCCAATACAAATAAAAAGGGAAATCAGACAAGACTGTCCAATGTCTGGGCAAATATACAACCTGGCAATCAAACCATAGCTTAAGAAAAAAAATAAAAAATAAACTGGACTGGTGATCACTGGGAGCACAAACATCTCTAGGTTACGTATGTACCTCAGGTTCCCTGATAGTATGGTTCCTCTCAAGGTTTGTCCCTCATAACATCAATGGGAGTTTTTCCTTGCCACAGTCACCATGACTTGCTCATCAGGGATAAATACACAATGCACACCTTAACTCTTAAATGTCCACTGTAAAAAGCGCTATAGAAATAAACTTGACGTAGTAGGAGACAACCCTGAGTTGAACTGCTCTTGGAGGAACTCCAGTACTGAACCAACCGGGCAGTTAGCAAACACTATTTAGCGGTGTACAATCTCCTCATGAAGGGAGCTCTGGAATGGAGAAAGCCCCTCAGGGGCCACAGCCACAACCTTCATTGTATAGCACTTTTAACAATGAACATTGTCTCAAAGCAGCTTTACACAGATAATGTGGTGATGAAAAATGAATATGTTCTTTTATAAGTTTAAGTTTGGCCCTGATACAAAAGCCGGTGGTGACTGTGGCAAGAAAAAACTCCTTGAGATGGCATAAGGAAGAAACCTTGAGAAGAACCAGACTCAAGAGGGAACCCATCCTCATTTGGGTTGCACTGATTGTCAATTTATTGAATATATACGATGTTGCGGGGTACAGTGATCCATCCTTAAAGCTCCCGTTCTTAGTCCGGAATTTCATAGAACCACCCAAAGTGTTGATGAGAAACCCTCCCCAGCTGCAAAGAGTGGCCTCCATTCGAAGAGAACATTTTCCAGAGGCAGGACTGGATGAAGTGGGAAGATCCACGGAGGCAAGAGGTGCAGGAACACTGGTTACTGGAACCTCAGGAGCATGTTTAACTGGACCGAGAGAGAGATAGAGAAAGAGAGAGAAAGAGAGAGAGAGAGAGAGAGAGAGAGAGAGAGAGAGAAGAGGGGTGACAGGGAAAAAAAGATATGGATTATTATGTGTCCTTATTGTTGTATGAAAGTTAATGTCACTGTGCAGTTTGGACTCTGGCAAGAGTCGCTATAGCAGCATAGCTAAAAGGGAGAACCAGAAGGTAACACCAACATGAGGGATCTCTGGGATAAGAGACGACCCACAACACCACCATCAGCAAACCTGAGTGAATGTGTGAGAGTGAGGAGACAAAAACATACAAATATCCAAGTTCACCCAACACTCTATATCCATTATCCCTCCAGATGTGCTCCTTTACCTAAGAAAAATCTACTGAAAAAATACTTTATTTATATAAATAAATAAGTATTCAACCTTGACTTGAACACTGATTGGAAGGTTGTTTCATAACCATTAACTGTGTTCCATAACTTTGTTTAATTATCAATGCGAGATTTGATTGGGAGCCAGTGTAGACGGGGTGATGGGGTCATATTTTCTAGATCTAGTGAGGACTCTTGCTGCTGCATTTTGAACTAACTAAAGCTTATTTATGCACTTACTCGATCAACCAGACAGTAAAGCATTATAGTAGTCTAATTTAGATGTAACAAAAGCATGAACTAGTTGTTCTATCCTGTAACAACATCATTGTCAATGTAGACTAGATTAGATTAAATTAGATTAGATTAAACTTTAGCAACTTTGTCTCCATGCAAGGTATATGTACAGAGCCAATGAAATGCAATTAGAATCTAACCAGAAGTGCATAAGTGGCATATTTACAATAGATAACAGTAGATAAATAAGGTATTAGGTCCATATATACAGGGGTGAGGGTGAATATGAACAAAATGTGCAGTAGGTAATAATATATGTTAAATATAGTAATTTACAATATACTTTGCAAAGATTATGCATAGACAGACATGTCAAAAGATAAACAAAACTTTCTTTTTTTTAAATGGAAGGATATATATATATATATATATATATATCCTTCCATTTCCCAGGAAGTTCATAAGGTTTGCTTTCGGGGCAAAATGCTGTGTGAATGCGGCCCTGTTCCCCCTAAGACTTTTGGGCATCCACATGCTACCAGAACACCTTTTCCACAAATGAACTAAAGCATTTCCAAAAAAAACCATAATTTTGCAGAAAACACACTAAACAAAATTAGAGAACAACAATGATTGTAGCATAAAAAAAGATTACAACAATATTTTCTGAAGGTTACAACAATCAGCAATTAGTAGGAAGTGTACAGGCCTCTGCTCTGAATGACTTCAGCACATCTACCCCCACAGGACAGCACTAGTCTCTCACACTGCTCTGGTGTGATTTTGGTCCACCCTTCTTCCAGTCTCCTCCACAATTCGGTGACTGTAGTGGGTTTCTTGGCCATAACTTTGTCGCAAGGATTTTCCAGAGGTTCTCTATTGAGTTGAGATCAGGACTCTGGGCAGGCCATGTCATTATTTCAATGTTTTCAGTTTCAAGGAACTGGTTTACCCGTTTTGCTGTGTGACATGGAGTGTTGTCCTGCATGAACACTGCAGGCTGATTGGGTGATAAACGCAGGGAAGGAACCATATGTTGTTGAAGAATGTTCTGAAAAACATTTGCATTCACTCTGCCATGTAGCTGTATAAGAGGCCCAACACCTGCTGCAGAAAACATGCCCCAAACCATGATACTTCCTCCTCCACTTTTCACTGACATCTTTACACTCTTTGGTTTCAGTATTTCTCCAGGTTGTCGCCGAACATAATGTCATCTGCACAACCTGCTGCCGGAGGCTTCCAATCACTTTAGAACGGCCCACCATCTTGCAGAGTCAGTGAAACTGGAAGGTAGGCTGCCAGTTAAATAGGGGTTGACAGATCAAGGAAATTAGCACCAGGTACCAGATTAACACCAATAACTGGGAGGTATCTTAAAGTGTTCTCTAATTTTGATAAGTGTGTTTTCTGGAAAATAATGTTGTTGTTTTTTTAAATGCCTTAGTTATTTTGTGGAAAATGTGTTTTGGTAGCATGGTATATATTGTTTCAGGGCCCCATGCTGGGGGTTCCTGTTTGTTGCGTAACAACGGATGCTTCATTCATGGTTGGGGACCGGTCATGAGTGGCCGCTCCGCCCCAGGTCTTTAGGGAGGGCCCCCATCTGCTATAGTAAATTTTTTTTGCCTAGATTGCCTAGAGATGTTTGCCGTGCTTCTAGCTTTGACGCACTTCCCTCCAGACTAGAGGCCATCATGTGTTGGTCCTTTTGGACAACACCTCTGTGGTTTCCTTTATCAACCACCAGGGGGGTGTGCACTTAGCAACCATCGGGGGGGTTTGCATCGTGCCTCCAGTACAAGCTGGCACGCCAGATCCTCTTGTGGGTCCAGGTAAAGCTGCTTCCCTTGAGGGCAGCGTATATACCAGGCCATCTGAACAAGGGAGCAGGTGCCCTAAGGCCCGAGGAATCGCGACTTTACCCGCACGCGGTGGAGCTGACCTGTTTGCAACTTGAGAAACATAACACTGTCCCCTCTGGTTCTCCCTTACACACCCAGCTGCTCTAGGGCTGGATGCTATGCCACAGGCATGGCCCCAACTGTGCCTGAATGCATTCCCTTCTCTGCACAATAGTCCACCCCACCCAGAGCTGTAGAGACAGTGCCTGTGGCCCCTAATGGACACAGCTCCTAGCCTCCAGTATTTCCACCAACCATTCTTCAATCCAGAGCTCCCTCCATGAGGAGGTCGTACACCACAAGGTGGCACCTGTTCATGGCATGGTGCGATCTGCACCATTTATATCCGGTCAACTGCCAAGTTGGCCCAGTGCTGGAATCCCTTCAGGAATAGTTCGCCAAAGGGATGACTCCTTCCCCCTAAAAGTCTATGTTGCCCCCTTTGCATGGTAGATGCTGGGTAGAAACCCATTGGTGAAGACCTAGAGTGCCTGTGTGGAACTTGCCTGTTGTTTTGAAGGCCCTATCAGAACCTCCCTTTGAGTCATTGGCCAAGGTGCATTTGAAGTTACTCACAGTCAAGACTTTGTTCCTCCTGCCCATATCAACTTTCGAAAGAGTGCAGGATATTTAGGCCCTCTCTGTGGCCCCCTTATTTCTGGAGTTCACTCCAGGCATAGCTGGTGCCTTTCTTTACCCTAGAACATGGTATGTTCCTAAGGTACCCTTAGTCATCCCACAACCTGTAATGCTTCAGGCATTCTTCCTTCTCCTTTTCAGGCCCCAGAATAGCAAAAGCTGAAACAACTGTGTCCTGTGCGAGCACTGAACATATACATCCACAGCACAAGTCTGTGGAGGAAGTTGAAGCAACTGTTCGCAAACAAGCAAATGTATTGTGGATGCTATTTTATGGTATTATCATGCTGCAGCACTTTTTTTTCCCTTGCAGAAGCTAGCACTGGCTTCACACCATGTGCTTTTTATAGCTTTTAGGTCATGACATCATCACTGCCCTTTCTATTGGACTGATTACACATGTGATTCAGATCGTGGACAATGCGGAAGAATTTATAAAGCGTTGTTGATGTAGCATCTTGTTCCCTCAGGGAACCATGATTACATGGTTACATACGTAACCTGGAGATGTTCTAAAGTATTATATTTACATTAATGCAATTTCTCACAACATATTGTGGGCACATCCCACAATCAGACTGACAATGGTGCTGGACTTAATCACGCTCCTTGCTTGAGCTGATTTTATTGTAAAAGAGAATTAGCCATATGTCCAAGTACATGATCAAGCATTATTCACACATGCAACTTTTTTCAGCATCTCTTTACCACACATTTAACTCTTATGTACTTATGAACAGGGGTCAGATTTATTATTTAGGATTAAATTTGTGTGAATTTATTCATATTAAATCTTTGTATAGGTCTCATTTAAAAAAGTCCAGGAAAGATTTAGGTGAAGGTTTAAAATTTTATTTAAACAATAGCTGATCAAGCTCAAGGTCAAAAATCAAGGGAAAAGGTCAGGCCAATTAAGCCCAGGCAAGAAAAAAAAGGTCAGGACAAGAGATTAAAAGGTCAGGATCAACATATCACATACCACATATCAAATATCATACTTCATAAAGGTGAACAAGAATGAACAAAAGTCTCTTATCATGGGTTGCAGAGCATGTATGAGTAATTAAGCACAGCTTTGCTCATTTAGTAAGATAGAGACTAAGTATGCTGAAGTGTGCATGAGGTATGGGACTTCCATATTTGCAGGCTGTGGTGTTTGTTGGGAAATAGAGTCCGAACTATGCTGTGAATTGACAGGAGGGTTACCAGGGGGATTGATTTTTCATATGTAATTCTTTACAATTCATGTCAAGTCAAGTCAAGTCAAAAAGCTTTTATTGTCATTTCAACCATATATTGCTGATGCAATACACAGTAAAATGAAACAACGTTCCTCCAGAACCCTGGTGCTACATTTATAACATAAAGGTACAACAGAAAACACAAAGCTAAGGACTAATAGTTCATGTACAATCTGTGATTAAGTAAATCCTGCTTTCAGTAGTGTAAAGAAGTGCTGGTTGTCTAATCTTATGATGATAAAGCTTGTGATTAGACCATGTGTGTCACATCGAAATTGAACTGTACTCTATGCAGCTGGAGATAGTTCCACATCAACAGCCTATGAATCTGATCACATCAGATCCATGAATCTACTGAGCAACTCAAGAACTTTGAGGGTGGATTTGGCAACATTCTACTACAGTGGCTCTGGACCAAAGATTGCATGAACAGTTTTGCATTCAAGCACCCATCACTGAACAATAAACTTTAATAATGATGGAACTGTAATGAATTAATATTTGGTGACACCCAGATGAGGATTTGGTCCTTTTTTAAGGTTTCCTTATACCATCCCAAGGAGTTCTTTCTTGACAGAATTACCACTGACTGCCTCATAAAATTATAAAGATCAAACCGATAGGCACTAAGCTTATACATTGTACTTACAGTATACATGTATCTTTAAAACAACATTTGAACTGCTTTATCTCTGTAAAGCTGCTTTAAGACAATGTTCATTGTTAAAAGCGCTGTAATTTTGTTTTCTTATATAGTGGTAATATTTTTGTATATTTCTTTAAAGTGGACTGTGAAAAATAATAATTTGTAGTAATAAGCACTAATGTTGATAAGACGAGAAAGCCTAATATGTTAGATTTTAAAGGCAAAGTAATGTAACATTCCCCAACATAAATATCGCTGCACAGTGTTTTTACAGAATTTACAAATGTAGGCAGGGTATTTACATTCTGTTTCATGCCAAGCAAGGTTATTAAATCAGGCTGCCATAGTTTCAACTTATCTAATAATAAAAAATGCAAAAAAAAAAAAATCTGCATTTTATATTAAATAATGGATGTTAATTACGGAATGGCTAGTCATTTTTGGAATATATATATATATATGGCATTTATAACAGATACATAATTTATTTATTTTAAACAAGTGAAATGAAATGTAATTAATCTTAATTTTAACCACATGAGTCAGCACTGGTGCACATGGTGGCTAATTATTTCCAATGCTTTTAACTTTGATTATACGTTTATCTCTGGGTGGTTTAAGTACGAAGTTTAATCCATTCCAAATGTCGCAGAAGGATAAGAATCTTTAAGTTTTCACCTTGTGGGGGGTTATTTCCTATGAGAAAATACAACTACACATCCCCCCCCACCCC